>OU898283.1:64023244-64305744 GCA_918026665.1 Diabrotica balteata | reverse complement strand
GTTCTTTCTCAGAAAATGTTGTAATGGCATACTTCCTAGACCTTTGTTTAAAGATGAAATCTTCAACATTATGGGCCAATTATTCAATGCTGAAGTCAACCCTTGCACTTAAACACAATGTAGATATATCTACATACTCAAAACTTCGTTCTTTATTGAAACGGCAAGCTCAAGGTTATAGGGCAAAGAAATCTAAGATTTTACTAGATAGAAATTGAAAAATTTATCCAGGAAGCTCCAGATAAAGAAAATTTAATGATTAAGGTAATTTACAAGGTTTTAATTTCTATTTAGATTATAGCTTTATTTATTTTTTAGGTGGCTGTAATATTTGGTATTTCTGTAATAAATAATGTTGTGGGGTGGTAAATAACTTGTTGTTGTAACTTAGTTGCCCATTTATTAATCACTGCTTGTACAATATTTCACTATTAATTAATCTTAAATATATCAGTACTTAATTGACGATGACGATAGATGATGCCTTACTGGCCATAGTGTCGGTATATTAATTAAGATCCCTAAGAGAATGATTGTTGGGGCTTTTATAGTAGTCCTTGCTATATCAGCAAATGTTTACTTATTAGTATGTCAAGTTTGTTCATGACCTACGCCAAGCATGTGGTGATCGGTAATAGTGCTGACTACCAATTCTAATTAGAGTATGTTATTTATGAATGTCCTCGATTCAAATTACTAAATATATTTATATAAACAAAATGTTAAATGTTACACGGGTATAAATTATAATATTTTATATATGTGAATTCTAATATTTAAGGAATAACACCAGACCATCCCCTTTACGGAAAAAAAATTTCTCTTTTGCAACCGTCTCATTCCTCTCTCTCTTTCCCTTTGGAAAAAGAGAAATTTTGCAACCTCAAATAAGTACTGTTTACCTATGCTATACAAGTGTTGGTATATATTTCCTTACTTTTAGTAAAAATTTAGTAACCTAACCTTACCTCAGCATATTATAAGGTTACCCTAATTGTTCCCTTGTGATATGCTAACTGGTATCCTTCATTATGCCTTACTCGTACGTTTTTTCTTACCTTACGTTAAATCATTTAGATTATATTACCTTATATTACCCCCTCTTATGTCCCTATTGGGTCCCTATTATGTATTACTTACATATTATATCATACCCCCTATTATGTGCACATAATATTTACAATAATATTTACCTATTTTACATAATAAATAAAAATTTATAGTAATAAAATCTTATAATAATTCTTATATTAATGCTTGCATTAATTCTTGTAATGATTCTTGGTCCCAAGTAATAGTTTTGTTTTCACATATACACGATTAGTCATTTTGACATCTCACAATAAAGTTTTGTCATTTTATCTATTTATTCATTTATCCCTATTTATTTTGTTTACCTGCTGTACAGTCTAACATTTTTCTTTTTGCTATACACATTTAAAAACATATATATTGTACGAACTTAAACTATATTTACACATTATATTCATTTAAAAATATCTCTATATATTATTTGCATTCAAAAGTACATGTATATATTACGAGTATATTCATTGACTCTAATTGTAGCAAAGTATTGCTTCCTTAATTATTTTAGCTATAAAATCTGTGCCTTGGTCTGCTATTATTTTTCTGGGTACTCCATACCTCAAGATAAATTTTTCTACCAATGATTTGGCTACTGTTTCATTTTCTATTACATATTCTTCTACGTAGTTGCTTAATTCGCATTGTACGTCAGTATATCTGTTTCCATTTTCATCCATGTACATTTCCATGGGTTCCTTGTTTATAATTTAGTGCTTATGCCTTTGGCAGTCGTCGCATCTCTTCACATTTCACTTATTTCTCAACATTTCTTCGTAATTCGTTCCAGAAATAGTATTTCCTTATATTTCTGTATTTAATATATATCCTATTTATTTTTCCATAACCTTCCTATAACATGTGGAAGTCGGTACTTATAACTCTCCTTGGTCTTCTTATCTTGTACTATATTATGTATTGATTGAATTATGTTTATCTTGTACTATACAAGCTTTTATACTTTCTTAAAAAAATTATTATTTTTCTCTTCGTATTTCATTAAGAATTGGCTGATTCTTATTTTTCATCTCTTCTTATTCTAATTTTTCATTATTATCATTTCCTTTATAATCTTCTGCATTCATATTTGTCTCCTAATTCTATTCCTGAAGCATAAATTCTTAACCTAAATTTGTTTTTCTTCGATAAATCGGGGAATTATATAACGGGGCTTATTAGCTAACGGGGATATGTCTTGAGCTTAATAAATGCTTCTTGACATTCAGTAGTCCATTAAAGTTTATTTTTTCTAGATAGTCTGTTGTGGTGCGGCTATTTCTGTAAAATTGATGACATGTTTTCTATAACAATTTGCAAATGCAACAATCGCTTTGCTTCTTTTGCATTCTGCGGTGTCTGTTTATTCGAAATATTATGTGCTAAGAGTTCCTCTTCTAGCAAAAATATGAACATATTTCTGTTCATCGATTTTCCGTCTATGTCGAAAAATAAAATCCATACTTGTTAGTTCTTCTTGCATCGTAAATAAAATTTTAAATATACGGGTCATATTAATAAATAATTAACCTGTTCAGTTATATTGTACTTATTTCATAATTGATGACCTTGCTTACCATGCAACTATATCAAATATCTAATAGTAAGTCGGCTATAAAATTAACCTAATGTCGTTATGTAATGTTTATACTAGGAATACTGCGTTTTGTTATCATAATAAAATATTATGAGTACGGTTTTTCTTTGATTTTGTATCTTTGTGCAAAGTAACATTTTCTTTGTATATATGGGTCTTTTTCCGAAAAAATAAAAATATCTGCATATTTTGCAATTTTCTATGGGCCTTTTTTCTTCAAATATTGATGGTTTTTACTGTGCTTAATAGTTGTTCGACTTTTTTCTCTTTTGTTTTGTTCCTTCCATATAAAATATATAAAATTTTCCTGGTTATCTATCTTCTAATTTATATTTCTCGATTATTTACATTTATGATTCCTATAGGTAACACAATCTTAATCGGTTTATCTATTAATTCTTCTGTAAATTCCTTCGCAACTTCTGGTTTCTATATTACTATAACTGTTTCTTCTGTATTTTGTATTTTGTATCGGTTCGATCTCGAAATTAATTTCGGCTAATATGTACTAAAATAGACATATATTTTTCAAAATAATCTGTTCTTCATTTTTCCGCATGTGTGCGTACTTATTTTATTTAATATCGTTTCTTCTCTTGCATATAAATACACTAATTGTATATATTATATTCATTATTTATATTCATTCATACTATATTCATCCTCTACGATTTTGGTACTTCGCATATGTACATTTCTACATTTTTCAATATCTTATTTTCTTTTTCCTATTATATCTCTATATCTTATTGCTCATTTTCCTAACCATTTGATTTTGTTTTTGACCCGAATACTCAGTCTTGGTGAGACTCGGTTTGCTCCAAAAGACAAAATTGGTAGTCTATGCGCCTCGATATTATTTAGTACCTCTCTTACTGTTTGCTTGTGGGTTTTATGTTGTAATATAATTTCCTCTAAGTTCTTTATTGTGGTAAACTTCTTTTTCAATAATTTTCCATTTACTTCATTAAAAAAAATCATAATTCCAAATTCGTTTTTCCATTTTAATCCATTATGTAGTTACTGTATTGTCGTGCTGGAGCCGCAGGACTCTTAGCGGGTTGGGATTCAAGTACCACCCTAGCTTATCCTCTTAGCAGCCTCCTGCTCGACGTAGATTCCAACCATTAAGGTCGAACCACATCCAGTTTGTCTACATTTCTGTTAAAAAAAATCTTCTTCTGTCACTGTATTCGTATTCGCATGCGGTGCGTAATATGCTCTCGCTGTGCCTCTATTTCTGTGGCATCTCACCTGTGTCCATTGATTATTATTTCTTCTTCGTTGTGATTGCCAATCTCCTCTGTTTCTATTACGATATATCCTCGTATCATGTCTTTCATATTCACTTATATTTCTATAATTTTTGTTTCTATATTCTTTTCTTTCTTCGTTTCTATATTTATTTTTATAATATCCGTATATTGCATTCTTACTTCCTTTTCTCCTGTCAAAATCGTATCTCTTCCTGTAATTTAACACTTTTCCTTGTGTGCTATCTTCTATCTCGTCGATTGATAAAAATTTGTACATTACCTCTTGTGGGGTTGTAAAGTTGCCTGCCTCTAATATTATCTTGACTTTGACTGTGCTGGCATTATATTTCATTGTAGCTACTACTGCCTCTGTTGTGTATTTTTTCGCTAGTTCCAATGGCATTCCTTCCTCTACGTATGCAACTTTTAGCTGTTCCGCTAATTCTTCAACTTCAGATGCATAGACCTCTGCATCTTTATGTCCTTGTCTTTTCTTCGCCAATTTAGCTATTACCGTCTTCGGACTGTCGCCTCTCAGTTCTCTCTTCAGTGCCTCTGCTATTCTTGCGATTGTATCTTCTGTAGTTATAACGTTTCTGGCCCTATTAGTTAATCTTGTCTTTATTAATGTTATCGCTGTTTCCTCGTGTCCTATCGCTATTTTCTCAAGTAGTTCTAGTGCATCTAAAAATGACTGCAGTTTACCTGCCTTTCCATCAAACTCGCTGGGTAACACCTTGCTTGCAATATTTAAAAATTCGTTGATTGTAAGAGCCATACTTATTTCTTTCTCTGTGTCGCTATGTTTTTCCTTTTATATCGGTTGTTGTTCCTTGGTCATAGGTAAAGAAACTGGCTTGAAATCTTCTACATTTTGTGTATATTCTTTATCCGAAATTTCCATAATGTTATTATCGTTTACGACTTTTCTATCTCCAGTGAGTCCTTGTATTTGCAATGATTCGGCTGTTTCAATGAAGGTATTTAAATCTTCTTGTCTAATTTGTACTTCTCCATGGTATATAAATAGTAATAAGTTTCTTAGTGCTTCGTAAGTCACGTTTGTCAAAATTACTATCGGATGTTGACAGGGATTTGACATAAAAATTTCCTTAAAATATGGGCTACAAACCGAAAGAACCATTTTATGCGCTTTTATGCATTTTCCTTGTGCTGAAAGCGTTACGTCTACAAAATCTTGACTCTTCCATAATGCATTTATTCCTGAACTTATATTTTCGTGGAAATTGTTCCAACGCAATGAAAATTTTTCTGACGCCATGGTCAATTGTCTTTAAAAGTTCTTCTAAATTATTTTCTTCCTTATAAATGTAACAATAATTCTAAATATCCTTATTTAAATAGTAAAATAAAAAGTCATATCAAATTTCTTCGTCTATATTATTTGAAGAATTTGTCATCTAAGCAAATTTATATCGTATCGTATATCGTTATATCTAATATTTCCGATCTGTCGGTGTATTTTTATGGTCAAATATAAATATTTTTAAAAATATACCTTTAGTAAATAAAATGTATGACACATTTGTTTCATTCAAACAATAGAATTTGCTATATAAAGTTATTTAGTGAAAACTTAAATAGTATATTACATAACGAGAGTTGTAAGAAGCTTATTACATGCGAGTAAAAAAGTTGCGCGCGAGCCGCGTAGCGGCGAGCGCAGTAATTTTACAAGCATGTAATAAGCTTACAACTCAAGTTGTGTACTATACTTTTTCTACCATTATTTTCGTTTATAAAAATAATAATTAAATTACCACTATATTTACACTGACAGATTAATAATTTTTAATCTGTCAAAATAACGTCTGTTAATTCGTTTCCATGGTAACTCTACCAACTGACTTACGAGGCTTATGTGATATTGCACATTTTTATAAAACTGAAGCGTAATTTTTTTTATTACGTGCTAGTCATTACGTGTCAGTATCTGTTATGATGTATTTACTTAGCATCCAAATAGTAGGTAATATACAATTTACTAGTAAGAGAGTAGAAAAAATAAATTATATACTCTACTTTCAAAGCAATAAAAATTGTATATTCAACATTCTGAACTAGTTAAATTCTTTATATTTCTAATATTTTTCTCAAGTAATAATTAATAATTTCAATCTGTTAGACTGTATTTATATAAGGGATAAAAAATAAATTTACTCACATAATACATTTAACATATGGTTTTTGTTAATTCACTTTTTCCATAGTCCATTTTCCCATTTACTGTCCATTGTCCTTAGCTGGAATGCTGTCTCGGGGCTCTTGGCTGGTCTGGTCCGGAATTTCCTTATCTCTTGATGCATTTTCCCATTTCGAAATGCATTGGTTCCATATAATATCTAGTATGAAAATTTCCATCTAAACTTCCAGTGGGATTTTCTTCTCATCTTCTCTGGATGAAGATTCCTGGTTTCTACTACTTTAGGATCGCCATGTAATAAATAATGTTGTGGGGTGGTAAATAACTTGTTGTTGTAACTTAGTTGCCCATTTATTAATCACTGCTTGTACAATCTTTCACTATTAATTAATCTTAAATATATCAGTACTTAATTGACGATGACGATAGATGATGCCTTACTGGCCATAGTGTCGGTATATTAATTAAGATCCCTGAGAGAATGATTGTTAGGGCTTTTATAGTAGTCCTTGCTATATCAGCAAATGTTTACTTATTAGTATGTCAAGTTTGTTCATGACCTACGCCAAGCATGTGGTGATCGGCAATAGTGCTGACTACCAATTCTAATTAGAGTATGTTATTTATGAATGTCCTCGATTCAAATTACTAAATATATTTATATAAACAAAATGTTAAATGTTACACGGGTATAAATTATAACATTTTATATATGTGAATTCTAATATTTAAGGAATAACACCACAGGCCTGTAGAATGGATGAGTTAGTCCGAATGACTGTACACGATATAGAAGACTTAGAATCTAAGCTTTTAATCAGCATACCTGATTCGAAAACCAACAAACCAAGATCATTTGTAATTAATCAGATCTACTTGAATGTTTATCGAAAGTATGTTTCGTTAAGACCAGAAAATATGAACAGTGACCGATTTTTCTTTAAATATCAAAGCGGAAAGGGTTGTAGACAATTGGTAGGAATGCATCAATTTAGAAAAATGCCCAAAATAATTGCTACTTATTTGAACTTGGTAAATCCGACAGAATATACTGGTCACTGCTTTCGTCGGTCTTTTGCAACAATATTGGTTGACTCTGGTGCCGACATAACTAGTTTAAAGAGGCATGGCGGATGGAAGTCATCAAACGTTGCTGAAGGATATATCGAAAAATCGCTTAACAATAAGGTTGAGGTGGCAAATTAAATTTTCACAGTACAAAATATTCAACAAAATGACACTTCCACCCTGTTGTCCAAAATGTTTCTCATAGTTCTAAGAGTGTTCCTCCAATGTTCAATAATTGTACTAACTGTCAAATTACTGTAAATATAACAAATTGATCTTAAAAATGTATTCAGCAATGACTTGATGTTTTCAAAATATAAATTAATTCCTTATAAGCAATGTGTTTTCTATCATTTATGTAGAACACTAACAACTGTACGGAAATATCATTTCCTTACAGTAAGGAAATGACATTCCTTACAGTAAGGAAATGACATTTCCTTACAGTAAGGAAGTCCTGACTTTTTCTTCAAGAAATTTTGACAGGAATGTCAAAATTTCCTGGCGATTTGCGGAAAAATTTATTGTTTATTTTGTTATTAATATAAAAATTACAATACAATAAATACACTGCAACAGAATTCAATATAATAATACAATATCAATTAAAATGCAATATTCATAAGTATTTAAAACTGCCAATATACATAACTTACTTTACGAAGATAAAAATAAAAAACCAACAACACGGATTATGTTGTAAATTTTCATTTTATTTTAAAATTTAGCATTTTTGCGTATATTACATAGGTATATTTAATGAGGTTAATGTGAGGTTTTTAAATATTTCAAAAACAAAAAGGGAAATTCATATTGGGATTCGAACTCACAAACACCAGCGTATGAAGCAAACACGTAAAAAATTTGCCAATTAGACATCATACTAACGGATTTCAAAACTGACAGTTCTCGATCAAACAGTGATTATTTTGAAATATAAAAGCCTAAAATAATTATAAACGTTTAATAAATAATACAAAACATATCACATAAATAATAATATTAATACATAATATCTAATATAATATAATATTATATATATATACAATATTTTATATATATATATATATATATATATATATATATATATAATATATATATATATATATATATATATTTATATTTATAATGAGAACAGAAATACAATAAATTAACATAGAAATATATACAACCAGATATACAATGTTAATTAATATATTTATTTAAATAGTGGTTAGAGACATAATTTGTAAGTTATATACTAGATAATATTATTAAAAAATAATTATATGAGGGTATTTTTAAGAATTTAGCATAAGAATTAAGTTTAAGAAGTTTTTTTTAATTTTATTTATTATTGGATATGTTTGAGTCAGCCATGTGCATATGCAATCAAACATACACTGTAGTGTCAAAGTCAAAAAGTTATTTATTTTTAGAATGTTAATTTAGAATATAATTGTGGATGTAGAATAGTAAAAATATATTTCATATAAATGTTTAAGTTACATATAATAGTGTAGTTCTGATCTGGAGAGGCTAAAGTCAAGTAAATTGTAAATGGAAAGTTCTAGAAATGTCAATGGGACTATTTGCATAATACATCACAGACAAAAAACCATTCCAGAATGTTCAGATAGAACAAGTAGAATGATTCGAACATTATTTATTGCTAGATTATTCTGGAAACAATGAAAAAGATATAAAAAGCCATGTAATTTGGAGGAGAGGGAGTTATCAGTAGCACAGAATAATAAACAAACAGAATACCCACTCTCCACGGAAAATTAAGTACGCGCATCTCCTCCGCGCAGACGTTCCGCCATGTTTTAGGAGGATTTTAAAGAAATAAGTGTTGTTTATGTGGTGTGCATGGAAAAATTAACCAGGTTTATTTGACTTACGGCAATCATAGACATACTATACTATTATATTAACATTGTTAAATATAATAACATAAATATAATATAATTAAACATAAATATAAAAAATTACATAACCACACAAATCATATGTCTGTGTCCTCCTAAAACATGGCGCGCGTGCTGAAAAACTTCAAAGGCGGCATCTGAGAGTGGCCCTTTTGATTGTTTATTATTCTGTGTCAGTAGTCAGTTAGTCAGTTAGTTACAGATTATTAAGTCAGTTAGTTACAGATTATGATTAGTTACAGTAAAGTGATTCAGTAAAGTTATAATTCAAGAATTTAGTTACAAGAAGATTATTAAGTTAATCATTATTATTATTAAGTCTGTTACATGTGATTTTTAATTACAAAGAAGAATTAAGAATAATTTATGAGGTTATGAAGAGATTATTAGCTAGAAAAAGGCACTGATTAAGTTAAATGAATTAATAAGTTAAATACAGTTGGACATTAATTATTACTACAGTAATATAGTGACAGTATGAAGTTAATTCATTGAAGTAAGCATTCAATAATACAACCACAAGATCCAGTATATTTGAAAGTACATTATATAAAAATTACAAGGATATAAATTTATATATTGATATGATGAGTGGAGATAATTAAGAAGAAACATATTAAAATTGTTGGATAACCAAGGCTGAGTCAGAAAATATCGAGTGGTGATAATAACTTTAATTTTGGAAAAACTTTAGGCGTTCAGTGAAAGAAGGTACCAAATTTTGTTAATAATTTAATAATTGTAAGAATTTCCAATTTTAGATAGATTGTTTTAAATTGATATTGCTTATATTAGATAGATAGGTTTGTTTCATAATAGTTCTAATAAAGATAATTTAAAAAAGTACTTACAAACTAATTCTTTGAGAACCGCGATAAAAACCCTATACTTACATATATATCATTCAAATTTACTCATAGCTCATACAGAAACAACACATCATAACAATATATATATATATATATATATATATATATATATATATATATATATATATATAAATCTGGACTGATTAGTGAGGGGAGTTGCTATTACACTACCAACTTTTTTCACTGTACTGTCTTTTACAACCGGGTAGTCATCCAAACTCATTAAACTTAAATTGACCGCACAAAATTTGGGTTGGTACCTACACCTTGTTGATCTGTCGAAAGTATTTTTGACCTCAAGGTTGGCTGTCTTTTCGCGGTTTAGTTCGTTCCTGTTTCATTTAACGCCATTTTCCCGGCGACATTCATAGGGCTTTGATCGGTAACTTCATTTATACTACTTTTTAAAATTTTATTAATATCACTTATAATGCTACCGAAAGTTAAAATCAAAGCTTAATAATATTCATTAAATAGTTGGAAGTTATCTATGATTTTCTTGGTTCTTTCTCACTAATTAACATTAAATAACATTTAATTTACTTAGACCACATGGTTATTTGCTGTGCTAATTTTATAAGTTCATATATGTTGTTAGTTACTTAACTGTTTATACAAAATCAGCGTATTATGTCCATTTACTTAGTTTCATTCACATTATTGTTAATAACATTGACTGATACATGTCTTTTTAAGGTAACAATTAACATCGTTTCCATGATTGTGTGGTTCTCATATTGTAAAATTTTTTAGATGAACTGATGATGCTTTCAAAACTCGAAAGCGAAACGTCTTCAAAATAGATAAAGTAGCCTATCAACTTTGTCTTTTATTTCTCCACCTAGAGACCGATATAAGAACCCACCACTCGTCTGAGTGATCCTTATATATATATATATATATATATATATATATATATATATATATATATATAAGTAATGTATATATATATACATATATATATATATATATATATATATATATATATATATATATATATATATATATATATATATATTATATGTCATCAGATGCCACCAATCACGCACCTCGATGTTCATCGCCTTCCTTTTGGAGTTTTATTCAACTTTTATTTGGTTAAAAATCGAAAAGGTTTCATATAAAGGTTAATTTTACTTTAAATATGGGACATTTTCGGATTTACAGTCAGTGCGGTCACTTTGAAGGGCTCTGAAAAGTTCTAAAGACTCTGACGCTGAGTTTTTTTCTACTTAGAAATTGTGAGTTTTATTTCTAAAGTACCTACAACCTACCAGCATTGTCTTTTTCAAGACAATGCCCAAAACAGAGCGTACCGTCTAACTACGCAATATTACACAATATTGCGCAATAGTTAGATGATATTAGTAAACATGGTTATATTTTAGCACCAAGTTGCATTTCAATTTCCTACGTTTATTAATTATCGCCCGGAGACGACATGGCGCCCAACTATAAATCGAACGTTTACTACGACTCTGAGAGTTCTGAGTCTCATGCTCCAAGTGATCCAACATCACAATAGTTCCAATACGAGGCCTGCATCAAAACCACTCAAGAAAACAGCGGGGAGATGCATCGGATGCTAGTACATCACACACTAACATGCCGATATCCACCTTCTGCAGCCTGAAACCGTCGATGTGCAGATATCTTCGACGAGCCATCTACTTCGATGCCGTACCTGATGCCATGGATGTCCCCGGAGGAGCCAGTCACTGCCTGCCCTAGCATTATGTGGTCCAGAGTCACCACGGAGGCTCAGGTAAACTCGCCTACGACACACCGGCGACGTGCTGAAGGTAACGAAAGGGCTAGAATGGGACGACGCCTACGACGAACTGTGCATCGACCGAGGATGGTTCTGCAGATGCTGTCCACAACACCGACCACCGCCTGTGAGTGTTTTGTGCAGTGTAAGTGCGCGTTTCGCGAGTTCTACGCGAGTGAAAGTGTTTAGAGAACTGTAAGTAAATCTGACAATATGGACATATTCATTTTTTATATATTTCATGCATTTTTTCTTTTCTATAGTTATGAATTGTAAAAAAATTGTTTTTCTTAAGGTTGTTAATAAAAATCAGCTTTTTTATCAGCCTCTGAGTCTCCAAAGCAGGGGGGATGTCATCAGGTGCCACCAATCACGCACCTCAGATTCCCCACACCAACGCGAAACTTTTGAGACGCGAATTTTCCGTTGCGGAACATTCGCAGGCGGAGCGGTAGCGAAGAAGGCTTCCCCACATTGGCGCGAAACCCGACGCGGCTGTTCGCCATACAAATGTGAATAAATTATATTTTTAGTCGTTTATTCATAGCTTACAAATACATAATGACTTCGTCAGATGAAGAAGAAGCTCTTCTACTATTGGCACTTGCCGAAACTGAAAAAACAGGTAGCTCCAGAAGCAATAACTTGGTACGGGACACATTCAGTATTGTTAGTATCGACACATATATGGGAAAGTATTGGTGTAACTGTGTATTGCTCCGAGAAGAACATCTAGTATTTGAATTGGAAGTGCAAAACCCAGTTGCTTCTTGTTCTTATTGAAACTCCAATTTTTTTGAAACTCCAATGAAACTTTTTTCTTATATGTTTATAATCTTCGTCACGTAAATCATAAAGTATAGGATATTGTTTCACAATTTGAATTAGTTTTTCTGTAACAGCCATTTTAATTCATGCGAAACTTTAACTGCAGCGGAAAAAACCGTGCATGCAGCGTTTCATGAAAATAACGCTGATCTGCCGCGGCCGTTGCGGATTCCGCCCCAACTTGTCTGAACACCTGCATAAGTCGCCGTTCCTTACGATTTGCCGCGATTCCGTATAGGTTGCGGCTGCGAAAGTTTCGCGTCGGTTTGGGGAATCCTTATCTTCAAAAATTGGCAGCAGGCATAACTATTCTATAGCATTTTTCAGAAAAAAAAGCTTGCACGTCAGTCAAGATTTACGTCTTCAGAACCCCACAGCGTTGCCAAAACATCAGAATAGTAAGTGAGGAATTTTTAAAATGTCAACTATTTGTTAAACTATTGTGTTGTTAGCCTAGTTTAAGATATAGGTGCCGGAGTTAGGCAACACGGATGACGGGGGTTAGACATGTGATGTGAAGGTAGCCGAAGCTCGGGCATGGATTTATGTTTTAGGGTTGAGAATAAACTGATATTTATGTGAAGTAACGATTATTATTTGTAACCTTTTTCAATAACACGACATGGTGGCAGCTGGTGCTTTGTTTTGTTAACATTAAACAAGCAAAGAGTGATCGAACGTGACAGCAGTGCAAATCTTATGCATAACCTATAAATCAGAGGGGACCTAAAATCCTTAAAATGGATGCACCTATCCAAATAAATAAAGAAGTGTTTGCGAACATTTGGGCTCCAAGCGAATTTGATTTTACACAGCCCCAGACATGGCACCAATGGAAGAAAAGAGTAGAGAGATATAAGTATGTAAGTGGATTTGGACAAAAATCTGACAAGGATAAACTAGACCTATTGTTGTATTTGTATGCTAAACCTTATGTACAGAGCGTTCCCAGAACTGTTCCTTTTCCTCTGTGACCAAAATTAAGAATTGACATTGATAGATTGCTAAAATTAGGGATAATTGAACCCATTGAAGATCCTACTTCTTGGGTCAGCCCAATTGTTTGTGTGGACAAGGGAGATTGTGTACGGCTTTGTGGTGACTATACTAAACTTAATGAAAACGTGTTACGGTCACATTTTCCTCTCGGGAAAATATCTCATACACTAGCACAGTTGAAAGGGTCTAGATTCTTCTCAAAATTGGATACCACAAGTGGGTTTTACCAAATAAAATTGAATAAGGAAAGTCAGTTGTTAACAACTTTTATAACACCTTTTGGCAGATTTTTCTTTAAAAGGCTTCCATTTGGTATATTTTAATATTGTTCTAAAGCTATTTTCTTGCGGCATTTTAAACTAATTACTATTTAACTGGGAATAAGCCACAATTAAAGATAAAAATACGTTTATTGACGTTTCAATTTCCACTTCGGAAATGGTTCTCAAAATACAAACAGTAAATTCTTGGTACCTATATCTTGTGCCCCAGAGTATTTTACTATGAGATTTTCAAAAATCTTAACTGGCATTGAAGGCTGTGTTGTCCATATAGATGACATTCTTATTCATGCAAGGACAATAGAGGAACATGACAATATTTTGAACACAGAGTAAATCATAGAGAAACATTTCATAAAGACAATACTGTACAAAGGCCGTGGCAAAAACTGGGGGTTGATTTGTTTAAATGTTATGATAAGTGGTACTTGATTGCCACTGACTACTTTTCACATTGGTTTGAAATTTTTACTTTAACCAATATGACAGAAGATGCCATTATTCCTAAACTTAAAGATATTTTCTCTCGTTATGGTATCCCAGAGGAAGTTAGATCCGACTGTGATACTCAATTTTCATCAAAATTTATAAAGTTTTCAAAAGAATATAATTTTGTTCATAAGACGAGCAGTCCACACTGGCCACAGAGCAACGGTGGAGTGGAACGCACTGTATAAATTGCAAAAAGATTAATTCAGAAATATAAAAAAGAGGACCTAAGTTTGGCATTGTTAGCATACAGATGTACACCCCTAGAATGTGGTGTTTCACCTTCTGAATTATTAATGAATAGAAAATTAAGATCCAACTTGTCCCAGCTTCCAAGCTTATTAAACTTTTCAAAAGAACCAAACACTGAAAATAAAAAGAACGAAATAAAGGATAAACAAGTGGAAAACTACAATAAGCAACACAATGCCAAGGATTTAGATCCTCTTAAGGTTGGTGATTCTGTGTGGGTGGTTGATATCAGGAAATATGGGCAAGTTGTTGCGATCTGTCAGGAACCCAGGTCCTATATAATTGAAACTGAAACTGGGAAATTTAGAAGAAATAGATGACATTTGATTCATGCACCCTACTATTTCCCTGTATTGAGCACCCAACCAGAATCCTCAAATGATTATGTTCCGCCAATTTCTAGTAACACAAAGCTAATGCCTTGCTCTAATCAAAGCAATGGTGACATACAGGGTAAAATTATGAAGGAAAGTAGTAGGGGGGAACCCAGTGTATTTCCGGACAAAATCGAACAAAGTGGAAATCATGTTTTACCTTCATCAAGTCAGGATAAAAGTGATAGTGACACTGATAGTGTATCGGACTTTGAGTGCGTAAAGCCTAGCAGGCCAAAAAGACGTGTGAAGAAACCGGTTCATTTAACAGATTATGTTTGTAGTAGTTTAAGTTAGTTTAGGTATAAGATCATCAATGACACAGGGATCTTTTATAAAAAAAGGGGAGATGTGTTGTTAGCCTAGTTTAAGATATAGGTGCCGGAGTTAGGCAACACGGATGACGGGGGTTAGACATGTGATGTGAAGGTAGCCGAAGCTCGGGCATGGATGTATGTTTTAGGGTTGAGAATAAACTGATGTTTATGTGAAGTAACGATTATTATTTGTAACCCCTCTTCGATAACACGACAATTATATTAACAGTAAATACACTTAGTTTTAAGACTACTGCAACACATTAAAATACATAAGAAACCATTTTAATACAAAATTATATATTCTAAATTTTAAACTTACCTCTTTTAATTTATTTACCTCTTTTTAAATTTATAAATAAATGCTATTGAAAACGGCAATTTTGAGATTCTAAGGTCTAATAAATGGTCTAATAATTTATTTATAAATTTGTTGATGACATAATATGCAGCGTACCATTCAACCATATTCAGACAATACAAACGATCTTTAATTCACTTGATCAAAATATTCAATTCACTGTCGAGTATGAAAATGAAAATAGTATACCTTTTTTAGATACCAAAGTTATAAGAACTAATGATAACATAATCATATTAGATTGGTATCAAAAATATACTGCATCCGGCAGATTTATAAGTTAAGATTAGTAGATATAATTCAACACAATTATATCTACGAAAAATCGTGTAACGGCAATCTGTGATCGGAGTTTCCTAGATGTCAATTTAAAGAAACTTTTTGAAATGTTTCTAAACAATGGCTACCCAAAACATATATTAAAAAAACTTATTTATAACACTCACTTTCACAATAGAGCTTTAATAAATAATCCACAACCAGTTTTATACAAAAAATACCTTACATAAAAAATTTAACAGACCAAATTGTCCCACTTTTCAAAACATTTCCGAAAATTAAATTAATTAAATACAATCCACTTCTAAATTCAAGGTTGTTCTCAAAAATAAAAGTTAAAACTCCAAATTCACTAATAAGTAATATAATTTATAGAATAAATTGCAGTCAATGTCAAAGTTGTTATATTGGACAAAGTCAACAGTGGCTTAAGCAACGTGTCACTCAACACAAAAGTGACTGTAACTTACGAAAAAACTCTTGTGCCTTAGTGGACCACCACTTAAAGACAGGCCATAACTTTGACTTTAATAATGTAAAAATATTGGAACAAATTGATAATTATAAAAATCGACTTTTCCTTGAAATGGTACACATTAATAAAACTCCAGAATCTATCAATTATAAGACAGACACCAACCATTTAAGTAATATCTACTGTAATATACTAAACAATATATGATATGATAGATCTTAATATCAGTATCTAACAACATCAGACCAATAACTGACTACGTACCATCAATTACAATTTATAGATCAATTTACCATGTTCCTGATTCTTTCTCAATATTCTACTTTTGCACCTTATTATATGGATAATACTGTCACAATATGTAATTATTTACTAAAACTTATTCTCTAAAAATTGTACAATGGGAATTCACTCTATAAAATATTGCGGTTACCATAACTCCCAAATAAATTAAAATCAAAAAAATGTCATTTATTTAAATTGGATATGTTATCAAAATTTAATTTTTTAATCTTAAGTTGTAAGTATTGAAATATTCATTTTGTTTACATATAATAATTATAATAAATTTACAGTTTTCTCCTGAAGAAGTCACAAAATCGTGACGAAATATTGAGAAATAACAAATAGAGTTTGTAACAAATCTCCTAAGTATGTGCAACATGTGTTGTGTATGTTGCCTACCCTGTAGGTCGCTCTGCGTCCTGTATTATTTGTGATGTGCTATGCGTCCTACTAGAAAAGGGCCATACGGATTATAAGTTTTTTTTTACTCTGACTCTGACCTATAAGAGGTTATAACGTTTCATGTTTTTGTTTCTTTTATATAAGTCTTTTTTTATCTAAGTTTGTTCATGTAAGAACAGTGTTAAATAAATACCGTTAGCATTGAAAATATATTCTTTCCCTAAGAAAAATAATTAACGAACTCGACGATAATTGAAGGGGTAAAATAACATCATAACCTCCCCTTATAAATTGGCGCCCTACTAGTGGCAATATTTTCTTTTGTGAAGGTTAAGTTCAGTGTTACTTAATTGTGTATTTCGTTTGGAAGTGAACAAAATCTGTTGTGGACACTGGTTGGTTTTCAGTTCCTCAACCGTAGTAAAAAGACTTCAGTAGTGGACACTGGTTTGTTTTCAGTTCCGCAGTATTAGTAAAGACTTTAAATCGGTATTAGATACTGTTGTCTCAGTTCTCTACGCGATTTACTCTTTCGATAAACTGTTTATGCTTCTCCGATCAGGAAATAAAGTTACAAACATGGCTCAGAAAGGTGAAACAGTTCAACAAGTAGTGATGACGCAAGACATGCTCCAGAGCTTAATTACAAGTCTACAAGGTATTAACAATCAAAAGCCCAAACTGTAAGTACTTCCAATTCTAACTTCTCAGCATGTAAACATCGGTTTTCGGGAAAACCAAATGAAGATGTCGAGGCATTTATTGATGCCATTACGGTGTATAAAGACTGTCTTAATATTTCTGATCATCACGCGTTAAAAGGATTGTCTATGCTTTTAATTGATTCAGCTGCAACGTGGTATCAAGGTGTCAAATCATCCATTCAAACGTTTGATGAGGCTATAGAAAGTCTCCAGCATGCATACGGTTCTCCAAAGCCGGCGTATTTAGTTTATCGTGAACTTTTCGCGGTCGAACAAGGTCACAATGAAAAAACCGACGTTTTTGTCAGCAAAGCGCGCTCGTTATTGTCACGTCTTCAAGGCGCATCCACCATTTCGGAACATGCTCAACTTGATATGGTATTTGGATTATTAAATGCATCTATTAGAGATAAGGTAAGGAGAGAATCTATATCCAATTTTAGAGAACTTGTTGAATCAGCTCGCGCTATAGAACAATCGCTCCATATTGTTAAAAGCGTTCCGAATATTTCCGTACATAAAACAGAAAATAATTCAAGTAGTACCCGAAAATCAAAACAGTGTTCTTATTGTAAGAATTTTGGACACCAAAGGGACGACTGTCGTAAACTAGCATCCCGCAGTAAACAAGAACCTTCTTCTACTTCTTTAAGTAACAACAGTACAAAGCAACCTTTTTCAAATCCCAACGTTGCCAATATCAATGAAAATTCCCAGATTTTCTGCTATGGTTGTAAAAGCCCAGGTTTTATTAAATCAAATTGTCCCAAGTGTAGTAAACGTACTGACATAGGTTATGTTTCAACTTCGGCTGAATTTCTTTGCGCTTCTCTGCAATCGCCAGATTCTTCGTCTCAGATTCAGTCACATTCAAGCCCGTTGACTCCAATTACTATCGAAGATCATCATGGTTGTTGTTTTCTTGATTCAGGTGCTGAACGTAGCATCGCCGGTGCTACACTTCGAGAAATTTTACTCAAAGATAATATTCCCTATAGTACCAAATCTATGCTTATGACTTTGGCTGATGGCAAAACTAGTTTAGTTAATGCTCTTTTCTTTCAGGTTAATGTCGTACTTCAAGGTAGAAAACATTCATTAACTTTATGCTCTGTACCTGATCATGTACAAAGTAGAACACTTCTAGGTTCTGATTTTCTTAGATCAGCTAATATCATTCTTGATGTACCACGTGATTGCTGGTATTATGGTGATGAATTGTCCGTACGCTATCCGTTTTCATCTGAATCATTTATATCTGATTTCAGGTCAAATTCTGTTCATTTGGCTCGAGTTGAATTGAGAGAAGATGAAGCCATTTGTCTTGATCCAACAGAAAAGTCTGAAATTAATGACCTCTTGTCTAAACATGATAATGTTTTTTGTCCAAGCAAAGAGCCTACGCCTTTTGCCGAACATTATATAACTTTAACTGATGAAAATCCAATCGCTGTTCCCCCATACCGAATGTCTGAGATTAAAAAAGCACAGCTCAAACAAGAGCTTGATACACTTCTTACTGATGGAACCATAGAGGAGTGTGAATCCCCATATGCTTCGCCTGTAGTACTGGTTCCGAAGAAGGATGGCGGAACTCGTCTTACAGTAGATTATCGTAAGTTAAACGCGATCACTAGACCGTATGTCTATCCGCTACCGAGAATAGATGATCTGTTACATGCGACGAAAGAAACACGTTACATGTCAACACTAGATTTGAAGTCTGGTTATCACCAAGTTTCTGTTAAATTTGAAGACAGAGACAAGACGGCTTTCATTTGCCCCTTTGGTACATTTCGCTATACGCGCATGCCGTTTGGACTGCGCAATGCACCTTCCACTTTTCAGCGACTTATTGACAAATTTCGCTCTGGTTTACCCAATGTTCGTATACTTGCTTACCTAGACGACTTAATTATTCTATCCGCTACATTTAGTGAACATCTCGCTGACCTCGAGCAAGTATTATCTCTGCTAACAATATTTAAATTACATTTAAATCGTTTAAAATGTAATTTCTGTTGTATTTCTGTCCTTTACCTAGGTCATGTAATCACTTCGTCTGGTATAAACCCTGACCCAAATAAGGTTGCCAGTATTGTCAACCGACCTATTCCGAAAAATGTCAAAGAGCTAACTTCATTCCTACAAGCATGTTCTTGGTTTAGACGTTTTATTGAAAATTTCGCTGACATCAGCAAACCTCTATCCAATCTTCTTAAGAAGAATGCTCGTTGGACTTGGACCACAAACCAAACTCAAGCTTTTGACCGACTTAAAATTCTTCTGTGCTCTAGCCCTATACTAAGACAGGCTGATCCTAACCTACCCTATACTCTTAGAACCGATGCTAGTTCTTACGCATTGGGAGCTTGTTTACTCCAGGGGGAGGGATCCGATGAGAGACCAATGGAATACGCCAGTCGTCTCCTAACAAAGTCTGAACAGAACTACTGTACTACTGAACTTGAGGCCTTAGCTGTCGTTTGGGCAGTAAATAAGTTCAGAGGATATATAGAAAATTCTCAAATCAAAATACAAAGTGATCACCAGCCTCTAAAATGGTTAATGTCCCTCAAATCTCCGTCTGGCCGACTCTCGAGATGGGCCCTGTCATTGATGGCCTATGTCTTGAAAATAGATTATACTCCTGGACGTTTAAATGTCGTAGCTGATATGCTATCCCGTCCACCAATTGAAAATATTGATGTTAATCTTGTCCAAGTTGACTTACCTCAACAAACTGCCAGTGATTTGAGAACAGAACAACTGAATGATCCCGATTTGAGAAAGATCGTCGAATCTTTCGAAAACCCAGATAACAATTCCGTTGATTATAAAAGATGGTCTGAACGAGGATATTTTACGATGCAAGGTGTTCTTTACAGATACACCCCTGATTTGGACAGCGAAGAAGCACAGCTGGTCGCTCCAAAGTCCCGCATACAAAATATACTTAGTGATTACCATGACGCACCCTTAGCTGGACATTATGGTGCCGAACGTACCTATCAACGAATCGCTAGCAGATATTATTGGACTGGTATGCGTAAAACAATAATAGATTATGTAGCGAAGTGCCTGGATTGCCAAAGGTATAAAGCATCTAATCTAAAACCAGCAGGACAGTTTCAAACGCCTGTTCAATCTCAACGCTTTGAAACCATGTCTATCGATCTATTCGGTCCACTACCAGAAACATCTGACGGATACAAGTGGATCTATGTGATTGAAGATACCGCGAGTAAATGGGTGGAAATATTTCCTCTTAAAGCAGCTACTGCCGAGAATTGTGCCCGCTGTTTAGTTGACGAAGTAATCTTAAGATATGGTTTACCCAGACGCGTTATTAGTGATAACGCTACACAGTTTGTTAGTGCGGTCATGCAACAAGTAGCGTACTGTTTAGGTTTTAAACAAACCCTAATTCCGGTTTATTGGCCAGCCGCAAATCCTGTAGAACGGAAAAATCGTGATCTAAAGCCCCAACTGGCAATTTTGACAGGAGCTGACCATACATCATGGAAAGAACAAATACCAGCTGTAAGATTCGCTATGAACTCCGTTAAATCGCAGTCAACAGGTTATAGTGCCGCGTTTCTAACCTTCGGTCGCGAATTGCGTACTCCCGATGATGTAAAACGAGACTTTCGGACTATTGTACAAAATGACAACTTCGTACCAGAGATAACCCCATACCTAAAGACTCTCAGTAGTGTTCTATATCAAGCTCGCGAAAATTACGAAGCGAGTCAAGATCGCGCAAAGTCATATGCCGATAAGTATCGTCGCGCCAATATGACGTTTAAGGTGTCGGACAAAGTGCTCGTTGACGTGCATGCTCTTAGCAAAGCGAAGGACTCTTTCACGGCAAAGTTCGCCCCGCGTCGCGACGGTCCATACATAATAACCAAGGTGGTTAGCCCAACCAGCTACGAGATATCGTCGCCACAGAATCTAACCGAACCTCTCGGTAAATACCATGTATCAGCGCTTGTGCCCTATCGTGCTGATACCGATACCGATGATGGTCCGTCCCCTAACCCTTTGGTTCCCATTCGCAGAAGAGGACGTCCCCCCAAAACAGCATTAGCTGTGCCTGATGAAAACCATGTATACACAGAAGAGAATGACGTTGCTTCGCCTCATATAGATGCCGAGGCGCTCCTTCCCACAATAACACCTGACCCGAATGATGACCATCCTAGTGAACTCTTTCGTCATCGTCTCCGGAGACATCCCGTCCAGAGGTCCACCTGCCAGTGTTGCCTTCTGCTCACACCTGTTCTTGCTTCTACTTGAGGGACTCTGCGTGAAGCAAAGGGGGAGGTTGTAACAAATCTCCTAAGTATGTGCAACATGTGTTGTGTATGTTGCCTACCCTGTAGGTCGCTCTGCGTCCTGTATTATTTGTGATGTGCTATGCGTCCTACTAGAAAAGGGCCATACGGATTATAAGTTTTTTTTGACTCAAGAGGTTATAACGTTTCATGTTTTTGTTTCTTTTATATAAGTCTTTTTTATCTAAGTTTGTTCATGTAAGAACAGTGTTAAATAAATACCGTTAGCATTGAAAATATATTCTTTCCCTAAGAAAAATAATTAACGAACTCGACGATAATTGAAGGGGTAAAATAACATCATAACCTCCCCGTATAAGTTTCATTTCATACAGACCAATTGCTGAGACTACAAATAATATTTAACCCAGTACGGTCGAGAATAATTTGATAAATATATATATATATATATATATATATATATATATATATATATATAGAAATTATCAGGTATAATGGTCTCTATTAAAAATCTTTGTTTTTTTCTAAAGAAACCCAATATTTCGCTATTTATTTTATAGCTTCATCAGGAATACACTGAAAAACAATTTTAAAATTACAAAAATGGCGTACAAATACATTTAAAAAACACTTAGGGCCGGTTCTACAATGCTAGTATATACTGAGAATAAAGTTATACTTGGAATAACTTCATTAATGGTGTTCTACAAACAAAGAATAAACTAGGAATAAGATAATCGGAGTATATCTGTAGAATAACTTTATCCCTCCAAAGTTTAGCAGATATACCGAGTATAAATTTATACTGCATTTCTATTGGTCGGTCAGGGGTTGTCAAATCTGTAATATTTTAACCTCACTTTGTTTTTATATATAAAATAAAATTTTTGATATTGCACAAATAAAATGTAAGTAAAATATAAATAAATACCCAACCTAACCTATCCTTTAACCACTGATGTCCTGTCCAAGATGCCAAATTCCAGATATACCTTACATAGCTTTAATAGGTGGAACAAGAAAAATCTATATCATTAATGACATATAGAATTATTTTAGAATATCCACTAAAAATTGTCCAAAATAGTTGAAGGGAATATGGTTATTTCCAGAATCTCTGTGAGGAGAATTCCCTTCTATAATTGAAATAAAAATATATACATGAGCTGGCCACGTACCTAAGAGGTGGAGGCCATAAAACGAAAAAAGAAGAAGAAGAAGATATTGCACAAACATTTTAGATTGTAAATCCAAAGGAAATTTTATTAGGCAATCCAAAGGAAAAAGAAAGCATTTATTATTTCAATTCTAAAATTTTAGGATATGTATGTAATGTAATAACGTCTACACATATGACTAGTATACCTAGTATAGGTATAATCTTACCAAGGCAATATATTTTTTAATGTTTTGATAACAGAGACTGTAATTCTAGAATCTGTATTATATAAACATTTCTTTAACTAAAATTATTTATTTTGTAATCCAATATTTATACTTTTTTAAAATGTGGAGTATACCTATATAGATATATTTACATAATTTTGGTTATTATATTATAACACTAATCTCAGTTGATGATAACAAAAAATTTAAGAAGGAAATTTTACATCTTTTTTTATCCATTTTATATTAATTTTGAAAAGTATAATAATATAAACGTAGATAAAATACCAGATAAAGTGAATCAATTATTCAATTCCTTTCAATTGTAAACAAATTTTACAGTTATGACAAATGCCAAATGTCGCTGTCAGTAACAATTTGAACTAATTTTGAAGACATCAGATCTACTATTTCGTTTTACCTTAGTGTTCTGTGGTTATACCCAGAATAACTATTCCGCTGTCGATTTCACAATGTAGAACGCTCGAAAGGTTATACTTGGAATAAACTCAAGTATAAGTTATACTCAGAATAACTATTCTCCAATTTATACCTGGAATGTAGAACCGGCCCTTACAGAAATTAAAAAATTTCACATATAAAAATTGACATTGAAATATGTAATAAAATGTCATGATTAAATTGTCTTAAGCAAGTTAGTCACAGTAATATGATTGAAAAATTAAAATGACTTCAAGTGTAAAAACAAAAATAGCAATAAAAGAAAGTAGTTGAGCACTATAAAAACACTGGTCATATGCTAGACTATAACAAAGCTCACATTTTGGTACAGGCTGATAACTAAAAAAGTAGATTATTTCTTGAGATGTATCACCTCAACAAAAATAAAAATACTTTAAATTATAAAACAGACACTGGACAGTTAAGTAACATATATTGTAATATATTGAACAAAATTTATAAATATTGAAAATAGCTAATATTCACCTTAATAACAACCAACCGTAATAATTCATCAAAGAAATATCATTCTTCTAACGTTTATTTTATTGCTATTTTTGTTTTTACACTTAAAGTCATTTTAATTTTTAATCATATTACTGTGACTAACGTGCTTAAGACAATTTAATCTTGACATTTATTACGTACTTCAATGTCAATTGTATGTAATAGTGCTATTCTGTACGCCATTTTTGTAATGTTAAAATTGTTTTATAGTGTAGGTACTCCTGATGATACATCCTATATGGCATGGAAGCGTGGACAATAAAGCAGTCTGAAATCAAAAAATTAAACTCCTTTGAGATGTGGTGCTACAGGAGAATGCATAAAATATCGTGGATTGAAAAAGTAACTAATATAGAGGTGTTACAAAGAATGAAGAAAGAATGTGAAGTCATAAAAACTGTTAAAATTAGAAGATTCAATATCTGGGACATTTAATTAGGGGTGAGAAGTACGTATTACTGAGGTTGATTATGCAAGGGAAGATACAAGGGAAGAGAAACCCATGACGACGCAAAATGTCCTGGCTAAGAAATTTGAGAGAGTGGTTCGGCTGCAGCTCATTAGAATTATTCAGAAATGCGGCCAACAAAGTTAAAATAGCGATGATGATTTCCAACCTCCGCTAGGAGAAGGAACCCGAAGAAGAAGACTCCTGATGAAGTTATAAAATAAATAGCGAAATATTTAGTTTCATTAGAAAAAAAAAAGATTTTTAATAGAAACCACTATATGTGATAATTTCTACATGTTTATAAATTATTAAGTAAAATAATTGAAAAATGCTTTAAAAGAAAACTACTAAAATATCTAGAAAAAAATAAAATTCTACACTCAAATCAGTTTGCGTTCAGGGAAGGCTGTAGCACCTTTGTAAAGTTACAGAAAAAATACAAAAAAAAACTTGATGAAGGTAAGAAAGTAATAGGTATATTCATGGATCTTCGCAAAGCATTTGACACTGTAGCACACCCAATTCTTTTAAAACGTTTAGATATGATAGGCATAAGAGGTATTCCTAATAATTTAGTAAAATCTTATTTAACAGACAGGAAACAAAGTGTAAAAATATCAGAGACAGAAAGTGAAAAACTGGAACTAGAGGTAGGGGTGCCACAGAGTACTGTGTTGTCAGCTCTGTTATTCAATGTATATATAAATGAAATTATGTCATTGCTAGATAAAGATGACATCTTTTGTTATGCAGATGATTCTGTGGCTGTAATTAGTGGAGATGATTGGGACGCGGTAAAAAGAAATGCTGAATTGGCTTTTCAAAAAATTAATGGGTGGTTAAAAGATAGGTTACTCTCACTAAATGTTGAGAAAACTAAGATTATCACTTTCTCGCTGTCTACTCGTTCATTGCCAGATTTTCAAAACATTAAATTACATAAAGTGGGCTGTAAATTAGATAATAACGATAGTTGTAATAAAGTAGTTGAAAGGACACCATTTTTAAAATACTTGGGAGTATACATTGATGAAACTTTTCAATGGAAAGACCATATAAATTATGTAACTAATAAAGTTAGAAAGTTTATTTTTAAATTCTACGAACTAAGAAACATACTAAATTTTAAAGTACTTAAGCAGGTATATTATGCGTTTATGCTGTTAGGGTTTTAATAACAAAAACATCCCGCTATTATTTCTTGTTCAAAATAATCTATCTTATATAAAAGCTTATCAGCTTTCTACAGACTTTTATTTGTTTTGGCAAATCACAATCACAATACACAATAATAATTAGTTTTTAAAGCTATTAATCTAAATTTAAAATGCATTTATAAATACAATTTATTAATATATATGGTCTGTTTTTTAACCAGGAGGAGTAATTCAAATTTTCCGCGCCGTAATGCTTCTTTGCAATTGGTCCAACCGCAGGCAAGTTTACTCCACTAAAATATGACATATCGACACTAATGACATTTGTGAAATTCATTTATTATTATTATTTTCCTCTAATATTTAATATTGTCGAGGCATTAACCCAATTAATATATATATATATATATATATATATATATATATATATATATATATATATATATATATATATATATATATTTGTTTCTGTATGAGCTATGAGTAAATTTGAATGGTTATATGTAAGTATAGGGTTTTTATCGCTGTTCTCAAAGAATTAGTTTGTAAGTACTTTTTTAAATTATCTTTATTATAACTATTATGAAACAAACATATCTATCTAATATAAGCAATATCAATTTAAAACATTCTATCTACAATTTGAAATTCTTACAATTATTAAATTATTAACAAAATTTGGTACCTTCTTTCACTGAACGCCTAAAGTTTTTCCAAAATTAAAGTTATTATCACCACTCGATATTTTCTTTTGACTGAATCGTATGCCTGTTTGAAGTCTATAAACACGTTGTGAATATCAATGTCGTGTTCCCACGATTTGCTCAAGACCTGCTTGACTGTAAATATTTGATCCATTGTCGATCTTTCCCGTCTGAAGCCCGTCTGATATTCTCCAATAATATTTTCTGCTAGTGGTTGGAGTCGCTGGTTTATAATATACGTGAGGACTTTATACGCTGTACATAGTAGAGAGATTCCACGGTAGTTTTTGCATTGGAGTTTGTCTCCTTTTTTATAGATTGGGCATACTATACTTTTCTTCCATTCGTCGGGTATTTTCTCTTCTTGCCATATTTCTTTGATAAGCGCGTGGATATGACTTGATAGGTGGTTGCCACCTACCTTATACAGTTCTGCTGGAATCTCGTCAACTCCCGGGGCTTTGGACTCCCAGGGCTGAAACATTGAAACGGTTGGAAAGTTTACATACCTGGGAGTAGAAATATATGCCGATGGAGCAGAGGATGGAGAAATACGAAAAATGATAACGCAGGCAAACAAAGCTTATTTTGCCCTCTCCCATATATTTCGGTCTAAAAGTGTCCACCGAAATACAAAGATGAGAATCTATAAAACTTTAATTCGGCCAATAGCATGTTATGGCAGCGAAGCATGGTTCCTGAAAGAAACATCCAAAAACAAACTCGACACATTCGAAAGAAAAGTACTGAGGAGAATACTAGGACCTGTGAGGGAAAACGGAATCTTCAGAATTCGATATAACAACGAGCTCTATCAACTGTATAAGGAAACACCCCTGTCAGACTTCATTAGAATACAAAGATTGCAATGGGCCGGACACGTGATACGAATGGGAGAGTATAGGCTACCAAAACGAGCACTGAACGCCAGAATGCAGGGAAAGAGACCAGTTGGAAAGCCAAGAAAGCGCTGAAAAGACACAGTAAGCAGCGACGCACAAGCACTTTTAGGAGTCCGTGTATGGAGAAGAGCAGCCACAGACAGACAAGGGTGGAGGCAAAAAATAAAGGAGGCCAAGGCTCATTTTGGGCTGTAGTGCCGTAGAAGAAGAAGATATTTTCTTACTAATCCTTGGTTATCCAACTATTTTAATATGTTCCTTCTTAATAATCTCCACTCACCATATAAATATATAAATTTAAATCCTTGTAATTTCCATATAATGTACTTTCAAATATACTGGATATTGTGGTTGTATTATTGAATGCTTACTTCAATGAATTAACTTCATACTATCACTATATTACTGTAGTAATAATTAATCTCAACTGTATTAGACTTAATAATTCATTTAACTTAATCAATCCCTTCTTCTAGCTAATAATCTCTTCATTACCTCATAAATTCTTGTTAATTATTCTTTGTAATTAATAATCACATGTAATTGACTTAATAAACCTTTTAATTCAAGGATTAACTAACTCCTCTTATTTAGATTTATCCTCTTATTTAGTTAGTTATAACTAACTCCTCAATAATAATCTTGTAACTGATTTAATTTCTTCTAACTAACTCAATTAATAATCTTCTTGTAACTAAATTCTTGAATTATAACTTTACTGACTCACTTTACTAACTGATTAATCAACTGTAACTAACTAATTAACTGACTTCTAACTGACAACTGATCATACTGATAACTACCTCATAACTGAACTCGTCACTCCTCCAAATTACATGGCTTTTTATATCTTTTTCATTGTTTCCCGAATATTCTAGCAATAAATAATGTTCGAATCATTATATTTGTTCTATCTGAATATTCTGGAATGGTTTTTTGTCTGTGATGTATTATGCATATAGTCCCATTGACATTTCTAGAGCTTTCTATTTACAATTTACTTGACTTTAGGCTCTCCAGATCAGAACTACACTATTATATGTAACTTAAACATTTATATGAAATATATTTTTACTATTTTACATGTGTAATTTTATTTTAAATTAAAATTCTAAAAATAAATAACTTTTTGACTTTGACACTACAGTGTATGTTTGGTTGCATATGCACATGGCTGACTAAACATATTAAATATTAAATAAAATAAAAAAAAACTTCTTAAACTTAATTCTTATGCTAAATTTTTAAAAATACCCTCATATAATTATTTCTTAATAATATTATCTAGTATATAACCCACAAATTATGTCTTCAATCACTATCTAAATAAATTTATTAATTAACATTGTATATCTGGTTGTATATATTTCTATGTTAATTCATTAATTCATTGTATTTCTGTTCTCATTATAATATATACATATATATATATATATATATATATATATATATATATATATATACATATATATATATATATATATATATATATATATATATATTGTTGTACTTTTGAATGTCCATAAGCAATAAAAAAACCGATATACAAATTTTATTACTTAAATAAAAATTAAAATAATTGATATTTCATAAAGACACGGGCATATAAATTTTCAAACATCCTTTATAAGACAAAATATGTATTTTAAGTTGTTCGAAGAATTGTTCATTAGGCCTCAGAGACAAGACTTTCAAATATTATCGATAAGAAATTTAAATAAGTCGGTTATTGTGGAATGGATTTACCCGGAATAAAAGTGTATATAGAAAGTGTTAAACAATAGACCGGGATTTGCGGTGGTTTTTCTCCCCGAAAGATTATATCGGTAAAAGTTTATTAACAAAAGACATTGAATTGAGAAACAGGTATCGTTTGTAGCTATTAGTAAGAAATATTTGTAAAGCAGATAGATTTAGTTAGAATAATTAAAGAATGTTGTTTTCTGGAATTACCCGAATGACGTTTTATAGAGAGAGTTGGTTAGTAACGATATACGTCACAGAGGTGGATGATTTTTATTGGTCAATTTTTGAATGCAAGGAGGTGGTGGTTTTGGCTATGAGGTAGGAGAGAGGAAAAAAGTGAGTTAGTCAGTTTCCGTCGTCCAAGAAGGAAGGAGCTTTGTGATTTGTGTTTGTTTGAAGTCCCGAAGACGTAATTTACCGGGTGTGTTTATTTGCTGTGTAAAAGCTGACCAGTGTGAGGAACGGGGTACAGAGAGATAGAAAAACCAAAGGGTATAAGAATATTAATATCAGACGAAGCCGGAAACATTTGGAGTTATTAACAGGCGCGGAGATTGGCTCAAAAGGAGGCTGCATAGAATAACACGAGTTGTTGGGTTGCAGATACAAGGACAGATAGGAGAAAGGTGTACGTCATCTGGACCACAATAGGAGCAGAAGCAGAGAAAGATTTTTTTATTCTTTGGCGTGGCCATAGAATTGCAACGGCAGAGAAAGAAAGGTCAGTCAATTTTCATTAGAGCAGGAGTGTGGTTTTCATTTATTAATTAAATAAATTGAATAAATAATAGAGACAGTTAATTTTGCGATCATTTAAAAAAAAATTATAAAAAGAGCTTAGTTATAACACATATTAAAAATCAATGTAAAATAACATTTGGGTCCATGATAGAAAACAACTTCTCATATATTTAAAGTTAGTATATTGCAAATATTACAGGATTGATTGTTATATAAAATTTCATTAAAATAAAGGACATCTCACACATAGTTCAGTTGAAATTCTATGTATTTTATTCAGGTCATATTACCTATCCCAATTAGGAAGCCAATTGGAAAATATTTTGAATCCACGATCAAAGGTAAATAGTACAAGTTAAATAGCCTGAGATTGTAATTAATTAATGCTGATTTATTGTGATTAATTGGAGATTAGATCATTTAATAAATATAGACAGGATTTTTTCTAAATAAGCAATAGAATACAATTTAAATAGCATAACAATATATATATATATATATATATATATATATATATATATATATATATATATATATATATATATATATATATATATATCGATTTCTGACTCTAAGTTGTTTGTAATAACTTGGACTTTGTGATATGCGAATAGTGTGTAAGGTGATATTTTTCTAGATATATTTATACTAAATATAGTTTAAAGTGTTTATAAATTTATAAATGTATGTTATTTATATCTAATTATCATAAGAAAAACGGCAACTATCTTTTAAATTTAGTGTATACTTGTTAAGAAGCATTGCCATTTTGTTTTCATCACAGTAAAAGAACATTAGTAAAGTAATGTTGTGTTTTAGTTTGATTATATGATACAGTTGATTTTGTTCTTCCTGGTTGTAAAGCATCACAAGAAAACTGCAAAATTATGCAAGAATGTAACATAATAGATTGAAATTGTTGATTATATCTCATAGAAATCCAGTATTTTTTAGTAAATTTTATTTGTTGATAACAAATGGGACAAACTTACTGTCAAAATTAAACAAGAATCCAGCATTAAAAAAATTGTAAGTACACACTTATTTATACAAAGTATCTGGTAAGAAAAAAACTAGATTCAAGAAATTGATCATACCAGAATAAGAATATGGTCTACTATTAAAAGACAAATTTCTGAGAAAAACCATACTTAGATCTGTAACATTATTGACTCTCCCGATCAAAATATTCTCTAAATTATAATTAAATACCATAGACTTATCTATAAAACTGGATCACCCGATATTTAAATGTATATATATATATATACATGAGACCAAATGTGAAAAAGGTCCTTTTTTTTATTGTAATAATTGTAATATATATTGGAAGTGAATTGAAAAAAATTATTTTATTATTCAAACATAAATAAAGTTAGGTAAAATTGACGTGTGAGGTTGTCCAATATTGATTACTCGATTACCGCAAGGCCGAGATAATCAACAAAAAAAGAAGATGTATTTGGTGACTTTTCTAGTAAATTTCTTGAGTGTGAATCTGTCTTTTTGGTTTACTCCTCCTGGTTAAAAAACAGAGTATAGTATATTATGATTAAATTGTGTAAGACGTCAGAACATAAACAAAATTTCTACTCACACGTAGACACTCATACATCTACTCTAAAAAGCGGCATCACTCAATACACTTTTACAATTCTGTGCTTTTACCACAGAATAATAAACAATCAGAATGCCCTCTCTCCATGGAAAATTAAGTACGCGCATCTCCTTCGCGCAGACGTTCCGCCATGTTTTAGAGGGAACCAGTGTTGTGTATGTGGTGTGCATAGACACAATTAACCCGGTTTAATTGACTTACGGCAATCATAGACATACTATACAATTATATTGACATTGTTAAATATAATAACATAAATAAAATGTAATTAAACCATGGACGTGTAAACATAGATGGACACAGCAATAAGATACCTTTAACACACAATGTTTTGAAGCTTCGATAGAATGTGATGCTTCCGCAATGAGCATAAGCGTGCTTGAATTTTTACTCGCGGGTAATTATTCAGATTTTAAAAATTGGAAGTAGTAATAATGTATCAAAAACACGTTCAAAGAATTTTAAAAAACGAGAGTTTAACTATTAACAAATCACGTCTTTATAGAAAAATTAAAATACAATTTTATTCGCTTTAAAATTAATACAATAAAATATAGTTGAATTCAAGTTAATTTTTAATAGGTATCAAAATAATGCTACAATAAAAAATCTTTATGTTTTCTCTTAAATTTGCTACCAACATAGTTCGATCGTCAATATTATTTGGAAACCTACATAGAAAAATAAATGAGTTTTATTCATTTCACCAATTTATTTGCATCCATGAGAAATATTAAATTAAAAAGGTATAATCCGACAAGCGAGAGCTGGCGGGTGAGCTGCGCGAATAGAAAAGGAATTATTCTAAGAGAGATAGGAGAGGTATTTAATCTCGATTATAGGTATATAGTATAGGTACTTAAACGGTTATACACGATGTGAACTCCTAGCCGACTGCAATAGAAAAGAGCAATTCCTTCCACTTTTCAATTTGTTCTACAAGCAACCCGCCAGCTCTCGCTTGTCGGGTTATACTAAATAGATATTTTTTAATCAGATGATGTCTACTTACAATTTAAAAATGTCTAATAATTTCACGAACTTATATCTTATTTAATACATTAATAAACATGAATAAACCCAGTGGTACGCCTATTAAAATGTAAACAAACACGCTTCCTCATTTCCTCATCTTAAATAATGTAAATTTTATGTAGGTACTTACAAATGAAATGAGAGATCGGGATGTAAATATTTCGTTTATTTTATTTCACTTTTCACAAATATCACTCAAAATACAGCCAAAATATCGAAAAACAACTTTTACTAAAAAGTAAACAAACATAGAACGGCATTTGAAGTTTGACGTAGATCCATAAGACAGAGAAATGTAAACAACCGTTGCCATTTATAAATAGTTTTCAGAGCTTCTAAATATAAAATAATTGATCGATATCTAAATTATACGTTATTATTAAATGAGAATGCACACTATGTGCACACTTTATATTTTGATTACAATTAAATATATTAATCTAACCAATAAATTATTATTTTGGTTTGATAACACCTGTAGAGTATAAAATACGGAGTAATATTTTCAGCGACTCGCGAATAAGAAATTTTAAAACAAAACGTGACAACAGTTGAAGGTGCTGAGAATGTGACCTATTCAAATAATTTTGACTTCACAATTTTATGTAAATAACTGAGTCCATCTGTGTTTATACGTCCATGAATTAAACATAAAACAATTACATAACCTCACAAATCATATGTCTGTGTTATGTGTTTCCTTATAAAACATGGCGCGCGTGCTTGAAAAACTTCAAAGGCGGCATCTGAGAGTGGGCATTCTGATTGTTTATTATTCTGTGCTTTTACCACAGAATAATAAACAAACCGAATGCCCACTCTCCACGGAAAATTAAGTACGCGCATCTCCTTCGCGCAGACGTTCCGCCATGTTTTAGGAGGATTTTAAAGGGAACCAGTGTTGTTTATGTGGTGTGCATAGAAAAATTAACCAGGTTTAATTGACTTACGGCAATCATAGACACACTATACAATTATATTAACATTGTTAAATATAATAACATAAATATAATATAATTAAACATAAATATAAACAATTGCATAACCTCACAAATCATATGTTTGTGGTTATTTATACTGTGTCTGTGTCCTCCTAAAACATGGCGCGCGAGCTGAAAAACTTCAAAGGCGGCATCTGAGAGTGGACCTTCTGATTGTTTATTATTCTGTGCTTTTACCATCCGCTAAACTGTCAATATTATTTGATATATTTCCGTATCAGTTGCGTAAAATTGTCTAATATATGTAATTAAAAATATTATTTTGTGGAATATTAGACTTCATGAATTATTTCATAAAATTTATATTATTAATGATAATAAATGTTTTTGGTTATTTAATCAATATAATTCTAAAATTTCCAATATAATGATGATTATATTTTTCCGATTATTACACCATGTTGACGCCTATGAAAGATCGAGCAGTTCCGTACCCAAACAGCACAGTACGTTTTAAGTACGTACAATTTTGGTACTGTACGTACATGATGTAAAATGTGCGTTTTAAGTACGTACATTGGGGTACATACCAGTACGTACAGAAGAGTATGTACTTATTACGTCTTAAGTATGTACATACCAGTACGTACAGAAGAGTACGTACTTATTACGTCTTAAGTATGTACCATGAGAAAGAAGAGTTAAAGCATATTTATTATGTTAGGTTATGTTAACCTAACCTAATTTATTTAGTTAGGAATTTTTCACCTCGAGTACAGTTGTGATGTTATAATTCATTGCAAGACAGTTTCATTTAGATTTTTTTTACTTATTTTTGGTGTTTGGTGCTTGTGGTTTCCTGTTATTTTATTTAGTCGAGTATTTTTTGTGTCAAAAATGTAGTGATAAGAAAGTGGCGGAGCAAGAAATTGGACGATGCTTGAAGAGAGTCGGGGATCGCTTAAAAACTTTCTTTCTTATTTTTAAAAGAATAAAAATTGAATTTATTTAAAAAAAAAAATAAAAATATATTTACTTTTATTTACATAAATCATCATAAGTGTGTATAGTATGTACATATATAAAATATATATATATATATATATATAATATATATAATATATATATATATATATCTATATATATATATATATATATATATATAATAATATATATATATATATAGTATGTACTAAGTACATACCTTCAATATGTACTAGGTACGTACTTTCAGTACGTACCAGGTACGTACTTTCAGTACGTACTAGGTACGTACCATATTTTGGAAAAGGTACGTTTTATGTACGTATTAAGTACGTACTTCGTACAGCAAAGTACGTACATTGTACGTACTTTATGTCCCATCAGTACGTACTTAGTATGTCTTATGTACGTACTTGTGCTTACTGGGTATGGGTTTCGTATTATTAGCTGTGTTACGAAAATTTGAACTATAAGGTTGATGTTCTGTAAATTTTAAATACAAGTGACGTCACTTGTATTTAAAAGCTGTGTTACGAAAATTTGAACTATAAGGTTGATGTTCTGTAAATTTTAAATACAAGTGACGTCACTTTGTATAAATCGTGACGTGCAAGTGTTTTACTTTGAAAAATGGTATATAAAAAACAATATGAAATGTCAACCACGAATCACCACGCCTACGTCACACTCAACACTACGCATTTCTTACATTAGAGATGGACAAAATCAATCCTATCTGTGTTTAGTGTCATTACTTGTAAATAAAATTGCAGTAAAAAGCAATAGGGGTGAACCATTAAGAAGCCCAAAGCACAGAATAATAAACAAACAGAATGCCCACTCTCCACGGAAAATTAAGTACGCGCAGACGTTCCGCCAGTTTAGGAGGATTTAAAGGGACCAGTGTTGTTTATGTGGTGTGCATAGAAAAATTAACCAGGTTTAATTGACTTACGGCAATCATAGACATACTATACAATTATATTAACATTGTTAAATATAATAACATAAATATAATATAATTAAACATGAATATAAACAATTGCATAACCTCACAAATCATATGTCTGTGGTTATTTATACTGTGTCTGTGTCCTCCTAAAACATGGCGCGCGAGCAGAAAAACTTCAAAGGCGGCATCTGAGAGTGGACCTTCTGATTGTTTATTATTCTGTGCTTTTACCATCCGCTAAACTGTCAATATTATTTGATATATTTCCGTATCAGTTGCGTAAAATTGTCTAATATATTTAATTAAAAATATTATTTTGTGGAATATTAGACTTCAAGAATTATTTCATAAAATTTATATTATTAATAATAATAAATGTTTTTGGTTATTTAATCAATATAATTCTAAAATTTTCAATATAATGATGATTATATTTTTCCGATTATTACACCATGTTGACGCCTATGAAAGATCGAGCAGTTCCGTATGGGTTTCGTATTATTAGCTGTGTTACGAAAATTTGAACTATAAGGTTGATGTTCTGAAAATTTTAAATACAAGTGACGTCACTTTGTATAAATCGTGACGTGAAAGTGTTTTATTTGAAAAATGGTATATAAAAAACAATATGAAATGTCAACCACGAATCCCCACGCCTACGTCACACTTAACACAACGCATTTCTTACATTAGAGATGGACAAAATCAATCCTATCTGTGTTTAGTGTCATGCCTTGTAAATAAAATTGCAGTAAAAACCAATAGGGGTGAACCATTAAGAAGCCCAAAGCACAGAATAATAAACAAACAGAATGCCCACTCTCCACGGAAAATTAAGTACGCGCAGACGTTCCGCCATGTTTTAGGAGGATTTTAAAGGGAACCAGTGTTGTTTATGTGGTGTGCATGGAAAAAAAACAGGTTTATTTGACTTACGGCAATCATAGACATACTATTGTTGCCGAGAGGGGGCATTTGGGCCTGTAGGACCCATCGCCGGCTCTTCGGGCTTCTTCCTGTCTCCGGAATTGGAACGGGTGTTTACCATCTTGGTTTGTCGCTGGTAAAATGTGTCGATACTGTTACCGTTACAAAGTAACCGTTACAGCGGCAGTACTTGTTACAAGTAACGGTTTCAAGGAACAGTTACAAAATAACAGACCAAAAATGGAAAACAAGACAGGTAAAATAATCTAAGTATTCCTTGACTTACGGAAGGAATAACTCAGAAACAATAAAATACAATGGTATGATAAATGTAATATAAAGAATATGTTTCTAAGTGTTTCTTGACTTACGGAAGAAACGACTTAGCGCGAAAATAAAAGTAACAGAGACAAGTATACGAAATATCAGAAATAAGAATGCAAATATGGAAATACTTCTAAGTGTTCTTTTGACTTACCGAAAAAGAACAACTTAGACACACAATGAAACACAAATAAAAATATCAGAAAATATTTCTAAGAGTTCTTTAACTTACCGGAAAGAACTACTTAGACAAAAATACAAGAAATATAAACAATCAAATAATCAAATAAAAATAGCAAATAAATCAGTACATGAACAATAGTAATATTCTAACCTGAAAAGGTCTGAATATACGACAAATGCTAAAATAAAAAGGTACACAGGAAATCAGAAATATAACAATAGCTCGAGTTGATACAATAAAGCACCGACTAGGTCTAGAGTAGAAGAGGCAAGCTCGACTGACCGATGAGAGAAAATCCACCTGCTTTTATGTGAAACAAATCCTTTGTTTCACAAAGCAAAAGTGGAATTTCCTCCGCATCGAGCCAATCAGAAATTCGGATTTGGCCAAACTTGGAATTTCCAAATATTTGGACCAATCTCCGAATTTCCTGATGCGTTCGGCACGGCTGTCAGCTCCCGACTGACACGCCTCCGAAGACACTATACAATTATATTAACAGTTTTAAATATAATAACATAAATATAATATAATTAAACATAAATGTAAACAATTGCATAACCTCACAAATCATATGTTTGTGTCCTCCTAAAACATGGCGCGCATGCTGAAAAACTTCAAAGGCGGCATCTGAGAGTGGCCCTTCTGATTGTTGATTATTCTGTGCCCAAAGCAAAAAGAGACAACTTACAAAACCAGTTGTTGATATAGACGAATTCGGACGATTTTCACATTTGGTCCCATTGAAGATAGCTTCAAATGGGTTTGACAGAATGAAATATTAGTGTTTGGCAGTGTTGAAATTTGCATTATTCTCCATTCGCTTAGCTAGGGCATATTTTGACAGACTCATTGTCGGAAACCTACAACACAACAATTCCTACTTCTCAGTATTAATAGCTCAAGTATACTACTATTGCAGACTTCTTTCTTTGAAAAAAAAGAAGAATTATTCTAAATAGTGGAAGTGTATACTAAACCCATCAAATTTTCCCTGTATATTTAAAATATACTATTTGAGTTACTACAATTTAATATTATATTGTAGTAAATATTGTTGTTAGTTCTATTTAGTTTATTTAGTTATAGTTCTATTTTGAATTTTATTATTAGGGATAGTCAAAGTTTTCCATTTGTTCTATCAGATAATGCGTTGGTAAGTTTTTCTTAAATAAATATGATAAATGTTCTTTAAAAGTTAATATTTTTAGATTATTAAGGATGCTGTTAAATTACAAGGTAATCAACCTGCACAAAGATTTATTCAAAACACCAATCATTTTTTTAATTATTTGCTCATTCGGCGTAGGTTAATCACTAAAATATATTTATGAAATTCTGTAAATATATTCTTAATAACAAAAACATTTCAGTTAACATCCATGTACATATAGCATGTATAAAGTTTCTATTATATATAAAATGTATAAGTATTATATATAAAAAATATATTTTATAAAAAAGTTACAGTATACATTCGCGACCAACCTATTTTTAGGTCTGTCCAGTCAAACTGATTTTGGTTAAACATGAAAGAAACATGCGAAATCCACCATTTTTGGGGAGGAGTATTATAATTGAACAAGGATTATAAAAAAAATGTTTAGGATAATGTCACACATATGTGACACTGGTCTATAGTAATAAAAATTTGAACATAACCCAAGTGTCATAAATATGTGACATAAACATTTTTAGCTACTACTTATAAAAAATCATTTATTTATTCAATATTAACAAAACTAAAAATTACTTCCAATAAAAAATAAAACATATTGTATAAGTTTAATTGTCTTTTCTGTACCACTTAGCAAAACAGGGTGTAACACATAACGCAATGGGCTGTCCATCACTCCCCTTACATTCCTGGCATGTGTACCAGGTGACAGCCCTTTTCTTGGTTGCACTGCACTGTCGACATCTTTTCCGCTTATTTTCTTTTTTCAAGTTGTGTGCCGCAACAATTTTTTTTTCTGCTTGGCCGTTCTGTTTGTCCCAGTAAATATTTGATCACTTCCTCTCTAAACTGAAGGTACGGCATTTTTTTTTTTGTTTGACGTGTTCCTATTTTTAATTAACAACCAGTTGCCATTCCACATGCAAATATCTAGTAAGTAAAAGAAAACTTTCATGTACCATCTCAGAGTTTTTCGTGGTGTGCCATAATATGAAGTCATCTGGTCAATTCTGTCAATTCCCGACATAAAGGAATTGTAGTCACGAATCATTACTGGCCTCTACGATTTTCAACTTCAACCATTTCGGAACCACGCTTAGATGAAATCATTATTACATTTCTCTTATCTTTCCATTTTAATACTATGATTGGACCTCTTCTTTGCCATACGACTTCTCCTTTCTTTAATTTTTTTGTAATAACACTCTTTGGGTTACTTTTTCTATTTTTTCTTAATGTTCCACAAACGTAGGTCTTCTTTTCATGTAAAAACTTGGCAAGCTCATAACTGTTGTAATAATTGTCCATGTAGATAGTGTGCCCCTTCTCTAAGTATTCAGTAACAAGTCTGTGAACTACTTCAAACGCATGCCTATTTTCATTTACTACTGTCCCCTTGCCGCTGTAGATTAGGAAATTTAGTAAAAATCCATCAGAGCTAGTAATCTCATAAATTTTTATTTCATATTTACTAGTTTTTTTTGGCATATACTGTCGGAATATTAACCGCCTTCTCCACAGTAAGAGGGCTTCGTCAAGACTTAAGTTCTCTCCTGGACAGTAAACTTTAGAGACATTATTTATAATATGACTCGTAACGTTTTTAATTTTGTAAAGTAGATCTTAAACTTCTACGTCTTCCGGCTTGTAAAAACAAATATTTTGAAGAATAGCTTCAAACTTTGATCTGGGCATAGTTTTTCCAAATATTGAAAAGTGATATAGTGGATCTGTGCTCCAGTATAAACGTAAAGGAGGGGAGTTTAATGTTTCTCATTAATATGCAGAGACCCAAAAATCAAAAGTCGTCAATATTTATATCCATCCAGCGTCTTAAAAAGGAATATTTTTTTAAAGTAGGGTTTTCTTTGCGTGAAGCAGCTCAGTGATTTGTACACTCTACGATTTTATCAAAAGCTCTTCATCAAATAGTAATGAAAACTATTATTGTATAGGTATTGCATCAACAGGAATTTCTACTTTTATATTTTCTTGTTCAGTAAACTGATGTATCTCAATATTTTCCTCTACATCAAGTCAGTCCGCCTCATCATTTTCTTGTACCACATTTTCATTTGCATCATTTGCTTCGCCCTCATCATTACTCAACTCACCGCCGTCATTGCTTGACTCTCCCCCATCATTGCTAGTATCCTCAGTCTCTCTTCCTGAATGAGAACTAGAATATTCACTTCCAGTAACTTCCACTAGAATAACACATTTCATCATTATGGTCCTCCTCGAATTCATATTCAATATTTTCGGCATTTCTGACTCACTAACTTCCCTACTAGCCATCTCGACCTCTAATTGAAGGTCTCGTGTAAGATGTCGTTTTAACATTGTTAATACGTCTAAAATAAATAATAAGTTATTACACGGTGTATAAATAAGTTACATTTTTATATTACCTTTCTAAATTATACACAATTACGATACTTTTCGTATTCGACGTTTACATTCTATAAATTTACGTTCCATAAATTTACAGGTTATTTCTTCTTTTTTTAAACGTCCAAATCACAACCCAAAGAAGGATTGTTTAGATGGACTGTGGTCAAATTTAGACCCACTGTGATAAACCGTGGTAAAATTATTTTACATTTCATCACGTAAGTTCGGTGTCACACATATGTGTCAGCAGACCTTACGAAAACTTCACCGTGTGACACACATGTGTGACGGTTGGTCGCGAATATATTAATATAATTGTATAGTATGTCTATGATTGCCGTAAGTCAATTAAACCGGGTTAGTTTTTCTATGCACACCACATAAACAACACTGGTTCCCTTTAAAACATGGCGGAACGTCTACTCGAACGAGATGCGCGTACTTAATTTTCCATGAAGAGTGGGCATTCTGATTGTTTATTACTCTGTGCCTTGACTGTTCTGTGTGGTCCTGTCGTTATTGTGCATGATACTGTAACAAAACAAGATAAGTCAACGCGCATGTTCTTGTGACGTAATCCCGAGGGACCATGTCAAAATGCCAAATTGACAAAATTAATGACAGCAAGTTAAACTTTAAAATTAAATTTAAATTTAAATTTTTTATTTTATGCAATTCTAGTTATATAAATAAAAGAGAAGTAATATTAATAACAGCAGAAAATTAATATATCAATATTAATAACAGCAGAGTAAATGTTTCTATGGATAATAATAAATGTTTCTATAGATAATATATACTAATGCCCATTTTAATAGAACTTGAAGTAAAACTTTATTTTTGATAGGTCTTTAAAAAAGTTACTTAGGATGTATGTAGTATGTAGTGACTAGTATATATTTTTCGTAGTTATAATGGCGACACATTAAAAATAACAAAAAAATATTTAAAAAACTTAATAGAAGTTGCAAAATATGTAAATGTTAGCGAAGACACGCGAACATGTAAAATTACTTTTTTTTAGATGTAAAATGTATTTTAAAATACGAATTCTAAATCAAAATATTAAAGATAATTACAACACCACAAAAGAAAGATCACAAAGATTATAAAATAAATGTCTAAATGATATTCATAAAGTTTCAAGTTTGACCAACTTTTTCTTTATGGTCAAATTCTTTACATTTTGCCGGCCTTTTATTTTATGTTTTGTAGCAATATTTATATTGTTTGTAATACACACCATCAAATTGTAGATTCATATATTTCGTTAATTAATTTTACAAATTACTTATTAATTTTCAAAACACGTTTTCACAGAAAGTAACTAGTTATGACTTCTTAGTGCAAGATATGGCATCGAGGTATATTTACCGTTAACAGTTTACCGTTAAAAGTTGTTCATTACAGTAATGGAACAACGTTGCCATATGATGCATCGTTAAAATATGATACATAAAAGTCTCCTGGCTTTGTCTCGCTATGACGACATTCGCAAAGTCAATTAAAATGAGAACAGCAAGTGAGTTGAGCATATCTTGCTCGTTCCTACACGGAGGAACTGTGCTGTGGTCAGGTCAGGTCAATGACGCAAAATAAACAATCAGAATGTCCACTCTCAGAAGCCGCCTTTGAAGTTTTTCAGCACGCGCGTCATGTTTTAGAAGGATACACATAACACAGACATATGATTTGTGAGGTTATGTAATTGTTTATATTAATGTTTAATTATATTTATGTTATTATATTTAACAATGTTAAAATAATTGTATAGTATGTCTAAGACTGCCGTAAGTCAATTAAACCGGGTTAATTTTTCTATGCACACCAAATAAACAACACTGGTTCCCTCTAAAACATGGCGGAACATCTGCGCGTGCTTAATTTTCCATGAAGAGTGGGCATTCTGATTGTTTATTATTCTGTGTCAATGAGGTCAAGTCAAAGTTGAGTTTAGAGAAATCAGAGATATGTAAGAGAGGGGATATGACACAAACGATATTTCCGTATTCGCTAAATGAGACCACTTAATTCGACAGCATGTACTCTCCAATATGGCGACGGGCAGGTCCGGACTCAAATTAATTTAAACTGTATTTAAGATTTACTGTTTAGTTTGGGAATAAGCATTGAGTTAGATTAATAATAGTTATTTGGAATAAAATTACTTTCATTTTTAGTACTTTTCAAGTACACTTTAATAATAATAAAATTTAGTACATACATAAAGTTTAAAAAATTGTACAAAACCAATGACATGGTTTTAAAATTATAACATTTACATACAAGTGAAAAACAACAATTAGCAAGTGCACTTACATAAGTTTATATACATTTAGATATGTTAGTTTCATGTACTATTAATAAAATTAATTATTGTGTATAGGTAGGTAGTTAAAGAATTATTATATCTGCATGTAAAGATCCTTTTCCAGTAATACGAGCCTGTGATAAGGAATATTATAGTTAAACTTGTCTTTTCTAGTGTCAAAGTTGTGAGATATGTTGAAAGTACAAACAGTTGAAAGTACTGCTTTTTAGCTGCTGCAACTGTCAACAATGACTAACTCAATATCGATTGTCGATATTGACCTGCTTTTCGTTATTGTTAGTACCATATAAAGTTTGAGACACTCATCCTATGTATAAAGCTGGTACAAAAGCTAGCTCACAATATGATGTTATATCGAGCTCTCGAATAAAAATTAGAAAAATGAAAAGTCTTTATTATATTGATGTCAACAATTTTTACAAGAATTTTAAATAATATTTTTATATTATCTTTTTAAACAATAATTCAATAACTAGTTTTCTACTTCCGTTATCACACATACATTATTATTACATATAAGTAAGAACAGAGAGACAGGTCCCTATTATATATATATATATATATATATATATATATATATATATATATATATATATATATATATATATATATACGTATAAATTATCAGGTATAATGGTCGCTATTAAAAATCTTTGTTTTTTCTAAAGAAACTCAATATTTCGCTATTTATTTTATAGCTTCATCAGGAATACACTGAAAAACAATTTTAACATTACAAAAATGGCGTACAAATACATTTAAAAAACACTTACAGAAATTAAAAGATTTCACATATAAAAATTGACATTGAAGTATGTTATAAAATGTCATGATTAAATTGTCTTAAGCAGGTTAGTCACAGTAATATGATTAAATAATTAAAATGACTTCAAGTGTAAAAACAAAAATAGCAATAAAAGAAAGTAGTTGAGCACTATGAAAACACTGGTCATATGCTAGACTATAACAAAGCTCACATTTTGGTACAGGGTGATAACTAAAAAAGTAGATTATTTCTTGAGATGTATCACATCAACAAAAATAAAAATACTTTAAATTATAAAACAGACACTGGACAGTTAAGTAACATATATTGTAATATATTGAACAAAATTTATAAATATTGAAAATAGCTAATATTCACCTTAATAACAACCAACCGTAATAATTCATCAAAGAAATATCATTCTTCTAAAGTTTATTTTATTGCTATTTTTGTTTTTACACTTGAAGTCATTTTAATTTTTAATCATATTACTGTGACTAACATGCTTAAGACAATTTAATCTTGACATTTATTACATACTTCAATGTCAATTGTTATACGTGAAATCTTTTAATTTCTGTAAGTGCTTCAAATGTATGTATTTGCACGCCATTATAGTAGTTATATATATATATATATATATATATATATATATATATATATATATTATTATGATATATAAAATCGAGAAAGATATTGGTTTGTCTAAAATATTTCAAAGTTCAAAAACATTAAAATAATTCCGATAAGTAGGATAATACCCAACAAACATTTCGAAGAAGAAAAATATTTAAAATTTTGGATTACCTGTATTAAACAAAATGTAAGCTAAGCATAAAATTATTTCCTTTGTTATACTATACTTGAGTGACCCGCATAATTTTAAGTGAAATCCCAAAGACAATTGAACCGGGTTTTTTCCAAATACATTAACGCAGCGATTAAAGACAATAGAAGAGGTTTAGAAAGAGGCTTTTGTTAGTTTTTAAGAATTATAGAAAAATATTATTTGTAAATAAGTTTTAGGAAATTTTATAATTATAGGTAAAAATTTGTTTGTTATCGGAATGAAAGAATGGGGAATTGTGACGAGTTTTGATTGGCGGAGATTAAAAAAGGTGGGAGGTATGTAGGAATGAAAGTTTAGCTAGATTTCGGAGTGAAAAAAGATAGTTAGTTGGTTTCCAAGGGTGCAAGGCGAACGGCCGTTGTTCTCGGGTAGTTTCCCAGAGGTAGGAAGCAGTAGCAGTGAAAGTTTGTGAGTTTTCGTGTAGTTAGTGTATCTGACAGAAGCTGATCCAGTAAAATATTGTAAGTCATATTTTTCTACTTATATTCCAAGAGTCACTGTTCAGGCCAACGAGAGATTCAGTTTATCGTAAAGAAAAGATATTCCAAGAGTCATTTTTTCACTCAGACCAACGAGAGATTCAGTTTATTGAGAGAAGAAGAAGCTAGCATAATTTGAACGATTCGTGCATTTGAAGGAGATCATTAAGGACGAGATACTTGCAATAATTTATTGTAGGATTGCTGATTACTTGGGAGCGGCCACGAGTAAATAGTATAGTCTACAAATAACAATGATTTGGACCACTCATCATCAGAGAGAGATAGTTTTGTTTTCTGCAGTTTTTCTTTCATTGATAACACAATTTTTCACTTAATTTAGAAAGGATATAAATATTTTGATTAGGAGATTTAGAGTAATACTTGGATTTTGAGATTGCAACTAATATTGTTTGTACCATTAATTTTGATTGTTCACGTACGTAGAACAAAATTTTGAGAATTATTATATGAGATTTTGTTTATTGAAACTTTTGAGTGTGAATTATTTCATTATTTTATTTCAATATATAGTGTTAGATCATATGTGTTTTTTATTATTCCGGTATTCTTTGGACCTTACCTTTCACATGTAACAGCATAGATATTGAAGCACGAATTTAACCCTGAGATAAAAGAATTAAAAGTTGTGATAGAGTCATAATCATATCATTTAAATAATTTTAATTAATCAATAAAATTAATTAGCTAATTATTGCTTGGCGCACTAAGACTTGAAATATCACAATAACTGGCTTCCAAAACGTGGGGCTTGAAAATATCGCAGCTTTACATGTGAAGGAAGGGAAAGAGATCTGGAATAAGTACAGGTGATCCAGAGATAAAAACATATAACATTGAGGGAATTTGAATTTGAAAGTATTTTGACGATTTTTTCCAGTGGATAAAAATTTGATTTATTGATTGATCGTAGTTAGTTGATATTTACTGATATTGAATTATTTGATTTTTATTTTATTTTACCAATCGTACATTTGATATTTATTTTGAATTATTTGAATTTTACTGATTGCATTCGTACATTTGATATTTATTTTGAATTATTTGAATTTTACTAATTGCATATTTGATATTTGTCGTGAAAATTTATTACAATTGGGGAGAAATACTGTCGTGTTCTGCAACATATAGAGTGTTATAAAATTTCACATTTGGCGGGGACAAAAACATTAACGAAAAGAAACAACATGTCGACCAAAAGGAGTCAAAGCAAAATGCAGGAAAGAAAAGAAACAGGGATGTTAGAAAAATTATTAGCAATGATGCAAATACAGACAGAAACAATAGAGAAAAACCATAGAGAAACATTACAGCTAATACAAGAATTTTCACAAACAATAGATAAAAGCCACAAAGAAACATTACGAAAAATAGATGAATTTTCAGAAACAATAAATGAAGCATCAAAGAACTATGAACAGAAATTAGAAGAAAATGATAGGAAAATGGAAAAGCGGTTGGACAAATATAAAAATGAAGAAAAAGTCTGTTTAAAAAAAGTTAGAGAAGAGAGGGAAATAGAGATGCAGAGAGAAGAAATAGAAACTAAAATGAAAGATATTAAGACTGTCCAGAAAAAGGAATCAGAACAGTTAGAAGAAAAAATTGAAATGGCGTTACAAAAAGACAGGAAAGAAATAAAAAGGAAAATTAAGCAAAATGAAAAACAAATGGCAGAAATTGAACTAAGAGGAGTAGAGAGAAAAGAAGTTATCATCCATGGAACTAGCGAGGCGAAAGTACAATTTGGCGGGGATATTAAAAAAACACACCCAATACCGTTTGTTAAAAATTTGAAAACCAAATTGCAACATGTTAGATATTGTGTTTACGATTGCAAAGAAACTATTAGAAACCATCTGAAAGAAGGAGCAGCATTATGGTATGAAAGCAAAGAAGATGAGTTTAAAATTTGGACAGATTTCGAAAATAAATTTCTCAACTATTTACGGTTGAAAAATAAACAGAGGAAAATAAACCAAGAGCTACTGAATGGAAAATATCACGAGAAATGGGAATATCTGAAGAAAGCCAAGTGGAGAAAAAGTATGAACATATTTTTAAAGTTTAAAACTTGGAAAAAGTTAAGTCGAAAACATATCCAATCCCATATAAAGATAGGCAATATACGGTGTAATTTTAACATTCACGACATCTATCAGTATCATAAGTAGATTTTAATAACATAGTGAAATAATTTGATCCTGGAAAACTTTTGTCCTTTTCAAAATTTAACAAAGAGTTTTCGGCAGATCAAATGGCGGGGATTTATTATGATATAAAATCAAGAAAGATATTGGTTTGTCTAAAATATTTCAAAGTTCAAAAATATTAAAATAATTCCGATAAGTAGGATAATACCCAACAAACATTTCGAAGAAGGAAAATATTTAAAATTTTGGATTACCTGTATTAAACAAAATGTAAGCTAAGCATAAAATTATTTCCTTTGTTATACTATACTTGAGTGACCCGCATAATTTTAAGTGAAATCCCAAAGACAATTGAACCGGGTTTTTTCCAAATACATTAACGCAGCGATTAAAGACAATAGAAGAGGTTTAGAAAGAGGCTTTTGTTAGTTTTTAAGAATTATAGAAAAATATTATTTGTAAATAAGTTTTAGGAAATTTTATAATTATAGGTAAAAATTTGTTTGTTATCGGAATGAAAGAATGGGGAATTGTGACGAGTTTTGATTGGCGGAGATTAAAAAAGGTGGGAGGTATGTAGGAATGAAAGTTTAGCTAGATTTCGGAGTGAAAAAAGATAGTTAGTTGGTTTCCAAGGGTGCAAGGCGAACGGCCGTTGTTCTCGGGTAGTTTCCCAGAGGTAGGAAGCAGTAGCAGTGAAAGTTTGTGAGTTTTCGTGTAGTTAGTGTATATATAACATCAAATGAGTTAACGCAAATGATAAAAACATGAGATAAAAGAAGTCATCATAAAGTTAAAAAACAGAAAAGAAATTAATAAAATATGGCTTATACAGTTAACCATAATATTTAATAAAGGGTTAAGGTCATCAACAATACATGAGGAGTGGAGAACGAGTATTATGTTTTTTGTTTTACAATAGGTGTAATGTGCGACCATAATACTCTAAAGGAATTGTTAAGTATTATTTTGAAATTAATATTAAAAATAATATCAAATAATTTGAAGAAAAGATTAGTATACCAGACTAACAACAAGTTTCTTTTGCAGAGAAGTGTATAATAATATAATGAACTAGCCTAACTATGTTTGGTTAATTTAGAAATGTCCTACGACACAGTGAGACTATCGGATGCGATATACATCTGTACAACAGATAATCCAGATTACTTGATATCATAAAAATAATAGAGAAACGACATGTAAGAAACAGAACCGAAGTAAAAGTTCAAATAGAAAAAAAAAGAATGTATAAACACTACAACTGGAATCAGATATGGAAGTCCAGTTGTAATATTTATTCTTTTATATTTAATATAGTATTGAAAGGTTTTAAGCTAGTAAAAATAAAAAACAACCGGCAAGCAAGGAGATAAAGATAATATGCGATGTTTATGACGAGTTTTTGATAACAGAGAACGAAGATGATCTCCAATAAATACTACACCAGTTTAATATCAAAGCCAAACGATTTAATATGAAAATTTTATCACTTATTATGAAAAGTTTAGTATTTTCAAAGGAACCAACAAGGTGAAAGAAAGTTCAGATTGAAAACCTACTGATAAAACAAGTATTAAAATTTAAATATATGGGAATACACTTATCGACCAACAAAAATATTGAAGAGAAAGTAAGGTGATAAGTGCTACAATGACACAATACGGTGAAACAGATACTAGATCTAGACAAACAAGCATAAATAAACAAATCCGTAATCCGACCAGTCTTGACATATACAGTAGGAACAAGATCAGATACAAGCACAGATATTTGGAGACAAATGAGATGAGAATACTAAGAAAAATGACCGGAAAAAGACTATTAGACAAAACAAGAAGCAATGATATGGGAAACCTATGCAGAATAAATCTTATTAATCTATTTGTACAGACACAAGCATATATATTTGAAGACAAATGAGATGAGAACACGAAGAAGAATAACCGGAAAAGACTTATTAAACAGAACAAAAAGCAATGACATAAGAAACTATGCAGAATAAACAATATTATTTAATTGGTACAGGAAAGAAAAAGAAAATGAATCTATTATATTAGCAGAATGGTAGAAAATATCATAGTTAGATTAGCCCTAGAAATAAAGAGATAAAACGAAATTATCCACACGAATAGGAAGAAAACGGGCAATTTGCCTATATAAAAAAAGAGGAAGAAGACATTATAGTTAATTGAAAAGTTACACTAATATTACATTTTTAAGAGGATGCAATTATCTTTTTTGATGTGTGGAGTGTAATAATGTGGAATATAAACTTAAGTTTAAGTTTGTAGGGTCGCCATTCTTGTCCCCCGGTCACCATCTTTTAACTTTTTTCTGGTCATTTTACAATAAAATTACATTCAATCAATATTATAGAGGGTTTTTCAAAGAATAATTTTTACTACAAATTTGTTTAATTTCATTGATTTCTTTGGTTTAGTTTTCTGATTAGGCTTAGTTTTCTAGTATAAGTATTTATATTTTTTTATTTATACAATTTATTATTTTGTTAACATTGTTTTGTGTTATTCGGTTATTATCTACTTTTTCCCGACCATGTATGAAGTAAAGTTTGAAGGCGCGTTTTTAAGTGTTATTCCCATTAGGCTTAATCCACAAACAATTTCTAAGTGAGATAATATTGAGCATAACTATATATTTAAGAAGTTGTTTTCCAGCTACTGTTTGTTACTTTTCTTTGATAGTCGAGGCTGTGTTCCTAATTCAGTAGAGTTAGAATTGGCGTAATTGTGGGTAATTCATTTTCAAATTCTTGAAACTTTTGATTAATTTTGATATTTCCATGATATTACTGCAGGTTTCACCAGAACAATTAAGGCACACTTTAGAGCATTTGAGGTCTGCGTTTTGGCAACCACACATACTTTCACAGTTTGCCTTGCATCTGCAGAAAATTTATTTTAGAAGTTCAAGGGAGCTGGAGTTTTGAAAGTTTTGATTGGTATCCAAATTTTTTTACGTTTTTTTAGCCCCAAACTTCAGGATCGCAGTGTTTTCTGCTGATAAATTCTAAAACTTTCGGAACGTGCTGTATCTTGTGTTGGCGGAATCAATGATAAGTTAAATACATTTTTGGTCACTTTGGTCATTTTGGTCTCGGCAAATCGTTTGTATCTCATGCTGTCAGAGAATCATCTTTCTTTTCATTATATAAAGAGACAAAAAAATATTCGCCAACGACAGTGAGCAAAGATAGCTGGGCCTTCTCACTGAGAAATATTGTTGTTCGGCTAGCGAATTAAGGGTGTTTCTGTAAAATTTTAATGAATTTTGCCGATCTTGTAAGCTGCTGATGTTGTGTGGCAACTTGAAATAGCATGGGAAAATAGCAAAACTCTGCAATGATCGCCATACATAAAACTTAAAGTACAGTATAATTGATGCGACTTACACCTATTTGAAGGTTTAAAAAAATTGGACACTTTTGACACACAACATTACACCGCTTAATTCTTAATACCGTAAGCAAGACAAGAATGGCAATGTCGTCTGTTACGACGGTCTTAGAAGCATATGATTCAAATTAAGCCAGCGCAAAACAGGTTCTGACTGTGTCTGCATTAGATTCTGCCTGGACGACACTAAAACCCACTTCTAATAGAGCAGTTTGTGAAGATCCATTAGGTTTTTTTGGTTCTCTACATTACTAAGAAGTTGATGTTAGGATACTGTTGGCACGGTACTCTTATTAAACGTTATCTCTATCGATTTGTGCTTTTTCGTACGACGCAAGCGCATGAGACGGAGAAAGTTTTTTGTTGGCAAAAAAGATCGATAATAAAATAATAATAACATAGAACTGTTAAGAAAATGATAAATTGATTCCGAAAGATGTGAATAAACAAATATATAACAGGAAACTAAGTGGAATTGTTCATTTTTATCATATTTTTATGAGTACTCATGAATCCGGTCAACTTCGGAATGCTATAAAACCGAAAGAAATTCATGAAATAAAACACATTTGCAGTAAAAATTATTCGTTGAAAACCCTCTATAATAGTGCTCTCATGTCTTTTATTGCAAAATGACCAGAAAAAATTTATAAGGCTCAAACAAAAGTTTGTTCAAAAACTTCCAGACTCTACCTCATAGGTGATTGGGAAAAAGATCAATCATAAACTAATGATACCATAGGAATCACGATGATCACTACACTTCCTTTGAGAGAAGAGATTGAAGAGAGAGAGAGAGAGAAAGAGCGAGAAAGAGAGAGAGAGGGAGAGAGAGAGAGACCATAGGAAGGTTAACAAAATAATAAATGATATGAAGAAAAAAAATATATAATAAAAAAACTAAGCTTAAGGTCGATTCAATGTAATTTTAATTTAAAATAACCAGAAAAAAGTTATAAGGCCCAAAAGATTTATTCAAAGATTTTAGTTATTTTTGTTTGTAACTTTTTTTTTCAATTTTCGATTAAAAGTTAAATATAAATAAATAAAATAAAATATAAATAAATACAATTTATTTTGCTATAAATAATGTTTTATAAAATTTTCGCTCTACACTCCTTATTTCAAGATGGCGAGTATTCAAGGACCCAATCAACATTGGAGCGCTGCAAAAACTAGAAAATGAATGAAATTAAACAAATTTGTAGTGAAAATTACTCTATGATATTGCTCTGATATCATTTTATTTATTAACGGAATCCATTTACAAAAGTTTTCACACAGCTACACAACCATCCATTTTTTTAAAATTTATTGTTTTTTTTTAATTATTGTTTTATTGTAAAATCGCTAGAAAAAGTTATAAGCGAAAAGCACAATCGAAAAATTTTTCAAAATTTTTTAGTTATTTTGGTTTATAACTTTGTTATTTTTTATTTTCCGATAAAAAGTAATACAGATAAAGTTGTAGAAAATTTAATTTGGTAAAAATAATGATTTATAAAATTTTCTGTAAAGTTGCTAATTTACGAGATACAGCGCAAAAACCCTTTGCCTCTCTTTTTCCAAGATGACGGCCTGGGAACAAGGATTGCGACTTCACAAACTTGAATTGAAGTTTATACTCACCACCCCCACATATCAAAAAAATTAAATTGCGTCCTTTCAAAAATCTAATCTCAATGTAACTTTTCAATTCAATAAAAAATAAGTAGCTTATTCTATACGAGTATATAAATAGAAATACGTGTTCTTTTATTAAAAATTTCAGTGTCGAAGTAATTTCTGTGAAACAAAATATCCTCGTTTATTTTACTAAATATATACACTGTATACTAATACATCTTCCAACACATAAAAATTAACGATAACATCACCATATGAACGTAAACAATCTAACTCTGTAATTTGAGCCAGATAAAATGATTCAATAGTTGAACAACACTGTTGCCAGCTAAGTCGAGTCTGTAATATGGCAATATGGTTTAACACATAAGTGATATACACATTCAGTATACTCATAAAAGCGCTCTCCACGGCAAATGGCTGAATTAAAGGCGACTTTACGGACTCATTTTGTTTTATAATTTGCAGCTATTCTATAATACCCACAATTTTTGTAATACATTTGTGCAGTAGGTAGAGGTTTCTAGTTTCGCATTCAATAAAATTTTGGTAGAAAATAACAATCAGTTAAAAGAAATACATGAAAAACTTTACGGACTCTGTATATTGAGTCCATAAATCGCTCGAGTCCGTTGTGTATGGTAAAAACCTTAATGCAGAGTCTGCAATGTTAGGAGGATATATATATATATATATATATATATATATATATATATATATATATATATATATATTTATATATATATATATATATATATATATACATATATATATATATATATATATATATATATATATATATATATTATATATATATATATATATATTGTTATGCTACTGGTCAGCTTTTACACAGCAAATAAACACACCCGGTAAATTACGTCTTCGGGACTTCAAACAAACACAAATCACAAAGCTCCTTCCTTCTTGGACGACGAAAACTGACTAACTAACTTTTTTTCTCTCTCATATCTCATAGCCAAAACCACCACCTCCTTGCATTCAAAAATTGACCAATAAAAATCATCCACCTCTGTGACGTATATCGTTACCAACCAACTCTCTCTATAAAACGTCATTCGGGTAATTCCAGAAAACAACATTCTTTAATTATTCTAACTAAATCTATCTGCTTTACAAATATTTCTTACTAATAGCTACAAACGATACCTGTTTCTCAATTCAATGTCTTTTGTTAATAAACTTTTACCGATATAATCTTTCGGGGAGACAATTAAACCGGGTTAATTGTGTCTATGCACACCACATAAACAACACTGGTTCCCTCTAAAACATGGCGGAACGTCTGCCCGAAGGAGATGCGCGTGCTTAATTTTCCATGGAGAGAGGGCATTCTGATTGTTTATTATTCTGTGGTAAAAGCACAGAATTGTAAAAGTGTATTGAGTGTTGCCGCTTTTTAGAGTAGATGTATGAGTGTCTACGTGTGAGTAGAAATTTTGTTTATGTTTTGACGTCTTACACAATTTAATCATAATATACTATACTCTATGATTTGTGAGGTTATGCAATTGTTTATATTTATGTTTAATTATATTATATTTATGTTATTATATTTAACAATGTTAATATAATTGTATAGTATGTCTATGATTGCCGTAAGTCAATTAAACCTGGTTAATTTTTCTATGCACACCACATAAACAACACTGGTTCCCTTTAAAATCCTCCTAAAACATGGCGGAACGTCTGCGCGAAGGAGATGCGCTTACTTAATTTTCCGTGCAGAGTGGGCATTCTGTTTGTTTATTATTCTGTGGTAAAAGCACAGAATAATATATATATATAATTTTATATATATATATATATATATATATATATATATATATATATATATATATATATATATATATATTGTTATGCTATTTAAATTGTATTATATTGCTTATTTAGAAAAAATCCTGTCTATATTTATTAAATGATCTAATCTCCAATTAATCACAATAAATCAGCATTAATTAATTACAATCTCAGGCTATTTAACTTGTACTATTTACCTTTGATCGTGGATTCAAAATATTTTCCAATTGGCTTTCTAATTGGGATAGGTAATATGACCTGAATAAAATACATAGAATTTCAACTGAACTATATGTGAGATGTCCTTTATTTTAATGAAATTTTATATAACAATCAATCCTGTAATATTTGCAATATACTAACTTTAAATATATGAGAAGTTGTTTTCTATCATGGACCCAAATGTTATTTTACATTGATTTTTAATATGTGTTATAACTAAGCTCTTTTTATATATTTTTTTAAATGATCGCAAAATTAACTGTCTCTATTATTTATTCAATTTATTTAATTATTAAATGAAAACCACACTCCTGCTCTAATGAAAATTGACTGACCTTTCTTTCTCTGCCGTTGCAATTCTATGGCCACGCCAAAGAATAAAAAAAATCTTTCTCTGCTTCTGTTCCTATTGTGGTCTAGATGACGTACACCTTTCTCCTATCTTTCCTTGTATCTGCAACCCAACAACTCGTGTTATTCTATGCAGCCTCCTTTTGAGCCAATCTCCGCGCCTGTTAATAACTCCAAATGTTTCCGGCTTCGTCTGATATTAATATTCTTATACCTTTTGGACGACGGAAACTGACTAACTCACTTTTTTCCTCTCTCCTATCTCATAGCCAAAACCAACACCTCCTTGCATTCAAAAACTGACCAATAAAAATCATCCACCTCTGTGACGTATATCGTTACCAACCAACTCTCTCTATAAAACGTCATTCGGGTAATTCCAGAAAACAACATTCTTTAATTATTCTAACTAAATCTATCTGCTTTACAAATATTTCTTACTAATAGCTACAAACGATACCCGTTTCTCAATTCAATGTCTTTTGGTAATAAACTTTTACCGATATAATCTTTCGGGGAGAAAAACCACCGCAAATCCCGGTCTATTGTTTAAACACTTTCTATATACACTTTTATTCTGGGTAAATCCATTCCACAATAACCGACTTATTTAAATTTCTTATCGATAATATTTGAAAGTCTTGTCTCTGAGGCCTAATGAACAATTCTTCGAACAACTTAAAATACATATTTTGTCTTATACAGGATGTTTGAAAATTTATATGCCCGTGTCTTTATGAAATATCAATAATTTTAATTTTTATTTAAGTAATAAAATTTGTATATCGGTTTTTTATTGCTTATGGGCATTCAAAAGTACAACAAATCGCCGCCTTTGTAATCGATAAAATTTATCAATCTATGCAACTAAATTTTCTCGAGGCAAACTAAAACGCACTTCCTGTATGCTAGCTGTACTTATGCTACGTATTATCCTATCCTACTATCTACTTTATACAAATTTAAATCTTCATTCGTGATATTTATATACATCATGGATATTATAAATACCTCTGATCTTTTCAGAATCCATATGTTTCAACTCATAGCTGTTTACTCCATCTTCGTTGTTTACTATGTATGGCCCTTCGAAAACAGGCATCAATTTTGCGCAAATACCGCTCTGAAGATTTGACACTCTTAATGCTCTTACCATGACTTTGTCACCCTTTCGGAAAGTTACTGGTCTTCGTTTCCTATTATGACCCTGTCTCTGGATGTATTTCTCATTGCTTCTTCTTAATCTCCTCTGAACCATTTCTATAACCTGTCGATACTCTCTTTGTTCTGGATCTTCCCATGGTCTTATCGGCATGACGCCTTTCATGATATACTCTGGTGTTTCTTTCGTTACTGTACTTGGCATGGAATTTAGGTACATCTCTATTTCTCCCAATTTTCTGTCCCATCGCCGATGTTGACCATCCGTTGCAATGCGAAGAAATTTCGTTACCTCTTGTATAAATCGCTCAGAAGGATTACTTTGGGGATGCCTGATGCTTACAAAGTTCGCCTCGATTCCCCGTTCTCTAAGCTGTCCCTTGAAACGATCATTTCGGAAGTACGTTGCATTGTCTAGTAAAATTTTTCTTGGGGTTCCTACCGTAGCGATGAAATTGTCTATTTTTCTCAATATTTCTTCCCCTTTTGTGGTGCGGCAACTATATAATTTCACGTATTTTGAGAACACATCCACCATCACCATAATATGCTTGTTCCTTTGCGTGGTCACAATTAGATCGCTTAACATATCGATGGCTATAATGTCCAGGTTGTTCCGGGATACAATGCTCTTTGCAATATTTTCGTTTTTAAAATTCCTGCTCTTGTATTTCTGGCATACTTCGCATTTCTGTGTGAGCTCTTTTGCAATGCGGTAATCTTGTCGACTGATGTAGTTTTCCCTAAACACAAGCCACACCTTTCTACTGCCAATATGTCCATTTTCCTCGTGTAGTTTCTTTATGATTCTTTCTGCCAATGTCGGTGTCACTAAATATAATTCCTTTCAGTCTATTCTCTTAAAAAATATCTCTTTTTCTAGCTCCGCTCTTCTCTTTTCTCTTTCTTCTAGGCCTTCCTGGTCGGTCCATATCTCATTTAACGAAAATATCCCTTCGTCTTGTGTCAATATATTCAATCCCACATGTAATGTAATTGTCTCCTTTTTTTCTGTATCTTCGTCCCGTGTTAAAGCGTCAGCTATTATGTTGTCTTTCCCTTTGAAGTATCGAAATTGGAAATCATACTCTTGTAAGAGCAGAATGCCTCTGTGTATTCTGTTATTTACCAATCGATTCTTCATGATGTGTATCAATGCTGCATGATCCGTTTCGATGGTGAATTTAGCTCCCAATAAGTAAAACCTTAATTTGTTTACGCAAAATAGTACACTGGCGAATTCCAACTCGGTGACACTGTATTTTCTCTCATGTGTTTTAGTCACTCGAGATATAAAACATATCGGAACCTCTTGGCCGTTTTGTATTTGCGACAACACTCCTGCAAATTTCTGTATCGACGCATCCGTACGGAGTATAAACGGCAAATTGTAAATAGGGTGATATATTTTCGTTCCTTTAGCAAATTCTTGTTTCAATATTTTGAAAGCTTCCTCCTGTTCTTCTTTCCAATTCCATTTTGTCCCTTTCTTTAACAATTTTATTAAAGGAATTTCTTTTTGGCTTAAATCGGGAATTAATTTCTTGAAATAATTTATCGTACCGAGAAACCCTCGCAATGTTTTTAGATTTGTTGGTCTTGGGTATTCGTCAATGAGCTTTACTCTGTCCTCGGCTAGACTTACAGTTTCGGTGTCAAGTTTGAAACCCAAATAAATCACTTCCTTTTGAAAAAATTGACATTTTTCAATGTTTAGTTTTAATCCCGCTGTGTCCAATTCTTTCAAAATTATTTTGATATGTTCCACATGACTCTGCATATCTTGTGAAAAAATTAATAAATCGTCGATGTAATGGACGATGAACTCTTCATGGTGATTCAAAATGGTATGCAAAGCTCGTACAAGTGCTGCACAGGCGCTTTGTAATCCAAACGGAACTACCTTAAATCGGTATACTATACCATCGATTGAAAAGGCAGTGTAGTTTCTACACTTTTCAGCCAAAGGTATTAACCAAAAACTATGCTTTAGATCAATTTTTGAGAAAATATGTGATCCCGTGATTCTTCCAAAAATGGCCTCGATATTTAACGGTGCTTCATATTGTGATACTGTGTGTTGGTTGATATTTCGAGCATCTAAACAGAGTCTTAACTCTCCACTGCTCTTCTTTACTATCACAATTGGGTTAATATAGGGTGAGTCACATCTCTCAATGATTTGATCTTCCAACATTTTTTTGATTTCTTGCTTTACTTCTTGCCGATACTTATAAGGAATTGGATAAGTCTTCGATCGAAAATTTCCCAAGTTTTTCACCTCAAATGAGTGCTCGTATTTTGTGGCCACTCGGTTTTCCTCATTTATCAGCGTTTCATAGTCTCTTAAAATTATACGCAAATCATTTTCTTTGCCTTCTCCACATATCAATTTTTTGTCTCTCCCATCAAATTCTTCGCACATATTCACCGTGTACTCCGTGTCTTCTTCAAACACCACTGTCTCCATTGTGTCCTCTTCATTTTCCTTTGTTTTTTTCTGTTGGGCTCGTCTCTTCTTTTGAGGAATCCCATATGTTCTTTTCAACTGAATCCTTTTCCTTTTCTTTCATTTCCTTTGTTTCTTCTTCTGTTGGGCTCGTCTCTTCTTTTGAGGAATCCCAAGTTTTGCTTTCATTTCTTGTCAAAATCTTTCCATCTTCTTCTCCTGAGCTCGTCTCATCTTCTGAGGAATCCCAGGTTTTTTTTCTTTGATCTTTTTCTGACCTTTTCCCCTCTTTCTTCCTTTTCCTTTCTTCGTCACCAGGTTTATTTCCACCGTTTGTTCTTTCTCTGAATCGTCCGTAATTTGTTTCTCTTGTTCCTTATCCTGTTCTTCTTCCCTTTGTTATTTTCATCGTATTGGTTTTGAAGTCGATCACTACATGTTTTTCCGTTAATTCGTCAACGCCTACAATCATGTCATGTGACATATTCGGCATTATTACACATTGAAGTGCATACATATTTTTTTTCAATCGTACCATTACTCGTATGCTACTCACTTGCCAGTGATGACCTACGGCGCAGAAACCCTAACGCTCACAAGAACAACAGTGAGTAAACTACAAGTTGCGGAAAGAGCAATGGAGAGAATTATGTTAGGGATTTCTCTACGTGATAGAATACCCAATGCTACTATACGCAAAAGATCAGGAGTAGCAGACGTTATTGAAAGGATAACAACACTAAAGTGGAACTGGTCAGGTCATGTAGCAAGATCAGTTGATGACCGGTGGACAAAAAGAATTTTGGAATGGAGACCCCGAATACAAGCATACAGAAATAGAGGTCGACCCCAACGAGATGGACAGATGACATAAAAAGAGTGACTACAAATTGGATTCAGATGGCGCAAAATCGGACTAAGTGGAAGAGCATGCGAGAGGCCTATGTTCAGCAGTGGACGTTAGAGGCTAGTTGATGATGATTACTCGTATACCTTCATTTATTGTTGAAACTGTCCGTTTATTTGCGCCCACTAAATTCACCCTAGGTATTTTATAAATTAGACTTGTTTAATTTACTTCTTCGATTAATTTTCTGTTGACCAGTGTTATTTCAGAGCCTGTGTCTATCATAATTTTAATTGGTTTCTCATTTATAAATCCATCCACAAATTTTAAATTAACTCCATTTCTCTTTTCATTGTTTCCTGCCATTTTAATAAATTCCTTGGGGTGACAAAAAATTCCTGTTTGTTTCTTCGTTTTTAGTGAGCGCCTTCTTGAAAACACGCCTGTTGTTCTTCTGTGTTTTCTCGCCCGTCATCTTCTCTCTCATATTCATTTTCTTCTCTTTGCATATTATTTATTTCTTTTCTGATCTCTTTTGGTCTATCATTCCCGTATCGGTTACCGCGAGATTCCTGTTCATTCCGTGGGTTATTGTATCTGTTTCCTTGGTATGGGCGGTTATTTCTACTCTGATTTTCCCGATCCCTGTTTTCATTCCATCTCTGTGTTCTGGGTTCATAATTCTCTCTTCCGTTCGGTCTGTTTTCGTATCCCCGTCTCGGTATGAATTCTCGTCTTGTATAATCTCTTCTAAAATTTTGACCTCTATCTCTATATTCTTGGTTTTCTCTTTGTCTATAATTTTCTTGCGGTCTTCTTTCTCTTCTTTCATGCCTACGTGATTCTCTCATTTGCAAAAATTGACATAAGCTGTCAATGTCCTTGTAATTTTGGAGATTTATGTGGTCTTCCAAGGTATCTTCAAAGTGTCGCGATATCAACTCTACCAATTGTTCTGATGAATAATTATATTGCAAATGTTTTGCATTATTATAGAATTGTAATGCGTCCATCTTTTCTGATACGCCCATCCTCTCATGGTATTTTCCATTTTGTAACTCTTTATTTACTTGTAGTTGCTGGATTTTTCCCCAGAAATAATTTAAGAATCTTCTCTCAAAATCTTGCCAATTGTCAAATTCTTCTTCGTTGCTGACAAACCAAAGATTTGCCTCTTCTTTGAGATTGTTTCTGATCGTTTCCTTTGCTGTTGCAAACGGTCCTATGTATTTGACTTTTTCCTTTAGGTTATTTATAAAAGGCACTGGGTGTAGTTTCCTTATATCCCCGCCAAATCGTACTTTTACGTCTTCTGTGCTATGTACGATAACTTCCTTTCTTTCTACTCCTCTTATCTCCATCTCTGCCATTTGTTTAAATCTCCTTTCCGTTTCTTTCCGGTCTTCTTGTAGCGCATTTTCAAATTTTATTTTTATCTGTTCTAATTCCCTTTCTTGCATACTCTGAATATCCTTCATTTTAGTTTCGATTTCTTCTCTCTGCAATTCTAGTTTCCTCTCTGTTTCTTCCCTACTTCTTTCTAAACAGACTTTTATTTCGTTTTCATATTTGTCCATACGTGTTTCCATTTTTTGTTCCATTTTTCTTTGGTTTTCTTCCAAATTGTCCAATTTTTGTTCCGTTTTTTGTTGTGATTCATCCACCTTCTGTGATTGGAGTTGCATCATCTGTATTAATTTTTCTATTCCCGATTCTTGTTTTTCTGTCTCCATTACTGTTGTGTCTAATACGTCTTCCTGGTCTGAATATTCTTCCTGTTCTGATTTATCTTCTTGTTTTTTGTTCTCTTTGCTCTTGTTTCTTGTGTTTGGCATTTATTATGTTTTTATCCCCGCCAAATATAAAATTCTACTGGTCTGTTGCAACAAACGGGACTTTTCTTGTTCAAATGTAATAACTCTTGAGTACGAGTATCAAATTTCAATATCCCACAAATAAATCAAATGGTAAAATATCAAATGTCAAAATCAATCAAATAAATCAAGTATGGTAAAATTATCAAATGTAAATATCACACAAATAAATCAATTATGGTAACCTATAAATTGTCAATATCACGAATAAATCAATTATGGTAAATTGTATCTTAAAAAAAATATATAAATCTTTATGTCCTCAAATTTTACATAATATTTCACTTTATCCACGGCATATAAACTTTCAAATATCTGCTCGTCTACTCCTATCCTTTTAAATTTGCCAACTAGAAATATTTTTCAAAGCTTTACACGTTGGGGGCCATTTTGTTATGCTATTTAAATTGTATTATATTGCTTATTTAGAAAAAATCCTGTCTATATTTATTAAATGATCTAATCTCCAATTAATCACAATAAATCAGCATTAATTAATTACAATCTCAGGCTATTTAACTTGTACTATTTACCTTTGATCGTGGATTCAAAATATTTTCCAATTGGCTTCCTAATTGGGATAGGTAATATGACCTGAATAAAATACATAGAATTTCAACTGAACTATATGTGAGATGTCCTTTATTTTAATGAAATTTTATATAACAATCAATCCTGTAATATTTGCAATATACTAACTTTATATATATGAGAAGTTGTTTTCTATCATGGACCCAAATGTTATTTTACATTGATTTTTAATATGTGTTATAACTAAGCTCTTTTTATAATTTTTTTTAAATGATCGCAAAATTAACTGTCTCTATTATTTATTCAATTTATTTAATTAATCAATGAAAACCACACTCCTGCTCTAATGAAAATTGACTGACCTTTCTTTCTCTGCCGTTGCAATTCTATGGCCACGCCAAAAAAAACCTTTCTCTGCTTCTGCTCCTATTGTGGTCCAGATGATGTACACCTTTCTCCTATCTGTCCTTGTATCTGCAACCCAACAACTCGTGTTATTCTATGCAGCGTCCTTTTGAGCCAATCTCCGCGCCTGTTTATAACTGCAAATGTTTCCGGCTTCGTCTGATATTAATATTCTTATACCCTTTGGTTTTTCTATCTCTCTGTACCCCGTTCCTCACACTGGTCAGCTTTTACACAGCAAATAAACACACCCGGTAAATTACGTCTTCGGGACTTCAAACAAACACAAATCACAAAGCTCCTTCCTTCTTGGACGACGAAAACTGACTAACTAACTTTTTTCTCTCTCATATCTCATAGCCAAAACCACCACCTCCTTGCATTCAAAAATTGACCAATAAAAATCATCCACCTCTGTGACGTATATCGTTACCAACCAACTCTCTCTATAAAACGTCATTCGGGTAATTCCAGAAAACAACATTCTTTAATTATTCTAACTAAATCTATCTGCTTTACAAATATTTCTTACTAATAGCTACAAACGATACCTGTTTCTCAATTCAATGTCTTTTGTTAATAAATTTTTACCGATATAATCTATCGGGGAGAAAAACCACCGCAAATCCCGGTCTATTGTTTAAACACTTTCTATATACACTTTTATTCCGGGTAAATCCATTCCACAATAACCGACTTATTTAAATTTCTTATCGATAAAATTTGAAATTCTTGTCTCTGAGAACTAATGAACAATTCTTCGAACAACTTAAAACACATATTTTGTCTTATACAGGATGTTTGAAAATTTATATACCCGTGTCTTTATGAAATATCAATAATTTTAATTTTTATTTAAGTAATAAAATTTGTATATCGGTTTTTTATTGCTTATGGACATTCAAAAGTACAACAATATATATATATATATATATATATATATATATATATATATATATATATATAAACAATTTTCAACTATAATAGAAAACAGTCCAGTCTTTGTTTAAATGTGTTGGAAGAAGGGCCCAAGAGAATGAAGGTTATTCCAGCTCTCGAAAACTCTATTTGGTAGGAAAGCCTGTCTTGATCTTGTAGAAAAGCTCTCTTTTTTAAGTTTAAACTGGTGACCTTTGAGGTGTTCATCTTGATTTATGTTAAACATTTCGTACTATTATTTTCGAGCTATCCTGGATATGTAGCACCTGTATGAAAAAACAAAACAGTAAATATCACAGTATCAAAGATATAATATATATATATATATATATATATATATATATATATATATATCAGTATGTTGGAAGTATCGGGTATGTGGTCTATATTAAAATAAAAATCTTTGTTTTTTCTAAAACTCAATATTTCGCTCTTTATTTAAAAGCTTCATCAGGAGTAACTGTAAAAAACAAACATTTAAAAAAAAAAACTGACGTACACTTAGATTTACAATACTTACAGACTTAAAAGATTTCACACATAAATAAATTTGATATTAAAATAAACATTTTTTTAAAAATATATAAGTTTGTTAAAATGTAAATATATATGAGCACGTTCGTTAACAGTAAGTAAATGAGATGGAAACAACTAAAAATTATTTCAAATGCAAAAACTAAAATATAAGAAAACAGAGGAATATTATTTCTTTAATTAATCATTAAGGCTAGTTAGTATGATTAATCATTAAGGTGAGTGAGTTTTAAATTTTGTTCAATATATTGCAATATATGTTGAATATTGAACAAAATTTAAAACTCACTCACCTTAATGATTAATCATACTAACTAGCCTTAATGATTAATTAAAGAAATAATATTCCTCTGTTTTCTTATATTTTAGTTTTTGCATTTGAAATAATTTTTAGTTGTTTCCATCTCATTTACTTACTGTTAACGAACGTGCTCATATATATTTACATTTTAACAAACTTATATATTTTTAAAAAAATGTTTATTTTAATATCAAATTTATTTATGTGTGAAATCTTTTAAGTCTGTAAGTATTGTAAATCTAAGTGTACGTCAGTTTTTTTTTAAATGTTTGTTTTTTACAGTTACTCCTGATGAAGCTTTTAAATAAAGAGCGAAATATTGAGTTTTAGAAAAAACAAAGATTTTTATTTTAATATAGACCACATACCCGATACTTCCAACATACTGATAAATTGTTTTTTGGTCGAAATTATCACATTAAATATATATATATATATATATATATATATATATATATATATATATATATATATCCTCCTAATATTGCAGACTCTGCATTAAGGTTTTTACCATACACAACGGACTCGAGCGATTTATGGACTCAACATACAGAGTCCGTAAAGTTTTTCATGTATTTCTTTTAACTGATTGTTATTTTCTACCAAAATTTTATTGAATGAGAAACTAGAGACCTCTACCTACTGCACAAATGTATTACAAAAATTGTGGGTATTATAGAACAGCTGCAAATTATAAAACAAAATGAGTCCGTAAAGTCGCCTTTAATTCAGCCATTTGCCGTGGAGAGCGCTTTTATGAGTATACTGAATGTGTATATCACTTATGTGTTAAACCATATTGCCATATTACAGACTCGACTTAGCTGGCAACAGTGTTGTTCAACTATTGAATCATTTTATCTGGCTCGAATTACAGAGTAAGATTGTTTACGTTCATATGGTGATGTTATCGTTAATTTTTATGTGTTGGAAAATGTATTGGTATACAGTGTATATATTTAGTAAAATAAACGAGGATATATTGTCTCACAGAAATTACTTCGACACTGAAATTTTTAATAAACGAACACGTATTTCTATTTATATACTCGTATAGAATAAGCTACTTATTTTTTATTCAATTGAAAAGTTACATTGAGATTAGATTTTTGAAAGGGCGCAATGTAATTTTTTGATATGTGGGGGTGGTGAGTATAAACTTCAATTCAAGTTTGTAAAGTCGCAACCCTTGTTCCCAGGCCGTCATCTTGGAAAAAGAGAGGCAAAGGGTTTTTGTGCTGTATCTCGTAAATTAGCAACTCTACAGAAAATTTTATAAATCATTATTTTTACCAAATTAAATTTTCTACAACTTTATCTGTATTACTTTTTATAGGAAAATAAAAATAAAAAAGTAATAAACCAAAATAACTAAAAAATTTTGAAAAATTGTGCTTTTCGCTTATAACTTTTTCTAACGAATTTACAATAAAACAATAATTAAAAAAAAACAATAAATTTAAAAAAAAATGGATTTGTGTAGCGGTGTGAAAACTTTTGTAAATGTATTCCGTTCATAAATAGAATGATATCAGAGCAATATCATAGAGTATTTTTCACTACAAATTTGTTTAATTTCATTCATTTTCTAGTTTTTGCAGTGCTCCAATGTTGATTGGGTCCTTGAATACTTGCCATCTTGAAATAAGGAGTGTAAAGGAGAGTGAAAATTTTATAAAACATTATTTATAGCCAATTAAATTGTATTTATTTATATAACTTTTAATCGAAAATTGAAAAAAAAGTTACAAACAAAAATAACTAAAATCTTTGAATAAATCTTTTGGGCCTTATAACTTTTTCTGGTTATTTTAAAATAGAATTACATTAAATCGACCTTAAGCTTAGTTTTTTTATTATATATTTTTTTCTTCATATCATTTATTATTTTGTTAACCTTCCTGTGGTCTCTCTCTCTCTCCCTCTCTCTCTTTCTCGCTCTTTATCTCTCTCTCTTCAATCTCTCCTCTCAAAGGGAGTGTAGTGATCATCGTGATTCCTATGGTATCATTAGTTTATTATTGATCTTTTTCCCAATCACCTATGAGGTAGAGTCTGGAAGTTTTTGAACAAACTTTTGTTTGAGCCCTATAAATTTTTTCTGGTCATTTTGCAATAAAAGACATGAGAGCACTATTATAGAGGGTTTTCATCGAATAATTTTTACTTCAAATGTGTTTTATTTCATGAATTTCTTTCGGTTTTATAGCATTCCGAAGTTGACCGGATTCATGAGTACTCATAAAAATATGATAAAAATGAACAATTCCACTTAGTTTCCTGTTATATATTTTTTTATTCACATCTTTCGGAATCAATTTATCTTTTCTTAACAGTTCTATGTTATTATTATTTTATTATCGACCTTTTTTGCCAACAAAAAACTTTCTCCGTCTCATGCGCTTGCGTCGCACGAAAAAGCACAAATCGACAGAGATAACGTTTATTAAGAGTACCGTGCCAAGAGTATCCTAACATCAACTTCTTAGTAATGTAGAGAACCAAAAAAACCTAATGGATCTTCACAAACTGCTCTATTAGAAGTGGGTTTTAGTGTCGTCCAGGCAGAATCTGATGCAGACACAGTCAGAACCTGTTTTGCGCTTGCTTAATTTGAATCATATGCTTCTAAGACCGTCGTAACAGACGACATTGTCATTCTTGTCTTGCTTACGGCATTAAGAATTAAGCGGTGTAATGTTGTGTGTCAAAAGTGTCCAATTTTTTTAAACCTTCAAAAGGGTGTAAGTCGCATCAATTATACTGTCCTTTAAGTTTTATCTATGGCGATCATTGCAGAGTTTTGCTATTTTCCCATGCTATTTCAAGTTGCCACACAACATCAGCCGCTTATAAGATCGGCAAAATTTATTAAAATTTTACAGAAACACCCTTAATTCGCTAGCCGAACAACAATATTTCTCAGTGAGAAGGCCCAGCTATCTTTGCTCACTGTCGTTGGCGAATATTTTTTTGTCTCTTTATATAATGAAAAGAAAGATGATTCTCTGACAGCATGAGATACAAACGATTTGCCGAGACCAAAATGACCAAAGTGACCAAAAAATGTATTTAACTTATCATTGATTCCGCCAACACAAGATACAACACGTTTCGAAAGTATTAGAATTTATCAGCAGAAAACACTGCGATTCTGAAGTTTGGGGCTAAAAAAACGTAAAAAAATTTGGATACCAATCAAAACTTTCAAAACTCCAGCTCCCTTGAACTTCTAAAATAAATTTTCTGCAGATGCAAGGCAAACTGTGAAAGTATGTGTGGTTGCCAAAACGCAGACCTGAAATGCTCTAAAGTGTGCCTTAATTGTTCTGGTGAAACCTGCAGTAATATCATGAAAATATCAAAATTAATCAAAAGTTTCTAAGAATTTGAAAATGAATTACCCACAATTACGCCAATTCTAACTCTACTGAATTGGGAACACAGCCTCGACTATCAAAGAAAAGTAACAAACAGTAGCTGGAAAACAACTTCTTAAATATATAGTTATGCTCAATATTATCTCACTTAGAAATTGTTTATGGATTAAGCCTAATGGGAATAACACTTAAAAACGCGCCTTCAAACTTTACTTCATACATGGTCGGGAAAAAGTAGATAATAAACGAATAATCACAAAACAATATTAACAAAATAATAAATTGTATAAATAAACAAATATAAATACTTATACTAGAAAACTAAGCCTAATCGTTTTTATCGTATTCTTACGAGTATTCAAGAACATTGGAGTTCTGTAAAATCCAAAGAAATCAATGAAATTAAACAAATTTGTAGTAAAAATTATTCTTTAAAAAACCCCCTATAAGATTGATTGAATGTAATTTTATTGTAAAATGACCAGAAAAAAGTTAAAAGATGGTGACCGGGGGACAAGAATGGCGACCCTACAAACTTAAACTTAAGTTTATATTTTACATTATTACACTCCACACATCAAAAAAGATAATTGCATCCTCTTAAAAATGTAATATTAATGTAACTTTTCAATTAACTATAATGTCTTCTTCCTCTTTTTTTAAATAGGCAAATTGACCGTTTTCTTCCTATTCGTGTGGATAATTTCGTTTTATCTCTTTCTTTCCAGGGCTAATCTAACTATGATATTTTCTACCATTCTGCTAATATAACAGATTCATTTTCTTTTTCTTTCCTGTACCAATTAAATAATATTGTTTATTCTGCATAGTTTCTTATGTCATTGCTTTTTGTTCTGTTTAATAAGTCTTTTTCCGGTTATTCTTCTTCGTGTTCTCATCTCATTTGTCTTCAAATATCTATGAACATCGCATATTATCTTTATCTCCTTGCTTGCCGGTTGTTTTTTTATTTTTACTAGCTTAAAACCTCTCAATACTATATTAAATATAAAAGAATAAATATTACAACTGGACTTCCATATCTGATTCCAGTTGTAGTGTTTATAGATTCTTTTTTTTTATTTGAACTTTTACTTCGGTTCTGTTTTTTACATGTCGGTTCTCTATTATTTTTATGATATCAAGTAATCTGGATTATCTGTTGTACAGATGTATATCGCATCCGATAGTCTCACTGTGTCGTAGGACATTTCTAAATTAACTAAACATAGTTAGGCTAGTTCATTATATTATTATATACTTGCATATTATATACTCTGCACAAGAAACTTGTTGTCAGTCTGGTATACTAATCTTTTCTTCAAATTATTTGATATTATTTTTAATATTAATTTCAAAATAGTACTTAACAATTCCTTTAGAGTATTATGGTCGCACATTACACCTATTGTAAAAGAAAAAACATAATACTCGTTCTCCACTCCTTATGTATTGTTGATGATCTTAACCCTTTATTAAATATTATGGTTAACTGTTGTATAAGCCATATTTTATTAATTTCTTTTCTGTTTTTTAACTTTATGATGACTTGTTTTATCTCATGTTTTTATCATTTGCGTTAACTCATTTGATGTTATATCGGGAGTTTCAAGAGCATGTTCAGTTTCCTTTGTTCGGTTTATTTGTCTAATATTATGTTGTCCATTTTTTTATTTATGTTGATATCTTATATTAATTCCTTAATTTCTATTATATGTCCCTCTTATAAACTTTTACTGTTTTATTGTTTTCTTCGGCCTGAATGGCCCATGTTCCGTGTTACGAACTATCTTATATTCATAAGTCCCCTGCGTTCTTTCAGATCTATATTTTATATAAACATTCTTTTTTCCTTCAGATATATTTCTATACTTTGGGTAAACATTATAGTGTACGTTTTCTTTCATTTAAGTTTGTGTTTATTTTTATTCCTCCTAGAGGCTTGTTTGCTTTATGTTGTTTTAATTCTTTTCCCAACTAACTTAGTTATCTTCATCGCATGTAACGCTTTGTTGTTAAATTATTTGATCTAGCCTACTTTGATATAGTTTTTTGTCAAAATTGTCTTTATTAATTTTAGTTTCTAGTGTTGGTAGTTTGTGTTTATGATTCTTAATCGAATTAAGATGACATTTTTCCAAAACTAAATTGTGGCCAGTCCCTACTTTAGCTTAGATCAGACTCCCTACATCTAATACTTGCTGGTATTATTAATTTATATTTGTAAGAATATGGTATCTCATTGATTTGTGTCCAGTTGTGTTAAATGTTCTTAAAAAAGTATTACATTGACTTAAATAACCAAAATTATTATATTTCTTTCAATAAATATCAGGTTCAAATTTTTAGAAATCATAACAATATTTTGTCATTTATAAGCTTCTGTTTAAAAATATAGGTTACTTAAATATTATACTTTTGCCGTTTTTAAGATCATAAATCTATTTTGAGGTATCCATTACTTAAACAATCGCGAATCTATTTTGAGGTATCCATTACTTAAACAATCGCGAACTGAGAAATAACTTTCTTGGCTTAAATAGGAAATAAAGAGGGGAATCCCCGAATTATCGTAATACGCAGTGAACGAATTGACAACACCGTATGAGTCTATAAGGTCGTGTATATGAGGCCCCAAGACCACAATACGGATAAAAATTATACTGATGAGGCTGTAAAATCGGAAATCGGCACGAGGTGGTAATGATAGGAGAACCGAGGGGGAGAGTATATGTTAAATTTTGTTTTATCCAAATAGAAACTAGGACATTAAGAATGTTTTGTTACCTGTTTCGATATACACGACGACTAAAATATTATATACACCTGGAAATAGGAGAGGCCGTAAGGTTGCGCTATGGTTTGAGTCCTTAAGGATAGTAGGATGTAAATATATATATATATACGTATATATATATATACGTATATATATATATATATATTATATATATATATATATATATATATATATATATATATATATATATATATGTATATATATATATATATATATATATATATATATATTATTGATATTAATTAATATATAAGTATGTAAATGGTCTGAAACTTTATACTACTATATAACTAGTTTTATAAAAATGTTATTTATAAAAAGTTCTGAAACTTCATAAACCTATAAACTATATAAATCTAGTTGAAATCTCTTTGTTTACACCTATACAAACTTATTTATTTGCAAATGAAAGCAAGTGAAATGTACAATTGAAGTTGTATACTGTGTAATGTCCAGGTGTAATTCAGAATATTACCTATATTATTTTAATAACCTACTTCATTTATTAATATTTATAATTGTTGTTACCTGAGATTCACCAATTGTAGGACTTGCATTCTCACGCAAATGGACAAAAGCTATGTTTTGATGGTTCCTAGTTCCCACACTATTTACAAACTGTATCCAGCCATTTCTCCTTTCAACATCTTTAGAAAATCTACAACCACATAAACCAAATTAAAAAGATTACCTGTTCTTTTTACACGCAGCATCACTAGAAACGGAAGTAATACCGCCCTGTACACTGTTTACAATTTCATACTAACCCATGAAAAGATATTCCACTGGAGTTTTTCTTATTATTTCGACTGTTATTTAGACACAAAACAAAAGCACAAGAAGCCATAATGGTTTCACTTTAAAATAAACGTAAAACCGTACAAAATTAAGTTCAAAATATTTTTAAAATTAAATTTTTATACACAGAAGTACTCGACACAAACAACAATCTGTCAGATACTCACCAATATGGCGAACCGATCCCATCTATTTTACCGTATGTCATATCCCCTCTTTTACAAATCTGTGAGAGAACTACAGCGCCATATTTGTATTTGTTTTATTTTTTATAATTTATTTCATAATTTAAAATTTTTTATATCAGTAGTGGAAAAGGTACAATTTTAGACAATTTTTTATTATGGACTCGAACACATTACATGGAATAACAATGTAGAGACGAAGAACTGAACAAAAAAGATGTCTTTTGTCTTTTTGCTCGATGTAAATGGGTGAATCATAGATAAAATTACACCTAGATTGGTAACAGGGATAGGCAATGTCAAATCACGTTCAGATTTAGCGCCCATACGCCCATTCGTTTGGCGGCACTGCTAGTCTCGTTCATACGCGGAGGGAGTGTGCTGTGGTCGTGGTCAAATCGAAGTTGAATTTAGACAAATAAGGCGCCATATTTGTATTTGTTTCATTTTTTATAATTTATTTTATAATTTAAAATTTTTTATATCAGTAGTGCAAAAGGTACAATTTTAGACGATTTTTTATTATGGACTCTAACACATTACATGGAATAACAATGTAGAGACGAAGAACTGAACAAAAAAGATGTGTTTTAGATTGCTTGGATACTACTGGCAAACAATATAGTTTTTCAAGTCCAGGACATTATATGAATATGTTTGATAAATGGGTGAATGTTGTTAAGAGCCCTAATTATATAATGCTGCAACAGAAACTATTTATAACAATTTTCGTGTATGCGCTAGTCATTTTAAAGAGGAAGATATAATTAATGTTGGACATACCGGTATTACGAGCACAGCCATTCTGAGTTTGTTTTACCAGCATCAGGTAAGAACTATTATGCCAATATATGTATGTGACCTTTTACTAATAAAATTAGTTAATTATAAATTTAACCTAAAATTATATATTATAAAATCAGTCTTACTTATACTTTATTTAATTTAGATAACGACTTACGTCATTATCTACGTCAAAGATCGAAGTTGACATAGTTGCCAAAGTATAAAAAAATCCTGACTCCATTTTAAATCGAATAGGTCACATAATTATTGCAAAAGTATTACCATCTCTTTACAACGACTATTTAAATTCTTACGTGACATTTTTGAAATAAAACACACTAATTTTGTTCTAAAAAGAACAGATTTTATTAAATAGGTAAAAATATAAAACAAGAGGTGTTCACTTTAAAATTCAAAATAATAAAATACAAAAAGTGTCAACACCGCAACTGTCAAATAAGTGTTACCAATGTATGCCAAAATTTTACCTTCGTTCGATTACAGTTACAGTGTGTTCCGAACAAATGTTCTTGATAAAAACTCTTTATAATGGATTTATACAAATTAAATGAAACATATTATTGTGTATTTCTTTAAGTTAACATTAATAGAAATTTTTAAATATTATTTCTACGCGTATATAATAAAATATGCCTAGTGGCTGTAATGCCAGTGTACTCGGTAAAGTGATTCTAAAAAGAACACACCTAAACCCTAAATATTTCGTGTTGGTATCATATGACGTCACAGGCTATGACGCCGATGACGTGCATCGTTATATAAATTAGATGAAATGTAGCTTACTATTTGAATTATTTATAGGTGGTGGTTCAACAACTATCTTAAAAATCATCACCTTAGAGAGGGTTCGACATAAATTTCTACAGGTGTGCGCCTTTCAAAGTTGGATTAGATTAGCAGACCATGACTACACTATCATATGGAGAGGTCTATGAGCTTGCCTGTTAAGTGAGAGGAGGGACCTGTCTCTCTCTTGCAAATAAGATTGGTCTTAGAGTACCATAATAGGTCTCTAAAACATTCGATAAAGTAGAAGAGAAGATCAAACAATTAGAGACCATGATAACTAACACGAAAGTGCTACCACCAATTAATACGGTAGCTTTAGATCCGGTAGTGAAAGAAGAATCACCTAGAGACGAAATGACACATCATATGAGATTCAAATTGCCACCATTTGATGGAAATTCCTCTTGGTCCATATACCTTAGACAATTTAAAGCTATTGCGACAGCCAATCATTGGACAGAACAAGAAAAGGCTGTTTCCTTGACTGCTGCTTTACGAGGTGATGCTGCAGAAATACTAAGATCGATTCCTAAGGGTCAAGAAAGATGTTACCAGACCTTGTTTACTCGGCTAGACAAACGTTACGGAGATGTCCATCTACAACAAGTCTACAAGGCGCAACTAAGAAGTAGAGTTCAACGAGCAAGTGAAATTTTGCAAGAGTTTGAAGCAGATGTTGCTCGTATAGTGCGGTTGGCTTATCCGGAGGTACCAGACAACATTTTGGAAGAAATTGCTGTAGATACCTTCGTCAATGGATTAAAAGAAAGCGAATTACAGAAAGCTTTACGACTAGCAAGACCGAAAGTTCTAGATGAAACGCTCGCTATTGCTTTGGAACATCAAACAGCTAGTCAAACTTCACGGAGCCATCGAGTAAGAACCATTGAAGAAGGCGACGAACCAAACGATGAACGTCTAGAAGAAATGGTACGAAAAGTAGTTCGTAACACGATGCCGAAGAGACGCGAGCCCAGATGTTGGAATTGTGGTGACGTAGGTCACATTCGCCGTAATTGCAAGAAAATGATACAACAGTCGGAAAACTAGAACGAGTCGACACCAAGGGGCAACTGCCGACCTCGAGAAACACAGCCCCCATAGTAACTGTGAACATTAGGTCCTCCGGTGGAATTCATAGCTTGTACATCGAGGGTCGTATCAATAATAAATGTAGATCGTTTTTGGTAGATACAGGTGCAACAAGAACTATAGCACGGCCAGAAGTAGTACGAGACCTTCTTAAATTATCGCCTGCAACAGTAAAGCTTAGAACAGCAACTGGTGAGATAATTAATACATATGGCGAGGATAATATGTCAGTATCCCTTGGCCAGACCACAGTGAAACATCGAGTATTAATTGCAGAGATCTCCGACAAGTTCATATTGGGGATGGATTTACTACGGAAATTTGGGGCTGTATTGACTGTCAAACATGGAGTTCTCGAGATCAGTGGTGAAGAGTTGCCGTTTCATGAAGACAAAGAAGATGCTATCAGCTTAATAACTACTTGTGACGTAACAATACCCGGTAATAGTAAGAAATTTTTGATGGCCAGACCTGATGGTTACTGCCGAGAGAGAAGTTTGAGGATGATCGAAGATGTGAACAATGCCGAGTTCCTAACAGCAAAAGCTTTGGTGAGAATTCGAGATGTCGTTCCTGTAAGAGTTATGAATTTAAAGGGAACTGCTATTAAGTTAAGTAAAAGAACTTTAATCGGACAGTGTGTTCCCGTGGCTTCGATTTGTTCCATGAGTACTAATGAGAAACCGTCAAAATCTAAGTATCCAAAGGAGCTTGCTGAGACGATGATTAAAACGTGCCATGATCTTGATGATGAACGAACTAAAAAAGTGAAGTCTATGCTGATAGAATTTCAAGATGTTTTTGCCATTGATAAGAAGGATAATGGCAAAACAAGCATAGTAAAGCATAAAATTAATACCGGAGACGCTCAGCCAATCAGACAACAACCTAGACGACTTCCATTTGCGAAAAGAGGTGAAGCCGAAGACATCATCAAAGACATGAACAAACAAGGGGTAATTGAACCATCAGACAGTCCATGGACATCACCAGTAGTGCTAGTAAAGAGAAAAGATGGTTCAACACGTTTTTGTATTGACTACCGACAGCTCAATGCAGTAACTAAAAAAGATAGTTATCCTTTGCCCAGAATAGACGATACTTTGGATACACTTTCTGGTTCTCGTTAGTTCTCCACACTCGATCTGAAAAGTGGATATTGGCAAGTAGACATGGAGCCAGCTGATCGTGAGAAAACCGCATTTTCGATAGGATCGGGCTTTGGCAGTTCACAGTTATGCCCTTTGGTTTATGTAATGCCCCGGCCACATTTGAAAGATTAATGGAGGCAGTTTTAAGAGGTCTAACGTGGAAAACATGACTGGTTTATTTGGATGATGTAATTGTAGTAGGAAGATCCTTCGATGAATATGCCAATAATCTGATAGAAGTCTTTCAACGATTGCGAGCAGCGAATTTGAAGTTAAGGTGGTATGTCACAATGTTAAAATTTATATACTTTTTAGGTACAGTTATCGTCACTATTTCAAAACCAATCTTCAACTTATGACTATGTACGTAAACTGTAAACTTTCTATTTTAATGATATCTAGTTAAAATTTCCAAAGAAAGCAGTAATTTTTTTATAACTGTACTTAAATGAATCCATGTCATAACTTACGTGGTAACGTGCCTAAAAATTGGTATTGTGTAATAATTTTTGAACTTAGGTACAAAATAACTACTTTAAATGATTAACTATCCAAAAACCTTTATTTTAAGCGAATGTTCGTTATCCATACTGCCGTAATTTTTAAATTAACTGTACCTAAAGATAAAATTACAATTAAAAGCTGCAAACTAGGGATTTTGTTGATGTCACCGTTATAAGTTGGCATTTTGCTAGTGCGAAATTAGTTCCGCTATCACTTAATAGATGTGAAAATAAGTTCACGTGTCATTTAGTAGAATGCAGCAGTGATGTATTAAATAGCGACAAATGCGTGTTTGCCAAATTTAAGAAAAATCTGCAAAACATTGAAACCTAGTTTTGTGGTTATGCCAATTGTCTATTTGTTGTGCAGTAACCATGGTAATACGAATCACGTGGTTGTGTTTAGCAAAGCGGCCCCTACCAGTTAATATTTTGGCTTCGTTTGACTGTCAATTATCAATCATGATTGCATAACGTCACAGTGTTTTAAAAATACAAGTATACCAGTAATTACAGTTTCATTCACGTTTTGGCAAATTTAATTTTTATAGACAAAACAATATAATGTAATCATTGATTAAATTTTGTCGATTAATTATTTCCGTAAATGAAAATGACTATTGAAATTTACTTAAGTCATAATTAGAAATCAGATGAAAATCTGAAATTTTCTAAGTAAAAAACTTCTACTGTCAACATTCGATATGAAAAAAAGTAAACGTATTTTAGATTTTCAAACAATTGCAAATTTCTTTTTCAGTTTGGAATAAATATTTTTGGGTAGATAAAGAATTCAGAATTGTCGTAAATATTTCCAAATGAATGAACGTTTTGTGTATATATATGTATTAGCAAAAAAAATGTCAAGTAATTAATATGTTTACTTAAAAAAATCCCTAATCAGCACATCCGCTAAGTGCTGGTGTAAGATAATTAAATTTTACGACTTTTCCGTCTGAGAATGTAGTATTGATGAGTATCATGTATCATATTAATAATATGTATTAGAATTGCATACATATATTTAGTCGAATTTTTACAACCAGAGTATACTACAGCTGTATTATAAAACCACACTTGTGTAATTTAATACAAAGTATTAAATAAGTATTAATTAAGTAGTAATTTTTTTTGTACTTAAAATTTAATTTTCTATTATTTCGCGAAAGATAACTGCGGGATATGACAGGACTTATATACGGGAAGTTAGTTGTTTTCGCCTATATTAGTGCAAACTTTTTTCCGGCGAATAGTTTTGTTTTTGCCGTGAGAGTCGGCGAAAGTTACCGTCGGAACATGAAATCAGATAGAAAACGCAGAGCGGTACTTCGGATAGTGCATTTACGAAAATTGCTAATGTTTTGGACAGTTTGCTAGCTTTACTTGTAATTCTTACAAATAAACTACTATTGAAGTGGAAAGTGCGGTACTTAAAAGTATATTCGAAGAAGCTTCCGAAGAATAGTTAATCAGTGAGATAGAGGCAACTGATAAATACAGTGCAAGGTACTTTGAGTCATCAAGTGTAAAAGGTAAGCGCAAATTTAAATTACCTCCAATCGAGTTAAAAAATTATTTAGAGGTTCTTTCACTTGGGACCTTAGACAAAACCTGCTGACAAATTTGCGGTGATATTGTATCCTCTTATTGAGTCACGTTTGCCAGAACATATGATTCGACTATTACATCTTCTTTCCGTGTCCATGGAAAATATCGGAGAAACTGCAGAAGTTACAACTTTAGAAAAAAGATTGAGCGAGCTAATGAGCTTTTTACAGAGTGAATTTCAAAATAAAGAAGAAATTGATTTAGTGACGGAAAATTTTGGTTTACCGACTAAAAATAAATATAAATTCAATAGCCTTGTTGCCAAGAAAAATGTAAAATTATCTATGCAGGGAACTGATCTACCACTGCTGGGTTAATGAATTATGAGGTTTACGGAAAGTAACTGCATGACGTTCCACACGTAACAATAAATACATTTTTTAGTGTTCTACATCTATTTTCAATACTTGGAAATGTTAAAACAAAACAGCATCTTCCTTATCTTTCCCATAAAGGGTATATTCATTATCCACTGTTCGATTTCATTCCGCTTACACTTCCAATATCCAACAGCTACTTCTCCGACATCTAAATCTGAAGAAACCTTCTTTATTGATTCACCCTTGTCCAACCTCTTAATTGTATTCACTTTTGTTTCCAAAGGTGCAATTACTCTCTTCCGCTTTCCAGTCATATTGCACAGAAAGATTCTCTCTTACACTCACACAAATCAACTTATGAAAAATTAATTATGAAACCGAAACTAATAACTGGAATAAATTCACAAAACAGTACATAAAAGGAAAAATATTACCGTACAGATTCTTAATTTGACGATCTGAACGACACCAAACAAATCGGTAGTTAAATTCACATTGACTAACATAGAAAGGAACAGGAAGTTGTAGACAAAACACCACACAGAAATTTCTGCGCATGAAATCTCTTTCACATCAGCTTGACCTAAAGCATACCTTACAAATAAACCTCTATTTATCAATAATTCAAAATTTTCAATTGATTGCCCATATAACAGCTGCCGATATAACTTCTGACCATCGACCCTTTTTTTATTACTCGATATTGTGATTCAACAAGTACGACTATAAAGGTAAATAAAGGTAAAACCAAGGCAAAATTTTGCCTCGGTTAACTGAGGGGCTTGGATAGCCTAGACTCGGATAATCGCGAGTCTACTTAAAATTTAATTTTGTATTATTTCTGCGAAAACGCAGAACGGTAGTGCATTTACGAAAACTGCTATTGTTTCCCGGGAACTCTTACAAGTAAATAATACAATGAGTTTTGTGAAGTGGAGAGTACGGTACTTAAAAGTATATTCGAAGAAGCTTCCGAAGAAGCGCAAATTTAAATTATCTCCAATCGAGTTCAAAAATTATTCAGAGATTGCAGTCTAGGTTTGGCATAGAGGATCTCCAAATTGAAGTTTACATTAGAGAGCTCTCAAAGTTAATTTTAAGTCGAGTTTCTGAGTAATATATATATATATATATATATATATATATATATATAGATATATATAAAATATTTCTGCTCTTTATGATATGATTGATAGTCAACTTCGTTCACTTGAGACCTTAGACAAAACTGCTGACAAGTTAGCGGCGATATTGTATCCTCTTATTAAGTCATGTCTGCCAGAAAATATGATTCGACTATGGCATCTTATGTTTTCGTGTCCATGGAAAATATTGGAAAAACTGCAGAAGTTACAACTTTAAAAACACACTTTAGAGTGGGTTAATGACATTTTTACAGAGTGAAGTTTAAAATGAAAAAAAAATTGATTTAGCAACGGAAGGTTTTCGTTTACTGGCTGAAAATGAATATAAATTCAATAGTCTTATTGCCAAGATAAATGTAAAATTACAAATAACTGATCAGTCCTTAGCGTCCGCTGATGGGTTAATAAATTATGAGGTTTACAGGTGTATATTTTTATTATAAGTAATTTTTTGTACTTGAAATAAGTTTAGTTTTTTACAAAATTAATATGCACAATTTAAAATGTTTACAAAACTAAAAAAACAACACAAAAAAAAAAACAAAACAATTTAACTTCAAAGGTAAATGAACCTCAACGCAACACGATACAAAAATTAAAAAATTATATGGAATGATGCAATCCAAAAATTAGAATTTGTGAAACTTCAAAAATAATACGCTAGCTAATTTCAACTTACACTGCAGAAGACTGCCGACCGTGAGCGAACTATACCGATTCTCTCGATTGTATATTATATCTTAAGTTTCAGTACTTGGCCTCATTGGCAACACTGTCGCTGTTCAGATAATTAAATTTAGAGAAAATCAAAATATTAAAATATGATGCACGTGCTGCCATCTATTTAAAAAATTGTTAAACGTTAGTTTATTTGAACACCGCTCATTTTAACTGCGGCGTGAACATACCCCCTTAAGTCCGAAGAAATGTCACTTATTTCGACGAGAAGTGAAGTACTTGGGACATATTGTAGCAAGTAATGGTGTAACAGCTGATCCTGAAAAACTTGCAGCAATTAAGGATTGGCCAGTACCAAGAGATAAACACGAAATTAGAAGTTTCCTTGGCCTATGTACATATTACCGACGTTTTGTCAAAGGATTTGCCAACATCTCCAAGCCATTAACCAAGTTGACAGAAGAAGGCAAAGAATATACATGGAGCGAAGAGTGTCAAAGAGCTTTCGAACACTTACAAATGGCTCTGATCAGCGCACCGATTTTAAGCTACCCTAGACAGACAGGAAAATTTGTGTTGGACACCGATGCAAGCAACAGTGCAATAGGAGCTGTTCTCTCGCAAATCCAAGATGGACAGGAGAAAGTCATCGCTTACTTTAGCAAAGTATTGTCGAAACCAGAAAGAAACTATTGCGTTACCAGGAGAGAATTACTAGGCGTAGTAAAGGCTTGCAAGCATTTCCATAAATACTTGTATGGTAGAAAGTTTCTTCTTCGCACGGATCACGCTGCTCTAAAATGGCTCCTACAATTCCGTAATCCAGAGTGCCAGATGGCAAGATGGTTAGAACGATTACAAGAATATGATTACGACATCGAACACAGGACTGGAAGAGTTCATTTAAATGCTGATGCCCTTTCGAGACGGCCGTGCAGTGCAAATTGTAATCACTGTCTTAAATTGGAAGAACGACTTTGCCCCGTGAAACGAACCACCGTCATTAATGATCAATGGCAGCCTCAACAGCTACAAGACGCTCAAGCAGATGATCCATGTATAAAAAGAGTAACGGATTGGATGCGTCGAAGTGAAAGACCTTCTTGGTAAGACATTAGTGCATGTAGTCCAGAAGTCAAGTGTTACTGGAGCCAATGGAATTGCCTAGTGCTGAAAGATGATCTTCTGTATAGAACCTTTGAGAACAATGGAGGTACAAAAACTAAGCTTCAGTTGATTGTACCTAAAAGTAAAGTGTCAGAAGTATTGGGTCAGTTGCATGACGGTGCATCAGGTGGACACTTTGGTATTACGAAGACTCTGCAAAAGGTTCGAGAACGGTTCTATTGGGTGAACTGTAAAGATGATGTAAGAAGATGGTGCCGGAAATGTGAACTGTGTGCAACCAGTAATGGTCCAGTTGGTAAACAGAGGGCACCCATGAAACAGTACAATGTTGGTAGTCCAATGGAAAGAGCAGCAATCGACATTGCAGGTCCACTTCCAGAGAATGATGGAAATAAATATATCCTGGTAGCTATGGATTATTTTACGAAATGGACTGAGGCCTACGCGATACCAAATCAAGAAGCTGCTACCGTTGCAGAAGTACTTGTTAAAGAATTCTTCAGCCGATTTGGTGTTCCTTTGGAGATCCACTCCGACCAAGGGCGAAACTTCGAGTCAACCCTTTTCCAAAACGTTTGTAAATTGATTGGTGTCAATAAGACCAGAACGACACCCCTGCATCCTCAATCAGATGGAATGGTCGAGAGAATGAACCGAACGCTGGGTAAACACCTGTCCAAAGTTGTATCAGAACATCAAAGAGATTGGGACCAGCACATTCATTTCTTCCTAATGGCCTACCCCTCGGCCGTAAATGAAACTACAGGCCAGACTCCAACCTGCCTGATGTTGGGTCGTGAAGTTCGTTTGCCCTGCGACCTAGAGTTTGGCTGCAGACCTTCCGAAGAACATGTTGCAAGCGAAGATTATGTCGACCGCCTAAAGTTAAGAATGAACAACATTCATGAACTTGCCCAACACATCCAGTTAGCCAGTGACAGAATGAAAGATCAATACGATTCTCGATGCAAGAATGAAAGCTATCAAGTAGGTGATCTTGTTTGGCTTTATAATCTACAACGTTGTCGTGGCTTGTCTCCTAAACTGCAAAGACAATGGGAGGGTCCGTATGAAATTAAAAAGAGAATAAATGACGTAATATACCGAATTAAGAAGTTGACGAAAGGTAAACCAAAAGTAGTTCACATAAATCGTCTTGCACCTTATGCAAGCTTTAATGAATTTATGTCAAATTACGCAGAGAGAAAGAGTGCTAGATTCGGCGTGACGACAGAAGTTCAGCAGGATCTTTTTAGTGTTCCGCATAACGTCACTCTAGCCCACTGTGTTGCCCAAGATCTTGAGATGACTAAAGGAATCTCATCCGTATTTTATAAGAAATTCGGTCGCTTGGATGAGTTAAAAAACCAGCAGCCTAAAGTTGAAAGAGTACTGAGATTAGAAGATGGTTCTCGATCTTTGCTGTATATGGTGACCAGGAAGTCGTATACAGACAGGGCAACCTACGAGAATATATGGTGTGCTCTATCTAATTTGAAGAAAATCGTCTGCAATTACGACATTAAGAATTTGGCCTTACCCAAGATAAGCCATGCACTAGATAATCTGGATTGTAAGATTGTCAGAAGCATGCTTGAACTGATCTTCCGAGAAACCGGCGTAAGAATTACTGTGTGTTGTACTAATCCGAAGAGATCGTGTCCTTCAAAGACAGTAGACTGTTATTTCTTTCTGAGGGGTTCATGCAGAGCTGGAGAGTCCTGTATATTTCGCCATTCTAGGCCTACATATAGAGTTGCTGATCGGGACGCTCAGATCTAAGAGAGGAGCAGTGTTACGAACATGCATTCAGTGTGGCCCGCCTAACAGTTGCATCTCTAAGCATCTCGGGCATCGAGAATCATCGATAGATCTTTCGACCGCAAGAGAACAGTCCCTCAGGTATTTGACTGAATTAGAATTAGAGGTGGGAATGTTCTAGAATATAGTAACTTTGGTATATATATATATATATATATATAATATATATATATATATATATATATATATATATATATATATATATATATATATATGTAACGGTGTTAGGAGTCAGTTTAGTTGATAAGATAGTATCGAACTGTAAAGTTATAAATAAATAAATTTATATAAGTTCGAACCGCTCGTTTTATTTAATCTCGCTACAGTATTTGATATGTCTGTCAATAAATATATAAATATTAGTAGAAAAGAGTTACTGGTAACATAGAGTTTGGAAACTTAACTTTGTAAAATACTTCGTGTTTTTATTGTAACTAGGTAATACTTTACATATTTTTTTATTTTTAATTTTATTTTTGTTTTAATTTTTAATTTTGTTATTTTTCCATCTTTATAGTGCTGGATCTTAGAATCTTAGAGCTAACTGTTGGGTTTATAGGTGAACAAATTCCCCTTCGTTGGCTCAGTGAAGATATTCGTTCAGTTGTAATGGAAACACAAAATAATAGTAGCAGAGTTTATTGACGAGACGTACACTATGGGTGTTGACCCGGGATTACTTTGAGTAGAGACTGTTGCAGTTGAGCGTTGAAGACTATCACGTTTGTTGAGTGAATATTGATTGAATGCTTCTCTAGGCAAGAGATTTTAGTTTTATATAAGTTTTAATTGGGTCAATATATTCGCGGACCTAATGACATGTGTATCTAAGTTGTGTGTAAATTGTTTAACTTTCGTCAGCACTTTCGACCGATGTCCAAATTTTATTGTTGATAATTGACCAAATCTAATGTAACCTAATTAACTATGTGTGTATATTTAATAACAAATAAATTCATTCGGTCTACTGGGTGATAAAATTATACTGTCCAATTTCGGATATGAATTCTGAAGATTTGATATTGGACATACTGCGGAATCGGGCAATCTGACCCAAGTGTCAATACACAAAGTTTACATATAAGTATTACATAACATAGTCAAATTCAAACATGATAAATTATAAATAGTTTAAGAATAGTCAATAATCTTCCAACCGTACCTTAGCAATCAATGTCCGACTCTATCTCTAGATTAAAATTAGGGCAATTGGATGAAAATGTGGAGAGTGGGATGTCGGCTTGAGAAGTCGACGGCACATTGTTGTGCCGATTATTAACTAATACAGGTACTTCCTATTCGTTAGTCTGAGTTTGTGGATTACCTGAACGACATAGTCGTGCAACAGGACGGTACTTCCATAACGTGAGTATCCAATTATTACCATTATAGTAATGGTCCCGGTGGCCACAAAATAATACCAATTAGATTCGTGAATCGATCGCCACTGCGTATGGGTCATTTCTTGTTCCAGACTCTCCTCCTCAAGTAACACATGACGTAGCTCTCCTCCTGGTATGTCAAGGTAGGTGTTTAGAGGTGTGTTAAACCTGCGGGGTGTCCTCGCCACCAGTTGGGCCACGGGAGTGATTGGCGACTTCAGGTAACTCGTCACCGCTCTGTCCACCCCACTGCTAGTGGAGAGTAATGTAATATTTATCGTATGGGTGATACATTTGGGTGAAAGCTTCAGGAATGTGACTCGTTCCAGTACACTTGCGCTCCGATTTCCATCGCAAATAATGGATATGTGTATCGTGACTGGCGTGACAACTAGCCAGAGGTTGGGAGTACCCATCTTACTCCATTGAGCTGTCTGTATTGTCCTGGCTACCAGTGGACATGTGCTATTCTTAGATCGCTCATAAATTTCTTCAAGTATGCAATTTGGGTGGGTATCTATGTTTCTTATAGCCGTTGGTAAGCACGCTATCTGCGCCTTTGTCAACAGTAAGCACCTTTCTCTATCTTGCGCGGTCAATTCGAAGTAGTGCAGTGTGTTATAATCTACGACCAGTAGATTCCTTGGGGCGACAAATGTGCGCAACACCGACCCCTCAACGTTAAGTGGTATGGCCGTGACTTTGAGCATGCTGTACTTATTTTTCCCTGTCACTATGAAGTAGCCGATGACTATTATAAATCTGTCGTCATGACTGACTTCTGTTTCTATAATGGGTTGTCGTCGTATTTCGACCCCTTGAGGCAGTATCTGCCCTGCTTTCTCTATTAATTTGGTTATTTCACCCGGTTTCACTATATCAATGAAGTGTCCGTGGTTATAGTGAAGGTTTAATATTCCCTCGTAAAATTAAGTATATTCGTTTATGAACTCCATCACATGTAATGCTATCGTTTGTATTCGTAACGTGCTATATTCGGTTTCTAGTCTTTGTGCTTTGTCTTCTACTTCGTTAAGTCCTGTAGATATTTCTTGTAAACCTGTGATTAGTGCTTTGTTAAACTTGTTCATTTGCTCGTTTATCCTGTTCTCTGTGTGGTTGATTGATGTTATTGTTTCTAACATTATCTTCGCCTGGTGCTGTGATCCCTTTATTAGCTCCTTTTGGTTATTATCTAATGCTTCAATGTTACTGTAGGCTTTAAGCTACTGTAGCTGTAATTGTTCCTAATATTCCTCTTCTTTCCCTTCCTTTTATTTCTACTATCAACCCGTCGCTTACTGACTCCGCCTTTCTTTGTCCTTCCTCTAACTTCCCTATTATATCCTTGCAATTCACGATTTTTATCTCCTGACACAGTTCTCGTAAGCCTTGTATCATATTTCCTATTAGTTGATGCTCTGTTCGAATTCTTCCTTTTTCGAGTAACACCTTTATTCAAAATGTTCCCCGGTCTATGACGATCTCTCCAAGGTCTTCTGTGAAAAATCCTGGTACCGGATTATATATTTTATACGGTTCTGCCTTTATGGGTTTTAACATCGTTAAAAACATTATAGCTACTAATATTTTCTTTCATCTTAGTGCTGCTGCCTTCTTCGACTTTTCCTGTTTCTCTTCTTCCAGTCGTATTAGCTTATGTATGGATGTTTTAGTCAGTTTCCCGTTTGCCTTTCTCACTGTTACTACTCTGGTTAATCCCTCCGCTCCAGGGTGTGTTTCTGTTACCTCGCTAATGGCCATCTGCCTGGAGGTGTATCCTCTTCTTTAATTATAACTATTTCTTCTTCTTTTATGTTGGGGTGCGCCTTATGCCATCTATTTCTCTGTTGTAATTGGTGCAGGTATTCCTGTTTCCAAATTTTCCAGCAGTCTCTTTTTATTTTCTCCAATAATCTCCACCTCGTCGGCATCTTCAAATAAGTCGTAAGCTCTTCTTCCCGATTTGGTGATATAATTTCTCTCCCTATAAGGAAGTGAGCTGGTGTCAGGGCTATTTTCCCTTCAGGGTCTTCTGATGACCCGCATAACGGTCTCGAGTTCATACATGCTTCTATTTGTGTCAGCACCGTACTCAATTCTTCATATATTAGAACTGTTTCCCCGATGATTCTTTTCAAGTGATATTTCATTATTCGCACTGCGCTCTCCCATAATCCTCCGAAGTGTGGTGCATATGCAGGTATGACATGCCACTGGGTACCTAGTGCCAGTAATCCATGTTTTATCTCGTCATCTATTTTATGATTTTCTTTTTTCAACAAGTTTGCTGTTCCTACGAATGTGGTTCCGTTATCGCTGTATACGTTGTTGCAATGTCCTCTGCGTGCCGTAAATCTCTTGAACGCCGCGATGAATGCATCCGTAGACATATCGCTTACTACCTCAAGGTGTACTGCCTTCGTTGACAGACACACAAATACTGAGATGTAGCCCTTGTAGCTCCTCTGTCCTCTGCCTCTCGTGGTACTTATTTTTATTGGCCCGGCATAATCTATCCCTGTGTTAGTAAAGGGATGACTCGGGTTCGCTCTGTCTTTCGGTAGATCTCCCATTAATTGTTGTGCTGCTTGGCTTCTATACCTCATGCACTTTAAACATTTTGCTAGATGATCTTTCACGGTTCTTCTGCCGTTGATTATCCAGTATTTCCTTTTTATGTACTGTAGTGTTTGTTGTAATCCGCTATGTAGATTTCTTGCGTGACTATCTGCTATAAGTAACTTTGTTAATGCACTATCCTTTGGCAAAATTATCGGATGTTTTTCTCCGTACTATAGATCCGTGTGTCTCAGTCTTCCGGTGACTCTTAGAATTCCTTGTCTATCCAGGAATGGTACCAACGACGCTAATTTATTTTTCTTGTCTAATTGCTGTTTCTTCTCCAGCTTATTTATTTCTTGTTTGAAGTAGGCGTGCTGTGTGTGCCTTATCACCTTTAATAGCGTTTCCTCTAATTCTTGGACTGTAAGCTGACTTTGTCCATTGTCCTTCTTTTTTCTGCATTTGTCTGCAAATCTCCTACAGTATGAAAGTACTCTTCTCATTCTTTCTAAATTTGAGAATCTCTCGCATATGTCCTCCTTTGTCGTTGTCGTGTGCACCGTTATTTTCGTTTTGACTTCCTCCTCATTTGTCTCTGGCATTTCTTCTGATTCCTGCGTTAAAGTTTTGTTACTAGTCAGCCAAGTTGGTCCCTTCCATTATAGTTCTGCTTCTAATAATTCTAATGCGGTACTTCCACGTGAGAGGATGTCCGCTAGATTTTCCTTTGTATCTACCTTATGCCAATTTTTCGGTCCTATAACGCCTCTTATTTCCTCTACTCTGTAAGCGACGAACATTTTCCACCTTTTTGATGATCCTCTTATCCAAGCCAGAGTTATCGTTGAGTCCGACCATGCATATACCTCAATGTTTTCCCTGTTCAATGCTTGTAGGGTTTTCTTCATTAAATTTGCTAGTAGTACCGCGGCACACAGCTCGAGCCTTGGTAACGTCGTTTTCCCTTTCAATGGTGCGACTTTCGATTTTGCTATCATTAGATTCGTTTTTATTTTTGGGCCTAATACCCTTGAGTAGATTACTGCTCCATATCCTTTCATAGACGCATCTGCAAATCCATGTAGTTCTACTCTGTTTATCTTGCTTAAGTTGTTCCACCTGGGCAATGTTATTTTCTCCAGATTTACTAATTGCGCCTGGTATGTATTCCACCTGTTTTGTTGGTTGCTAGTTAATTCTTTATCCCAACTGGTCTTTTGCTCCCATAATTCCTGTATGAACATTTTCGCTTGAATTACTACAGGTGCTATCCATCCCAGTGGGTCGTATAGTTTTGCTACATCTGACAGTACGTGTCTTTTCGTTATTTTCTTTGCCTTCGTTATCCCTATTTTGAATGTGATAATATCCTCTTTAAGGGACCAGTGTATTCCTAACGTTTTCCGTACTTTTTCTTGTTTGACTGCCTTTGAGTTTACGTTCCTCATATCCTCCGGTACGTTCTCCATTATTTTTTCTTCGTTGCTCAACCATTTCCTAAGAATGAAACCTCCTTTTCTGAACAGTTGTATTAATTCCTTTTGGGCTGTTTCTGCTTCCTTCAGTCTCAGCTCCTCCTAGTATATCGTCTACATACATGTTTTCTTTTACAATTTTCGATGCCAACGGGAACCTCGCTCCTTCGTCTTCTTGTAATTGTTGTATTGTTCTTAACGCTAAAAAGGGTGCTGCGGCCGTGCCGTATGTCACCGTGGTTAAGTTATACTCTTGTATGGGGTCCTTTGTGTTCTTTCTCCACAAAATTTTTTGATATTTTTGGTCTTCTTCTGCCATTCTGATTTGTCTAAACATTTTTTCCAGATCTGCTGAGTATGCTATCTTATTGGATCTCCATCGTAATAGTATATTTGTCAAATCTTGTTGTAATTTCGGCCCTGTGTGCATAATATCATTCAGGCTTACCGCCGATGAGCTTTTGCTTGATGCATCAAACACTGCTCTTATTTTCGTTGTAGTACTATCCTCTTTTCTCACTGGATGATGAGGTAAGTAGTACCCATTTCCCTGGTTTTCTGCTATTATCGTATGACCTTGGTTTTAATAATCTTCCATGAATTGTCTGTAATTCGCTTCTAACTGTTTGTCTTTTGCAAACTTCCTTTCTAGTTGCATCAATCTGGCGAATGCTTGCTGTTTAGATTCTCCTAACTTTGCGACGTCTTCCCTAAACGGAATTTTTACTTCGTATCTCCCTTCTTCATTCCTTTTTACAGTCTGCCGATACAGTTCTTCACATTCTTGTTCTTCTACTGAGAAACTTGTGTCCTAATTTACTTCTTCTAATTCCCAGAAGTTCTTTATTTGTACGTCCATTTCTTATCTTGATATCATACAGCATACTTCTGCTTTTATATTCTCCCTTTCTCGTGCTATTCCCGAAACTATCCATCCTAGTTTGGTGTTTTGACTCAGGAGTCCATTACTTATTCTGTGCATCCCTTCTGTTAATATGTAGCTGTATTCTTTTACTCCTAGTAGTAAGTCTATCTTCCCTACCTTGTAATATCTTGGATCTGCCAGTATTGCATTTTTCTCGTTATAGTCCGGTAGAATTATATCCTGTTGCGGTAAATTCCTTGTTATCTTCGGTAGTACTAGTGCTTCTATTTCCATCTCGAAGTCACTTTCGTAATGAGTTTCGATTAAAAGTTTCATACTCCAGTTGACTGTTTTATCTCCTGACGAGCCTATCCCGGATATTGTCGCCTGTATGGACTTCCTTGTTGTTCCTAGCGTCGTCGCAGCTTGTTCCGTTATAAATGCGTATTGTGACCCTTGGTCGATTAGTGCTCTCAATATGTGTGAATCTCCTTTCGCATCTCTTATGCGTACCACAGCTGTAGCTAGTAATGCTTCACCTTCCTTATGGCTTGCACAGTTTACTGAATTCTGCCCTCTTTGTTGGTCGTTGCTATTCCTATGCCCATTGGTATCTTGTGTATTTTCTCGCCTTCCGTTATTTTGTTCTCTGGCATTGTATGGATTATTATTTCCTCCTCTGTACCTATCAGCTTGGTACCCGTTTCTTCTATTGTTCGAATCTCTTCCATTTCTTTCTTGTGTTTGTTCTCTTTTCGTTTCATTGGAGTTTCTTTTAGTGCTTGTGTTTCCTTTTTCATAATGCAACATATGGTGGTGGTCTCCGCCACAGTGTCTGCATCTATATTGTGAATAACATTGTTTTTTTTATGTGCTAGGCAGTTTGTACACAATCCTTTTTCTTTTATCATCCTGTTCCGGTCTCTTACATTGAGTTCCTGAAATTATCTGCAGTTCGGTACTCCGTGATCTCCGTTGCATATCACGCAACGTGTTCTTGGTTTTCTACCAGATCCTCCTTGCTTTTCTTGTCTTTTTTCTGACTCCAGCAGTTCCAGTGTCTGAAATCTTCGCTGTAAGAATGTTTGTGTCGATTTGTACGTCGGTATCTCTCTACTGTCTCCAATGAGGTTTTCGTACAGCCTCCTAGTTTCATGGTCCCATTTCGTTATGATAATTCTGGTTATGGGCTCCACGCTTCCGTGTCTGTTCCTAACCCTCCTATGGCTTCCAGACTTTCGTGGAAGGTGTTATGTAGTGATTTCAATGCTCTAGCAGAAGATTCCTTTACTTCCTGCGCTAGTAGCATCCTGTCTATTAATTTAAACAATATCATCCTTGGGTTCTCATACCTATCTTTTAGCATGTTCCAGACCACTTCGTAGTTGGCCTCGGATATGTTTAAGTGTTGTATCATTCTGTTGGCTTCCCCTCTTACTTGAGTTTTTAGGTACTGCATTTTTTCTGCGTTTGATAACTGGTCGTTTTCATGTATTACTTTAGTAAAGAGATCGTAGAAGGTTCTCCACGTTTCATATCTGCCTTTATACACAGAGATTTTTACCTGCGGTAATGTCACACCGTCCCTCCTCTGTGTGCTTTCTGGTCGTTGCATTTCTGGTCTTATTTTCTTCAATGCTTCTCTGACTTTCCTCTTTAGATGATTTATTTTCTCTACTTCTCCATTATCTGTAGGGTCTAGTTCCTCATTTACTGCTGCTTCAATCATTAGTGTAATCTCCTTTTCCATGTATTCTCTTAACTCTGACTGCAATTCTTCATCCTCTTGCAAGTCTTGTTCCTTTTCTGGCCGTAATAATTCCTCGATTCTTTGTTTTCTTATCTGTAACTCCTTTACTTTCGGTGTTTTTCCTCTTTTCAGCACCCTTCCATATTCTTCCAACAGGGTTTTCCCCTCAATGTATGTCTTAAATACCTGATCATAGTATTTTGTTTCAAAATATTTTTCTTTCGTTATACCCCTTCTAGCAGCTTTTCGTGGTTATTCAAAAATTTTGCCCAATATTCTTCTAATTTTTTCTGTCTATCTCGGATGTATTGTTGATTTTTCCGATATTGGTAATCCTTTTTAGTATTTGAAACGAGTTTCGCTATTTCTGCTCCTATCTCAGCTTGCTTAACGTATACACTATCCATGATTATTTTTATTTATTAAATATACCTGTACTATTACACTTTCTTTTCTATTGGAATGTGCAATCTAGCGCAATATGAGTTTGACTTTGCCTGCTGTATTTATTGAGGTAGGTCGAGATGTAATCCACACTCTGTTATGATGATATATATATATATATATATATATATATATATATATATATAATATATATATATATATATATATATATATATATGTTGTTATCAAAATAAATGAAATTATTTGCTAATTAATTATTTTAATTTTTCGAAATAAAGTATTTAATTAAAATTAAAAGCAAGCTATATGTATGAACGTTTCTTTTTTCAAATTGTCCTATAAAATTACTGCTTAGTAAATTTTAGCTGTGAATGACGTTTATTTTTGTTTTATCAATTCTCTGTAATATTTAAATGGTATATATTCTGAAGTACATTAGTGTACGATTGATAGAGTGGAGATTGTTGTTCTAAATGGTTAAATTGTAATATTGTAAAAGTTGGAAGATTTTGTAATTATTCAAAATCTTACGGTTTTTTGTGTTCTTAGACGTTGAGGATCCCTCGCTTCTGGTGGGTTCTGCAATCGGTCCTGTCCTTTGGCTGCTTTGCGGCTCTAGTATGGCTCTTGGCTTTGGTACTGCTCTCGGCTCTAGTATGGCTCTCGGCTTTTGTACTGCTCTCGGCTCTAGAATGGCTCTCGGCTTTGGTACTGCTCTCGGCTCTAGTATGGCGCTCGGCTTTGTACTGCTCTCGGCTCTAGTATGGCTCTCGGCTTTGGTACTGCTCTCGGCTCTAGTATGGCTCTCGGCTTTGGTACTGCTCTCGGCTCTAGTATGGCTCTCGGCTTTTGTACTGCTCTCGGCTCTAGTATGGCTCTCGGCTTTTGTATTGCTCTCGGCTCTAGTCTGGCTCTCGGCTTTGTGTAATGTAACCTAATTAACTACGTGTGTGTATTTAATAACAAATAAATTCATTCGGTCTACTGGGTGATAAAATTATACTGTCCAATTTCGGATATGAATTCTGAAGATTTGATATTGGACAATAGGTTTAAATATGAGTAAAAATATTATCATATAAATGTATATAAACTTCTGTCTAGAACTAAATCATTTAATTTTTCTGTTTCCAACTTAGCAGAGTTCTGTCTTTCTGTGAGTAGAACGCCAGACAGTTAGTGTTTGGGATGTTTCCCAATGGATTTTAAACATATTATGTTTTTCGTGTTTATTAAACTTTGAATTAAAATAGATTACACAACTATAACTTAAATTAACATTACAATGTATGAGTGTATGAGAATTAGAGAATTGAAAAATGTTCTTATGTATTGGAAGTCTCTTTTCACACTGCCGGTAACCCGTTTTTTCGTGGAGATTTTGCGGTCATATCTTGTTTCTTCGCCCGGCTGGCGCCCTTAACTGTCGCGAAGAATTCAGGGTCGGGTTTGCAAATCTGCGGCCTACTCACGTTTTAAAAATAAAATAATAAAATGATAAACATCGTTAGGACGGAGTCTTAACATACCGCCCCCTGTTGGAAGGTCCCCCTTTCAACCGATTTTAATGTACATGAAACAAATAAGGAAAGTTCAGTTCATAAGGCTAATAGAAAATAAGGTTACTTTATGTCAATGGGTAAAACACAAAGTTTGTTGACCCCGCGTGTAAATTGTTCGATACTTGTACGCACTGTCGCCACTCTAACTACATTGTCTCTGCCCGGATGAACATCAATCACACGACCCATCTGCCGTTTGAGAGGTGGAAGATCATCCTCCTTGATAATGACCATATCGCCGATTTGCAACTGTCTGCTGCTTGAAGTACGCCATTTACTTCGTGTCTGAAGGTGACCGAGATACTCTTTTGACCACTTATCCCAGAAGTGCTGAATGATTTGAGTGATGTGATGAAATCTGGAAATTCTACATCCGTTGTGCTGTCGTAAGTCTTCTTGAGGTAAGCATTTTAATGAGCAACCAATTAGAAAATGTCCAGGCGTAAGTACCTCCAGGTCCTCAGGATTTTCGGTTAGAGGTGTGAGAGGACGAGAATTGAGGCAAAACTCGATCTGTGTTATTACTGTGTTAAACTCATCATAGCCCAACCGTTCATTTCCTATTACTCTACGCAAATGAAATTTAACACTTCGAACCCCTGCCTCCCAAATTCCACCAAAGTGTGGGGACCGTAGAGGGTTAAATGACCAAATTATATTAACATTTGAGAAACTCTGTAAATTTCGTCCGATTCCCAGGATTAGTAAGAAATGAATGAAGATCATTAAAATGATTCCTTGTCCCAAAAAAATTGGTCCCATTATCTGAGAAAAGATTCTGACACAAACCCCTTCACGCTATAAACCTTTTAAAACAATTGATAAATGCTTCCGTAGTTAAATCGAAAGCTAACTCTGAATGAACGGTTTTAACCGATAAACAAACAAATATATACATATGTAGGCCTTTACAAATGATTCTTCCCTAAGTCTACTAACCTTGATATCAAATGGCCCACAATAGTCTACCCCAGTATTGGTAAAGGGTTTAGAAGATGATACACGTTCCACTGGTAAATTTCCCATTATAGGATTTTGTGTCGCCGGCTTTACCTTGAAACAAGTTACGCACCTCCTTGTAATCTTCGACACTGTCCGAAAACCTTGAATTGGTCAATATCTTAATCTTATTATTCCTAACAATAAATGAGGACCTGCATGCATATTTTTTAAGTGTTCTCCTTGAACAATTAGGTCAGTTAAGTGATTATTATTGGGTAAAATTATCGGATGCCTTTGTTCATATGAAATATGCGCCCTTTCCAGACGACCGCCTAGTCTAATTAATCCTTGTTCATCAATAAACGGCCTTAATGAAATTAATTTACTATTTTCCTTAACAATGCCTAATGACTTCAATGTTTTTAATTCAGTCTCAAATGCTTCTTCTTCTTCTTCAAGTGCCCTGTCCGTTGCGAACGTTGGCTATTAACATGGCAATTTTGATATTGTTTGCGGCGCTTCTGAATAGTTCGACCGATGTGAGCCCGAACCACTTCCGCAGATTTTGGAGCCACGAGTGTCTTCTCCTGCCTGGCCCTCGCTTACTGTCTATTTTTCCCTGGACAATCAATTGTAGCAGACGGTACTTATCGTGTTTCAATATGTGGCCTAGATATTCAAGCTTTCTTTGTTTAATTGTATTCACGATTTCATTTTCCTGCTTTGCTTCTGCTTGAACAAATTTAATTAAATGTGCTGTTGCCTTATGAATGTCATCTGCTTGCAATGTTCCACTTAATTTTGTATTTGAAGACTGACAGTTATTAATGAATCTAAGACAATAAGCCCAAACCCTTTGAATCCTAGTAAAGTTAGAAAATGTATCAATGCTTATTACAGAAACCGTTGAAGTACATGATACAACCGATTTCTTCTTCCTTTCGGGTATTTCCTGAATATTATGGACTAATGATGCTGGCCATAGATTCGATTCGAGCTTAAGCCACTCAGGCCTTTCCCACCATAATTTGCATTTCAATAATTGATCTGGATCAATTCCCCGAGATATTACGTCAGCTGGATTGTCCTTAGAAGAAATGTGCCTCCATGATGTCACTGAAGATAATTGTTGAATCTCTGCCACTCTATGCGAAACGAATGTTTGCCACTGACTGGGCTCCCCACGTATCCAAGATAATGAAATAGTCGAATCACAGAAAAATTGAACCTTATTTATGGATATTCCCATGGCTCCTTGCACTTGTTTGACCAACCTTGCACCCAGTAAGCATCCACACAATTTTAATCAAGGTAAAGACACCACCTTTAGTGGAGCTACCTTGCTCTTTGCGCAAAGCAGATTTACGTAATTCTTTCCATTTGTATCTGTTGATTTTGTGAATACAACAGCCACATAAGCCACTTCGGATGCATCTGTAAAGCAATGAAGCTCTATTCTGACGCTGTTTGTACAAATTGCTTGCCGACTAATACTGATCTTGCTAAGCTCATCTATTTGACTCCTGAAACGTACCCAACTTGTTTGTATATCCAGCGGAACAGACTCGTCCATTGTCAGATTTAATTTCCAAAGCTGCTGCATAATTAACTTTGCTCGAATAACAACTGGCCAAAGCAATCCCATTGGATCAAAAATTCGCGCTATTGTTGACAAAATAATCCTTTTCGTTACTCTTGTTTGTGATTTATCAATATTGATGCTATACCGTAAGGTATCCTCGTTTGAGTTCCATAAAACTCCTAATGTGTTTGTGACGTCCTTATCCGAAAAATAGTGTTCAATATCTACACTTGAATCCCTATCATCGTCTAAAATTTTTTTTCGATTCGATACCCATTTTCTCAATGAGAATCCGCCCCCCTTGACGATGTCTGTAATTTTAGCCTTCAAATTTCGAACGTTTTCAATTGTATCACCACCTGTCAATAAATCATCGACATAAAAATCTTTTAATATTGTTTTGCTTGCTTCTGGATAGATGTCCAAATTGTCAAGAGCTGTTTGATGAAGACATCTAATTGATAGAAATGATGCTCAAGCTGTTCCGTATGTGACCGTATTCAGAACGTATGTCTGAATTTGTTCCTCCCTATTAAATCGCCATAAAATCCTTTGTAGATTTCTATGTTCTTGTTTCACTTGCACTTGCCTATACATCTTGGCAATATCTGCACCCATTACGACGGAATTCTTTCGAAACCTTAGAAGAATATCAAACAAATTGTCTTGTAGTTTAGGTCCAACCATTAATGTGTCGTTCAACGAAATACCAGTATCTGTGGCTGCTGAACCGTCGAAAACTACCCTTAATTTTGTGGTAATAGAATTTTGTTTGAATACCCCGTGATGTGGTAAGTAGTAACTATCCCCTCTCTGCATGGAAGGTGTTTCTTCTAAAGTTAATTTTTACATATGCCCCAAATCTATATATTCTCGAATAAATGCATGATACGACTCTCGCAACTCTTCATTCTTTTCTAACCTTCTTTCGAGCTGTTTGAATCGTTTCTCTCCCAAAAATGACGAGTTTCCTAACTGATTTATGTTGTCACGTAGCAACAAATTTACCGTAAAACGTCCTTCCTCATTTTTTACTGTTGTTTCCTTGAAGATCCTTTCGCATTCTTGTTCCTCTTTGGTTGATTTGTGTTCTTCACCAAATTCCTCCAACAACCAGAATTGTTATATTTGTTTGTGTATAGAACTGTTGACAGAAAAGTTGCAAGTATGTGCTTCGATTTTTGAAAACTATGACATGTTTTGCTCTGAAGATATAGCTCCTGCTACTACCCATCCTAATTTCGTTTTTTGAACCGTCAAGTTAGTATTTTCTATACGCACTTGCCCCACGTATAAAAGTTGTCAAAAAACTTATGAACCTAAGATCATGTCTACCCTAGTAGATATACCAAAATGTTCATCTGCAAGAGTTAATCTTTCCGGAATTTGAATTGATTTTAAATTGATATCAATTACTGGGAGATTGCTAACAATATCATTTATTACCAGAAATGAAGCCTTGAATGAATAATTATTAACCCTTGACTTGACCATAGCATTTACTGCATGTGTGATTTTAGTAGAATTCTGACCCATACCCTTAACCGAAATATCCATATGTTTTGGTGTTAATCCTACTTTTTCAAAGAACTCCTGTGACATAAAATTGGATTGTGATCCTGAATCTAAAAGTACCCTTCTTTCATGTATAATCCCATCTTTATCTGTGATATAAACAATCGCTGTGGAAAGCAAAACAACTGTTTCCGAATTTTGTCTTAAATTGTTGCCCATAAAGAGATGATTATTATTATCATTAACCAAATAATCCTGATTTTCATTTGCCCCTAGACTATATATATATCCGGTTTTTTTAGGCGTTACGCCCGTCCGGTAGGGATCTATGGAGGAGTATCACCAAGCCGCAAGCCCTTATCTCTTGCCGTACTGCTCCACCATAGGCCGATCAGATCCCAGCATATCCTAGTCTAAGCCGCAGATTCATCTACAATTTTAAACTGCTGCGTTAGACTTTTTGTTTTCAGTACACCGAGCTGGGGCTCGAACCCACATCCACTGAACCATTCGACAGTGAAGCGAATGAGAGGCAGCCGCACAGCCCGCTGAGCTATCTGACCGACTGCCCCTAGACTAACAGATGGAAATGCCCCAATATTTTCTTGCTCTTCTTGAGTTGTATTACCTTGATTTATTTCCTTCCTAAAATTATTATTTGATGCTGAATGCATTGGATACCCTTGATAACGCGATTGATGGTCTAATTGTGCCCTTGAACCATCTTGTATATGATGAGAATAGTTCCTGCTATTTGCTCTTGATTCTAAATGATTCTCAACTATTGGCGGTTGAGCTTGTGCCCTTGTGTAATTTCCTGTAGCTGCTGTACTTGCAGTTGTGCGAAATGTTGAATCATGGAGGAGAGAATGATGTTTCCTCCCTCATGATTTGAAACCCCCTAATTTACAGTCTGGAACCCCGTGTCCCTGCTGTAAACAATTCCAACATGATTTTGTTCTTTTGACTTCTTCCCGTTTTGCACCTAATTGCAAATTAATAAATCTTCTACAAGTATATGCCTTATGTCTTCCTTCGCAAAATTGACATTTATCCTCCAAGGTTACAAATGATCTACTATTGCCTACCTTTACCTTATGATCTGTGAGTGTACCCTTAAAACCTTGTTTGCTTGCCTCCATCACCTCGATCATTCGACATTTTCTCTCCAAAAAACCTTGAAAATCCACCATTGTGGAGAATTTGTCGTGTAGTCTTTCCTTATGCCATTCTTTCCTTGTAATTGAGTCCAGCTTTTGCTCCAAAATATATATATCAGCAGAATATCCCATACTCCGAGCATATCAATGCTCCTTCCTTAGTTCCTTAATTGAACTCCATCTTCTTTACCTAAATTTGGAAAATTGTACAGCGAATCGATATGACTCATTGCAATTAACTTTTTGTTTTCATACCTATGGATACTGTGATTGGATGGATGTATCAAAACAAAAATGTTTTATAAATAAAATAAATGTTAAATAACGTGCACGTTAACCTGCATTTACGTTAAATTCTAAAAATTGATGTGATGTATCACAGATAACGTTTGTCAAAAAAAAAACGTTATGTGGTAACGTTTTAAGTTATCTTGCTAACATATATTATATTCTTTGATAACAGGTTCAATTTAAAGAGACGATTTAATCTCATACTATTTGTAGATGGGAATAACGTGTAGTTAATAAAAATATAAAATGAACAATTTAGTCCAGAATTTTGGCCGGATTCTAAACGATGAGTTATTAGAAGAATTAGATGATGCTATTAGAAGGTTTGTTTAAAGATATTTTTAATTATAGTATATTATTTATTTAGGTTATGTTTTTTTAAACAAAATTATTTTATTGATAGGGATGAAGAAAACATTCAGAGAAGACTTTTGCGAAATTTGGTATTGAACGATGCATTGAACTTGATCCAGTTAAACTACCGGAAAAGCGCAAAAGACTTCATTATGTATCAGGAGTCCCACATCACAAAAAGAAAAATAAGTGTGAAGAAGATTCAGAGAAGGAAAAAATAAAATTAAATATTCTTAAAATTAGAAAAGAAAAGGAAGAGTTAAGTAGAGACGTTTTAAAATTAGAAAAACAGAAACGGAAACAGAAACAAAAGAGTTGGCAGTTAAAGAAAAGATTCTACAACTGAAACATCAATATGGGGTTGCGTTCGAGAATTTAGAAATTTAATACCGTTTGGTTGATTTTATATTATTGTAAATTAGTTATTAAAATAAAAATTGGTTATCTTATTATTGTAGAAGTATCATATAAACGACATCATATACTGGTACCCAAGCAATATTTAAGAGGAAATAATAATTTACAAACCTTGCTGTGTCCTCTGGAAAAGTTAAGGAATGCTTATTTCATCTAATATTTCCACAACACAAATTCCGTTTTACCGTCTTAAAATCAAACACTTTACTCAAGAATAATAATAAACACAAAAAACTGAACAATGAAACTGAAATATATGTACATACTTTGTTTTTCAAATACCGTACAATGAAGGACTATGTATCTACTTGCTAATATGGTCTTATTTTCATGACTTCCTTGAAATGACAATATATCGCTTGAGAATATTATAAACAAATGAAATACTAATAGATCCCGTAACATTTTGCCTATTTTTCACAAAGTTATCTGTTAAAAGTGGGTATAAACACTTTCTTATAAGTATGTATTTATTGTAGAAAAATTCTGTAATAAAAATACATGTTCATTATAGTATCATAAATATCATATTCATTAAGTTATTGGTGTTATATTTAGTTTGTTTCGCAGATTTATTACCAGAGTTTAATAAGAAAAAGTTGACACAATTAAGTTAATTTTATTTCTGTGACTATTTGAATTGTCAACACTTTTTTTTTGTTAAATTAAAAATACATATACAATAATTAAAACACTCATAATTCTTATATTATGTATTATGTTTTATTGCACCGTAAATAATTTTAAAATAATCATTTTATTTAATTAATAAATGCAGTACGAATGACAGCATTTCTTACAGCAAAATTATCTTGATTTCTAGTGACATTGTTTAAATTTTCATCTTCTGGCTCGGCGTGATTACTGCCATCTTCACTATCAGTCAGCACATCATTCCTCCTTCTACATATATTATGCAATACACAAATTGCCACTATAATTGGAATAGCTCTATTTACACTGACTAGACACTCTTTACATTTTGGAATGAGGTGATATAGTCTTTCAACTGTATGTGCTTCATTGTCACTTTATATTCACAAACATAACACACTGTTCTCTCTTCAACAAGTATTCATGTGTTGTAGAGGTGTGTCCTAATCTGAGACTTGTTATTGGGATTTGATGTTGTCGCTTTGAAGGCCTGAAGTATCATGGAAGGACGGAAGATTTTATTTCTATCAATTTAGTGGTGCTTCTATTCCATTGGTCCCGTAGACAAACAAGGAAACCTCTTTAAGACACCAAACATTCTTTCAATTGTATTCTGTGTGCGGATATGTGTATAATTGTATTTCCTTTCAGCTGGCGTTTGTGGATCATGTAAGGGAGTTAAAATATATTTTCGGCATGGATAACCACTATCACCCAGTAAATATGTTTCACAAAACTCATTGTTTTCAAACTGAGCTCTTATCAGAGAATTATCAAATACATGACTATTGTGGGAGTAACCAGGCCATCTATCAACTACATTGATTACATTTAAATTTGCATCACAATCCATCTGTATATTTATTGAAAAATACCGGTCACTATCAACACTAGATACAGTCGGAGAATTAACATCTGACACTGATGATACTGAAGACATTTCAAAATATTATTAAATCTAAATATTTTCACACCAGCCGAAAAGACATTGAAACTGTCATATTTACTTGTTAAATAAAATTTACTTGGTAGAAAACTAAGGAATAGTTTAGTTTGCAGATTTACTTCCAGAATTAATTTACTATGTGTTTATAATACGCAAATCTGTAGAGTAAATTATTTTACTTTCAAACTAAATTTTACTTGGCAAGTAAAATGTTTTATAATACCGCAATACCGGGCATAAAAGTGGTATAAACAAACCAGACAGCTGTTGATTTGAATAGAATTATTAATTATTTTTAGTAAATTTCAGCATTATGACTACATTAAAGTATTTTAAATCCAATCGATATTGTTTTGGTCCTCAATGCAATTCAAGATTTATAAAAGATATGTCCCTATTTCTCTTTCCTAAACTGAAAAACTTGAAGAAAAAATAATTTATTATGCAATTTTTTAAAGACAAATCATGTGCTATATTTTCTGACAGGTGATCTCAAGTTAAGGTTGATTTCATGAAATCAAATTACAAACTATTTTACAATAAAGCCAAGTCAAGTTAAAGTTATTTATATATGGTTAATATACAATAAAGTACTTACATATGTCAACAAATAGTATAAAATAAAAATTAACATATTAAAAACATAAGGTATAATAATGCATATATACGTTAAGGCAAACATTACACAGAATATTATATTCTGGGTTCCCAGGTATACACAAAATAGGATTCATCATCATCAATACACAAGCCAGTTCCAAACATTAAAGTTAAAATTTAGGAATTCATCACTTGAAAACTGCTTCCCCTTCAACCAATGGACTCTTTGCTTGACCACAATACTCAAAGATATTATTAAGGTTAATTTCCATTATTAAATGATACAAATAACTCGTCTTAAACCAAACTAAACATGGAAAAGCAATGGTAAATATTCGAATGTTATGTTTGTTTTTGTTTATACCATTTATATCGGCCATGACACTGCAATGCTGGGAGTTTGATCGAGAGCTTCATCAGATGTTCATAGATTTTAAACAAGCATTTGATAGAGTATGTAGGGACAGACTGTGGACAGCGATGCAGGAACTTGGCTTTCCAAAAAAACTACTCCGGTTGATACGGATGTGTATGGAACGGTTACGATGTAAGGTGAGAGTTGGACAACAATACTCGGAGACATTTGAAATAAACAATGGACTAAAACAGGGAGATGCACTTTCACCACAACTCTTCAACTTAGCTCTGGAGCACATAATCAGAAGTGCAAGAATCGAAGAACCGAATACAGTATTTCATCGAGAAGGACCAAACTTACTACTGGCATTTGCAGACGATATAGATCTAATAGGAAACACGCGATTAAGGATGAAGGAGACTTTCGTAAGGTTTGAGAAGGAAGCAGAGAAGATGGGGCTCCAAATCAACGAAAACAAGACGAAATATATGTATATGAGCCGCAATAACCAAAGCAGAGACAGAATCGGTCAGAACATTACCATCGATGACTTTAACTTTGAGCGCGTTAGGGAATTCAAGTATCTTGGAACAACAATAACTGAAGACAATAACGGATCACAAGAAATAAACAACAGGATTCAGGCCGGCAACAGATGTATTTTTGCCCTCCAAAACCTTATAAAATCAAAACAACTAACACGACGTACGAAGATACAGGTCTATAAAACAATCATACGACCCGTTGTGATGTATGGAAGCGAAACGTGGACGATGACAAAGGCAAATGAAGAGAGACTACGTGTTTGGGAAAGAAAAATCCTAAGGAAGATCTTTGGTCCGGTGCTTGATGAAACATCAGGACAATATAGGATAAGAACTAATAAAGAGCTTGAAGAACTTTACCCAGACGCCAACATCATAAAAGAAATAAAGTCCAGAAGACTCCAATGGGCAGGACACCTCAGAAGACATTCTGACGAACAAACAGTAAGACTGGTGTGGCAGGAAGTCCCAACTGGAAGGAGACCACGCGGACGCCCTCGTCTCCGGTGGCGAGATAATATAGCAGGAGACCTAAGCACTATGGGCGTGGAGAATTGGATGGAGGTTGCTCAAGACAGAAAACAGTGGAGGCATGTTGTCGAGTCGGCTAAAACCCACGAAGGGTTGTAACGCCACGGAGTAAGAGTAATGACACTGCAATCGACCTGCCCTCTACATTCAGTTTCAATCGCGAATAAATGGGTTTTGTATTCTTGTGTACTCCTGTGACGTAACTCAAGCATCCCCACCCCAGTCGGAAGAGGCAACCGGAGTAAGTCTACGAACCGTGGCCAATGTCGACAATGTCGAGTATGTCGACAATTAGCAAACGATCAGAATGACGTTCCGTGCGCACTAATTTGAAATTTTAGGTTAATCTGGCTGCGCTGACTTATTGAAAAAGTATGCATTAATGTTTCAACAAGTTGCAAAGAGACCAAATAATCTCAAACTTTTGAAACTTTTAACCTCACTATTAACTTGCAATTGTCAAATTCATAGGATATTCCATAATTGTTTGATTGCAGCTTTTTCAAGTGTAAATGAATTTTAAATAGAATCATATAGAGACAATTTATTATGTGCAAACCTCATGATAGAGTAATGCAATGTAATGAATCTAAAATATTACCATATAGATGCAAAACCAGAAAAAACCAGCAAAACAAATTTTCATAGACTTTTTAATTTTCTATCGTTACTCGTAAACTCGTAAAATTTACAGAAAGGTTTAAAAAAAATTAAAAAGAAACGTAAACCTAAACGTCAGTAAACGAGGTAAGATTCAAAACCACAATCAAACATATCTCAGTACATTGAAACCTTACCTTGTTTCCTAACATTTCGTTTACTTTTTTTTAAATTTTACTAACTCTTTATTATAATAATTATAGTATAATAATTACTGAAACAGTGTTGAATCTCTTCGTGCTTTGGCAGAGACTGCATAATAAAAACATTACAACATTTTGCGGTTTTGCTAATTTTTAACCAAAGAAAACATTTAACCAATAATACATCAAATAGTTGTACTTTCCCCGTCCATATCTACAATTTCTTCCTCGTCCAGGTCATAACTATTTTTATCAGGATACTCTCCCTTTAATGAAACATAAATATGTACCAATTTCTTGGAATTAGTGAACGTTAATCTATTTCTTATCAGACTGTCAATGTGTCCCCAATTTGAAAAGAGTCTCTCGATTTGAGCTGAGGAGGCTGGCATTTTTAGATGTCTGAGAGTCATTTTAGCAAGAATTGGGCATTCCAGTTTGACCACTCGCCAAAATACTAGAGGCTTTTCAACTCCTTTTTCCCAAAGTGTTGAGAATATTCCTGAAATTGTAAACCTAATATATTAAAAATCAAAAGAGCGATAATTTTGTCTGAAAGACTTACCCGATTTAGTGTTAAATTTGTCCCATTCTTCTATGCCCTGATTGCACAACTTTCTGAGTAAGAACTGAGTTATTCTACCAGTGTGCTCTGACGTAAGCTTGGAATTTTCATATTTCGGATGCAGATAGTACGCAGTTAATGCGTACACGTTTAACGCCATTTGTTGTCTGTGTTTCAATTTTTCTTTAAGGTTATCTGGCAGATTCAAATTGAGCCACAGATGAACGGCATCTGCTACAGATGTGTCAGATTTCTGACAAGCATTGATCAGATTACAAATGGGTTCATAAATTTCTATGTTCTGTTGAATCTCATCCACAAATTCATCGTTGAAGATTAATTCCTTGACTTTCGGCTTAATCTTTTTTTTCGTTACAGCGGCTACTTGTTTCATATATACCAGATTTTCTAGGAGACTTTTGAAAGAATCTCGGTAAGAGCACCATCTTGTTTCGGCCGGCAATTGGATTCTGCGCCCTCCCTTATCAACTATCATTTTTTCTAAATCTGGTTGCTTAAATTCTTTGAGGACAATGACCACATTGTCGACTAACTTTTTATCCAGCACGTCTTTGGCTAAAAGGTTGCCGGTGTGGCTACTGCACGTAGAGTGCCACATGTTGTGCTTGAGGAGGGATCCCATTTTAATCATTGCACTAGCATTATCCGAAACTATACCGTACGCATCTACATCGTATTTTTCTTTTGCAATTTTTTTAGATTCTGTTATTATTTCGGCAAGTTTTTCTCCAGTCTCCGACTCCGTGGTTAAATCCCAAGCATCAAGAAAGGCATTTTTTCCGTCTGCACTATGCAACATTGTCACAACCGTTTTAGAATTAGTAGATGAGTTTTTCCAACCGTCACACAAAATGACTGACTCGGTTTCCACTTTTTTACGTGAAATCTCAATACAGTCTTCATAGCACTTATTTAAAAGCGATGTACAAAGTTTTTTCCGGCCAGGAATTTTGTCTAAATAAGCAGGACGGATCGTTTTTATAAAATTTTTAAAGAGAGGTGATTCTACCACAGTAAATGGTAAGTTACAGCCGAATATAAATTTGGCTGATGCAGTGCTTATCTTCTCCTCTTCATACTCTTGTAATATGTCAATATAGTCGGTGATTTTCTTTGATTTTTTGGCTGGTCTAGCTTGAGATGTAGCGAATAAATTTCTTTTATTCGTGCTTGTGTAGCTTGTGCTGGAAGAAGTTGGAGTACTTAAGTTAGTCAAATTACTACTCTCAGTATCAGTAGTTGATAACATCATATTTTCAACAATACTATAAGTGCCTTGAATTGCTACACCATTGTTTTCTTCCAATTCCAATAAGGCGGCATCGGTATCTAATGAATTTTCTATAATTCCATCTAGCATGTTTTCAGGTGAAGTTCCAGTCACAATAGCTAGCGAACCATCTTCCATAACTTCGTAACTACCGTTCGTTGTATTCTAAAATTTAAAATAAAAAGAAACTCTAAGGTGACTAAATATAAAGGGCGGATCTACGGACACCCTGTATACAGAAGTTGGCATAGATACAGCGTTTTGTACTTAATTCAATAGGCCAATCCGTTTTTTGCCGTAAAATACTAAACTTGGTGTTTTTTTAAATGGGACACCCTGTATATAGAGATGCAACAACGTGAAAACCTCAGAATACAAATTCTGGGGTGAAAACTGATGCAATTTATGTCCCCTTCCGAATTCTAATTAAATAGTAATCAAGAAATCTACAATAATATATAGTGCGTTATTTTCACTTCTTGCCGTTAGATGGCTATACGGTTTTTGACGCCATGTTTTCTCCAATATACTACTACCGAAATGGTGATCCATGCGTTGTTGAGTTATGCGGCTCCGAACACATTTTACGATTCATTTTTATATTATAGATAAATGTAAGTTCAAAAAGTTCCCCCCAAAATTTTTTCTAGATCCGCCCCTGCTAAATATGTAGTAGAACATACGTCCTATATACTCACTTGTGGATTAACTGTAGGTGTAAAACCTGTGTCTGAGCCAGTATTTTCGTATATCGAAACATGCGACATTTCATTATTGGATTGATTACCATTGCCACGATCTAACTTGCAGACGTTTCTTAAAATGAAAGTACGGGACGGGGTTAGTTATCAGCCGATACAAATATCAATTTCAGAGAATAAATCTCTATAGCTATCCAGCTAAAATTAATTAAAATATTTCTTCTTACCTGTGACTTTGCAATCTTGCTGCAGCTGTATTTTTTATCACATTTCCACATACACAACATTTAGCCGCGTGCTTTCCTTCTATCTTTAATACTTTGAATGATAATATATCATAGTGTTTATCATGATATAAGGAAACAAGGTATGCTCATATGTGGACTCGTTTTTGCACATTTCTGCGCCGACCAAAATCCACCATCTTTTCAATATGTCACATGCGTGTAGGGAGGGTTGCCAGACCGATTTATAAAATTCCCCCAACCTGAACTTCAAAATCCCCCAAAAATGACCTTTTTTAAAAAAAATCCCCCAAAATTTTAAATGTATTTATTTATTTATTATTACATTTTGCAAGTTGGTTATATATGTTTTATGCATAGAATAACTTTTTTTATAGAACTTTTCATCTATTCTCATTTGTTTCGAGCTTCTGTCATTTAATCCGGGTATATTAATATTATACACAGATTATATAATATATGACAGAAGCTCGAATCGAAACAAATGACAATTGACATGGAACCTGTATTTCTGCTGTATTTCTCTCATAAGAAGTTGGAAATGTTAATTTTTTAAATATTTTAAAGAATAAATAAGGACTTTCGCTTCTGAATATCCATTCTGTGCGATTGGGTTTCGTGTTCGTAAATTTGTGAGGTAAGAGCAAGTAAGAGTATCAAAGTATGTATTAAGATATTTACTGTCAAAGTTCATATTTTGAGGTTATATTCTGTTAGATTAAGTGGTTGTTTATCTGTTAGTGTTTCAAATACTTGTCTGTATGCTATTTTGCATTTTTGTACTACAAGAGAACCAATTGTGACATTCCTTAATTATAAAGTCCAAATGACGAGGTAGAAGTTTAAATGCACGCTCTGCTGCTAAATGCAGAGAATGGCAGACACACTTAATAACAACAAGTTCATTATTCTTAACCTTTATCGGAATCGGTGTTGATGGTGCAAATGTTATGGTTGGAGCACACAATTCTGTAGCTTCTTTGTTAAGAAGCTACAGAATTGTAGCTTTTAACAAACAGAAGCTATTCTGTTTGTTAAAAGCTACAATTCTGTAGCTTCTTAACAAAGAAGCTACAGAATTGTGTGCTCCAACCATAACATTTGCACCGTCAACACCGATTCCTATCAGATTTTCTGATTTTAAACCATCTAGGTCTAGTTGCTTTGTCACTGCAGCTGAGATAGTTATGGCATCACCCTTTTTAATTTCGATAAGTTTATAGAATGTCGTAACGATCTTAGTTTGCTTTTTACTAAAATATTTTATCATGACACATAGCATTTTTGTTGAATCAACCGCAGTACTCTCATCTATAATCAATGAGTATTTACTACCTGCAATATCCAAAAGTAATTCGTTAAGTATGCAGGGAGCCAATACATTCAATATTAAAGATGTACATTTTGTTTTATGTAATTTTATTTAATTTAAAATTTCTGAGGATGTATCTAAATTTTTTAATAGTGATCCTAGATGGTCAATTGTTGAAACTGAGTAGTGCACGCATATAAATGCAGCAATTTTCAATTCTGCTATTTTTTTGCTGGAGGTCAAACCTTTTTTCATAAACTAAGTAATTTTTTTACTGGGGCCGGCCAAAGATAGTTTCTCATCCGCTTGATGTTTTTTTACTTTTACCATGGAGTAATAAATCTTTTTTATGTGCAGCTAAAGTGCATTTACATTTCTTGCAAAATGCTTGTGTCTCATCTTCTGGTACAGGACCAATCCATCCTATATAGAATAATTAATTATTAATAACCAAAACCATAAAAATTGTATTAAACAGAATACCTTTAAGTTCAGTATCCGATTCCCAAGCAATGGTATTTTCGGGTATACTCCTTTTTTCCTTTAGACATATTTTTAAATCAACACGCGTACAAACACTAATTTAAATAAATTATGCGTATTGAACACACCAGATATATAACCTTCAAACTTACACGAGGTATCACAGAAATATAACCCTCAAAATTAATTCTAGAATTTCTAGAAATAGAAAAGTAAATAAAGTTAAACAATAGGACAGGAAGGAGATACCATTTTCTGTGTTCTATCACAGAAAATGGTACACAAAAACAAAATGGTACGCTAAAAGCGCAAGAAAATCAAATGTTGTTGTGCTCAATGACGTATAATATATAGACTCGGTGAACGCTTTAAAAAGTGTCCAAAACATGAATACCTTTGTTATTGTTTATTGTTTTGATACGAAGATACACGAAGTTCATGATTTCTTACGAAGCATCACGAAGTTGATCTTGTGTTTGAAAACATCATGGACGTATGAAAACATTTTCTCCATTTTGTGTGACAAGCAAATTTTATTTTAAATTGTTGAGAGTTATTTACTTACTATTTTAGTAAAATGCCATACTATTTTATCAAAATAATTATTTCTCTTATAGATGGGAACAAAAAGAAATCATAAATATTTAATTTTAATTAAAAAAATAATTATTGTCATTAAAATATAAATGAACACGCCGCTGTTCTGATAAACATACCTTCAACCTTGAGCCGAGATCTTTCGGACACTCGAATCTATAGCGAGAATAGGGGACTGCGTAGTCTATATATTATACGTCATTGGTTGTGCTGCTGTTGAAGAAAACTGTAATGTAATGTACCAAATAAGTTTAATAGTTTGTATTAGATGGCAGAATCGACTGTAAATGAATTTATATTCAAAGATTTTTGTGAATCACAGTTTAACTTGAAATTCAAAATCGACGAGGCAATGGAATGTGCTCTTAAAATTATGCCCCAAAAAACCCCCATGTAAAAAATTTTCCTCCAAAAAATACCCCATTCAGTGTATACCCCCAAAAAATCCCCCGAGCAAGAAAAAATACCCCAAATTTGGGGGAAAATACCCCAATCTGGCAACCCTGGGTAGGGATGGTGACCTGATCCCGTACCAGTTACTTTGGAACATGTATTTTATTTATACTTGTGGAACTGATCCCTAACACCAATATATTATAATAAACGAGTACGGGCCATGGACGTATAAATAAAGATCTTTATTTATACGTCCATAAATAAAGTATAAATAAAGATCTTTATTTATACGTCCATGGTACGGGTACTGTACTCATAGTAAGTGTATGCATCTGGATGAAGTTAAAATTTATCTTAGCTGAATGTAATATGATATAAGGCATTTATATTCTAAATTGAATTGTATAAAGATCGTTTTATGGCAAATTTGAACAAAAGAATAATATATATATATATATATATATATATATATATATATATATATATATATATATATATATATATATATATACTAAGATTTCGAAACAAATTAATTAATTTCTCAGCAATACAAATAATTTTCTAGTTATTTCCACAAAATCATGGGCTTACCACAATCAGGTATTTTTGTTTATTGCGTATCAGTTTGACCTGATCAATAATAATATAAGGAAACAAAGCAGACGTCACGCATGTGACGTATTAAAAAAATGGTGGATTTTGGTCGGCTCAGTGATGTGCAAAAACGAGTCCACGTAGTGAGCATACCTGATCTGATCCACAAAAATACTTGGATCAACCACCTCTACATGCGTGACGTCTGCTTTGTTTACGTCCAGTGTTTTGCATTTTTTAACCTTACTTTGCAGTGTATTAGAATTTAAAAGTAAATGTGTTTTTGTTTTGTTTCGATTTTTTAAAAATTATTTTAGCAAGAGTCTGTTCAGATCATTTTAAATATGAATTAATTGGATTAATGTATAATATTAATTTTATTTTATTAAATTTAACTACGATATTTCGTATCAATTTTGTACATATTTGAATTGCCGCCTTCAAAATGGCGGATTTTGGTCGTAAACGCGATTGGCTGTTCAAAATAGATGCGCGTGAGCATACCATGTTTCCTTATATCATGGTTTTTATTCAGTTTTCTGCCACTCATTTTGATTCTGATCAGATCAGATCACATTCAAAGTTTACAACTGAATAATTTCATAACATAACCTCACTTTTTTCCATTATGGACACGTTGCTGACATTGTCGACATTGTTGACACGTTCTCGACATTGTCGACACGTCTGTGTCGACAATTAAAGTCGACGTGTCGATGCCCATCTCTGATTAAAACCTGAAATGTGTGACTATTTTTTTACCCCTGTATTTTACCTCAAAAAACCTATAAATAGCTGTTGTAATTATATTTTGATATTAATTAACCACAATTAACTTTTTGTTTTCATACCTAGATTCTGTTAAAACCTTAAAATGTTTTACTTTTAAATAACTAAACTGACGTGAACTAACTCTTTTAAAATGCCCTAATATTGTTAAATAATCGTACTTTCTCTTATTTGCGCTTATAATAAATTCAACACAGCCAAAACACAGAAAGTCAGTTAAGGAAATGTATGTTATGATTAGAAAATTGAGGTACTTACGATTTTTGCGATGTATTTTCTCATGTATGCATAAAATTCAACTGTTTTATATCGTGATGCTGGCTTTTTCTTCCAATAATAACCAATAAAACCAATTATAATCAATAAAACCACGCTCTGCTACCAAATGGTTGGGATGTTTCCCAATGGATTTTAAACATATTATGTTTTTCGTGTTTATTCAACTTCGAATTAAAATAGATTACACAACTATGACTTAAATTAACATTACAATGTATGAGTGTATGAGAATTAGAGAATTGAAAAATGTTCTTATGTATTGGAAGTCTCTTTTCACACTGCCGGTAACCCGTTTTTTCGTGGAGATTTTGCGGTCATATCTTGTTTCTTCGCCCGGCTGGCGACCTTAACTGCCGCGAAGAATTCAGGGTCGGGTTTGCAAATCTGCGGCCTACCCACGTTTTAAAAATAAAATAATAAAATGATAAACATCGTTAGGATGGAGTCTTAACAGTTAGAGTTCTCACTGACCGCTGGTAGTGTGTGTTATTAGATTAGGATGTAAGTACTACAAAGAACTCAGACTATCTGATGGCTGTCTGTAGCTTATTAGGCCTTAATTTGACATTAGAATTCAAAAAAAAAAAAATTTAAATACTGACAAGTCTTGTCACAACATTTAGAACACTAAATTATACTACATTAACCCGTCCCTATTTTTGAACAAAATATTGCGTGTATTTTTAGCTTCAGCTGATTTACAGCTAGATTGAAAATCTGAATTTTCCAATCTTGGTTCATAATTATCATCATGTTTTTGAACAGGTAAATTTTCTGTCACATCTGGTATTGATTTAGTAGTGGAATTCTCTAGTGTGTTATTTGGACTTTCATATTCATCATTATCGTGATTCTATAATATAACAATTCAATTCAACAGTAAACTTCGTATATAGTGCAGAGCTCCTGGTAAAGCAGTTTTCCATTTAGTGATGTCTAAATATTTGGTTTTCAAAGCTAGATTAACCAATTTCCATATAACTCATTGTATCTTTCGACTTAACCATTTCCTTCATGGTTACATGGTGTTGTTCTACTTGAACATATTCCTTTAGAGTGTAGATAATTATTAAGTTCTTGTGAAGTAAAGCTAGTTCTTCTTGTCAGATTTTATATATGCCGGCATTCTATATAACCAAAATAGTGATTTAATCTGTGATTGGTTTGAATTGCTTTCCTACCAGATAATGTCTGCATTTTTTAATACTTTTTTTACAACGCATTTGCTTTTTTTCAATTGCATGTTTTCATTCAGAGTATGTGTGAAAAAAGCAATTGGTTTTCCCTATTGATTGCTTCGCTTATGTAATCATAGACTAAATTTATTAAAAGCATGTACTTATCTTTATCTTCTAGGGATTTATCTTTAGATTGTTTGCAGAAAATGCCTTTTGCAGAATTAGTCTTTTTATTCACATAAAATGACATAAGAATGACAAAACAAATATTTAAATATTGACCACTTCTTGCCACAACATTAAGAAAACTAAATTATAGTACACTTGGTTTGTATTATTAATATTTCTTGTAACATATATAACATTTCTTGTAACATTTTTATAAATAAAGATTTTATTGTATATTTCATTCTTTAATTTTTTAACCACTTTGGCATTTTAATGTAATGGAAAATAAATATAGTCTCAAAATAACAAGAAAACCCAAAAAGTATACGAAAAATCGTATAGGGTAAGGATTTTTCTTGTTATTTTAGGATTATATTGATTTTCCTTTACTTTAAAATGAGTTCACAATCCTAGGTAATATTACTAAACTTTTAAATTTAGCGCCATGTATATATAGTTACGCTCCCGGTCACTAGGTGATGCGCCAATCATTGTTTTACTCGTTAACACGGGAGTTTCAATGCTAGGTCCAGGTGTGCTATGTCCTACTCTCCTATGTCCTATCAAGGCTGCCAGGTCTAGGGATTTATCCGGAATCTAGGGATATTTCAGTATAAAAGGGACAAAGGGATTTTTTTGATATTTAGTGTAAAATCTAGGGATTTTTGACCGGCTCAAATATTTACCCACATAGGCCTATTATAATAACATTTTCTTTAATTCAGGTATAAAACCACTTCGTATTAACAGTATTAAATACACGATCTTTCATTACAACCATGATATGTATAAGGAAACATGGTATGCTCACGCGCATCTATTTTGAACAGCCAATCGCGTTTACGACCAAAATCCGCCATTTTGAAGGCGGCAATTCAAATATGTTCAAAATTGATACGAAATATCGTAGTTAAATTAAATAAATAAAATTAATATTATACATTAATCCAATTAATGTATATTTAAAATGATCTGAACAGACTCTGGCTAAAATAATTTTTAAAAAATCTAAACAAAACAAAAACACCTTTACTTTTAAATTCCAATACATTGCAAAGTAAGGTTAAAAAATACAAAACACTGGATGTAAACAAAGCAGACGTCACGCATGTAGAGGTGGTTGATCCAAGTATTTTTGTGGATCAGGTCAGGTATGCTCACTTAAACTTACTATGAGTACAGTACCCGTACCATGGACGTATAAATAAAGATCTTTATTTATACGTCCATGACCCGTACTCGTTTATTATAATATATTGGTGTTAGGGATCAGTTCCACAAGTATAATTAAAATACATGTTCCAAAGTAACTGGTACGGGATCAGGTCACCATCCCTACACGCATGTGACATATTGAAAAGATGGTGGATTTTGGTCGGCGCCACGGTTCCTAGACTTACTCCGGTTGCCTCTTCCGCCTAACCAATGAACATTAAGCTGAACTGTACTCCTGTGACGTAATTTGAATCTTAAAAATCAGCCCTGTGATTGGATGGATGTATCAAAACAAAAATGTTTTATAAATAAAATAAATGTTACAATAACGTAAATGTCGTAAATAACGTGCACGTTAACCTGCATTTACGTTATATTCTAAAAATTGATGTGATGTATCATGTATCACAGATAACGTTTGTAAAAAAAAAACGTTATGTGGTAACGTTTTACGTTATCTTGCTAACATAATATATTATATTCTCTGATAACAGGTTCAATTTAAAGAGATGATTTAATCTCATACTATTTGTAGATGGGAATAACGTGTAGTTAATAAAAATATAAAATGAATTATTTAGTCCAGAATTTTGGCCGGATTCTAAACGATGAGTTATTAGAAGAATTAGATGATGCTATTAGAAGGTTTGTTAAAGATATTTTTAATTATAGTATATTATTTATTTAGGTTATGTTTTGTAAACAAAATTATTTTATTGATAGGGATGAAGAAAACATTCAGAGAAGACTTTTGCGAGATTTGGTAAATCCAGTGGAATTAGTGGAAGCCGTATTTCAAAAGATATTTAAGTTATCGAGGGAATTGTCTTTGCATTTGGTTCGAAAGTCTCCAGCCCCATCTAAGACAAGTGCAAAGATCAAATGCTTTAGCACATGAAACCAAGATATGTTGTTTATATTAAGAATTGAGTGAATATATTCCAATATGTTATATTTTATTTACTTTTTATTTTATTATATACTATATTTTATTTTTTTTACCATGGAAAGGTCCACTTTTAGTAAAGTATTGACAGAAGTAACTGATGCGATGGTAGAACATCTGTTGCCAAGATATGTTAAATTTCTTGTCACCCCTGCAGAATGCCAAGCAGTAACAGAAAGGTAAAACATTGTAATTAATGTTGTTCTGAAGCTATTTTCTTGTGGCATTTTAAATTAATTACTATTTAACTGGGAATAAGCCCCAATTAAAGGTTAAAATACGTTTATTAACATTTCAATTTCCACTTCAGAAATTGTTCTCAAAATACAAACACTAAAAACAAATTTTGTTTTTTTGTTACTTAGTGAAAAATTCTTCTAATAATTTAATTTTATCTGACTCATTTATATTGACAATTCAGACATACATTATGCATTTTAAAGTAGACGACTTTAAAATGATATTGCCAATATTGTTGAGTTGTGCTCTTGGAACGACTTTACTTATAAGATAGTTCATTCCATTACATGACATCAACATTAACTTGAGAATATCTGTCAGAAAAAAATCATAGCATGTAATTCATCTTTAAAAAGACAAACACATGCCATGATGACAGTAAAATTCTCCTGTTAGTGATTCCATAGTAAATTATGAGGGAAAAACCAGGAAAAAAACTCATAATGCTATCTCGACATGGTAAGTATTTGGTCATGCATTTAGTTTGCCTTTAAGTCCCACATCACAAAAAGAATAATAAGTGTGAAGAAGATTCAGAGAAGGAAAAAATAAAATTAAGTATTCTTAAAATTAGAAAAGAAAAGGAAGAGTTAAGTAGAGACGTTTTAAAATTAGAAAAACAGAAACGGAAACAGAGAAAAGAGAAACAGACACAAAAGAGTTGGCAGTTAAAGAAAAGATTCTACAACTGAAACATCAATATGGGGTTGAGTTCGAGAATTTAGAAATTTAATACCGTTTGGTTAATTTTATATTATTGTAAATTAGTTATTAAAATAAAAATTGGTTATCTTATTATTGTAGAAGTATCATATAAATGACATCATATACTGGTACCCAAACAATATTTAAGAGGAAATAATAATTTACAAACCTTGCTGTGTCCTCTGGAAAAGTTAAGGAATGCTTATTTTATCTAATATTTTTACAACACAAATTCCATTTTGCCGTCTTAAAATCAAACACTTTACTCAAGAATAATAATAAACACAAAAAACTGAACAATGAAACTGAAATATATGTACATACTTTGTTTTTCAAATACCGTAAAATGAAAGGATTATGTATCTACTTGCTGATATGATCTTATTTTCATGATTTCCTTGAAATGACAATGTATCGCTTGAGAATATTATAAATAAATGAAATACTAATAGATCCCGTAGGTAACATTTTGCCTATTTTTCACAAAGTTATCTGTTAAAAGTGGGTATAAACACTTTCTTATAAGTATGTATTTATTGTAGAAAAATTCTGTAATAAAAATACATGTTCATTATAGTATCATAAATATCATATTCATTAAGTTACTGGTGTTATATTTAGTTTGTTTCATAGATTTATTACCAGAGTTTAATAAGAAAAAGTTGACACAATTAAGTTAATTTTATTTCTGTGACTATTTGAATTGTCAACACTTTTTTTGTTAAATTAAAAATACATATACAATAATTAAAACACTCATAATTCTTATATTGTTTTATTGAACTGTAAATAATTTTAAAATAAACATTTTATTTAATTAATAAATGCAGTACGAATGACAGCATTTCTTACAGCAAAGTTATCTTGATTTCTAGTGACCTTGTTTAAATTTTTATCTTCTGACTCCGCGTGATTACTGCCATCTTCACTATCAGTCAGCACATCATTCCTCCTTCTACATATATTATGCAATACACAAATTGCCACTATAATTGGAATAGCTCTATTTACACTGACTAGACACTCTTTACATTTTGGAATGAGGTGATATAGTCTTTCAACTGTATGTGCTTCATTGTCACTTTATATTCACAAACATAACACACTTTTCTCTCTTCAACAAGTCTTCATGTGTTGTAGAGGTGTGTCCTAATCTGAGACTTCTTATTGGGATTTGATGTTGTCGCTTTGAAGGCCTGAAGTATCATAGAAGGACGGAAGATTTTATTTCTATCAATTTAGTGGTGCTTCTATTCCATTGGTCCGGTAGACAAACAAGGAAACCTTCTCTTTAAGACACCAAACATTCTTTCAATTGTATTCTGTGTGTGGATATGTGTATAATTGTATTTCCTTTCAGCTGGCGTTTGTGGATCATGTAAGGGAGTTAAAATATATTTTCGGCATGGATAACCACTGTCACCCAGTAAATATGTTTCACAAAACTCATTGTTTTCAAACTGAGCTCTTATCAGAGAATTATCAAATACATGACTATTGTGGGAGTAACCAGGCCATCTAGCAACTACATTGATTACATTTAAATTTGCATCACAATCCATCTGTATATTTAGGGGAGAATGGGTTACAGTGAACCACTTTTTATTTGGAGTGGTGTAACTCAGGAAAAAATATGCATATATGTCTGAAATTTGGATGATGAATGCTATAAGGTACGAACTTCTGCTCTCATAAGTGAAACATGATATAACCAGATGTTTGGTACTAGTTAAAATATATATTTTTCAAAGCGTCACTTGGTTCAGTGTGCCCCCGTCCTTGTGAACAGTGAACCAGGCTATGGGTAACAATGAACCAAATGGTGGTACAGAGAATCAGCAGGTTTCTTGGAGAAAAGAAAACGCATGATATAGCAAAACCTTTGATAACTCACTACTAGTACAAACTAGCGTATATCTATTTGAGTAAAATTTAATTTGAATGAATAGAATGACTGTTGTCGTTTAGTATTCCCACAAATAGTTGGTTTTGGTAATATCAATTTTACGTCTGACAGTGCAACCGGAGATACGTCTAAAACGTCTGGCAAACGGAATGTGTTTTCCATTTTATAGTTTCTTCTTAAAAAACTTACTTCTACTTCTTGTTCCTTGGCCTCTTGTAATACCTTAGCAACGTAATAGACTTTACCATTCTTCCCATTGAATTCAACCAACACATAGTCTCCTTCACTGGGTAATTTTTCTAATGGATTAAAAGAGTCGGAGGTCATAATATTCTCCTCATCACCGCTTTCATAATAGTCTTCTACCTCAGAATGAACACTGAACGTATCTTCTTCATCTGTTGTATCTTCTGGTTCTTGAAACACTTTTTTCTTTATGGGATGCGCTTTCTTCTTTCTCTGCTTTTCTGCTTCGCGCTCCTCAATTTCCATTTTTTCTGGGGTGTCCGTGGCTATCATAGATTTACCCTTTCGTCTTGGTTTTCTGGTATTTTTTCTCGGCCCAGCCTTTGGCAGCCCTCGAAATTGATCCGGAGTTACAAATTCCAAAGATATTTCAGCCTCAGAGTCAGGAGTTCTACTTCTACTATGTTCGGCTCCGACTGCCAGTGGATTTTCTGAATTGAAGATTTGGCCATCTGGAGTATTCCCATTATTTTCAGTAATGGGCCTGTTAGTAACTTCACTTGGCAAGAAGTCTATGTCGGTAAAAACATTTCTATCGTACGGGAAGATGCCGGTATTCTTAAAGGAACTACAAATATTTGACGGAGTCATTGCCTTCATATGTGCATCCCCAACGCAAGCAGCTACCTCATAAATTGTTAGAGGTTTTCCTGGATTCCGCATCATCCAACTGTCTACAGCTGCATTGTAAGCAGTTTTGAAAGGTTTATAAAGGCAAACGTCTAAGGGTTGCATCTTTCCGGTAGAATGAGGCGGAACTGTTAATATTGTCACACCATTTTCCTTTGCCAATTCAATGGCTTTTATGCAAATATGAGCTTCAAAGTTGTCCATTATCAGTAAGCTGGGGTTTTCTTTGCTAGTGTTTGAGAATTTAATAAAGTGTTCCATCGTGTCTACAAATAGTGTGCTATTCATCCACCCAGACTGTGTCGCCAATCCTAACGTTCCGGTGGGAGCCCCATTTGTCATGTGATGCTTAAAATGGACACGAGGAAAAATCATGACTGGTGGTAAAAAATTGCCGGAAGCATTGACGATACAACAGGTTGTTACTAATGTTCCCTTTTCACCACTAGTGACTTTGCTGACCTGTTTTTGTCCTTTCGCTGCGAGCACCTTTTGAGATTTTTGCACGGTCAGGGAACTAGTTTCGTCAAGATTATATATCCTAGTCCCATCAGCAAATTCGGGCTTACGTAACATAACTTCTTGTAACTTATCATAAAATATGTTCACATTATGTCGGTTAAATGACGTAGCTCGGGACAGGCTACATCCTTCAGGTGTCCTAAGGCTTAACCGGGGATGTCGCTTTCTAAAATTGTATAGCCATTCCATGCCAGCAAGCTTTCGATCATTCCATTTTTCAGGAATTTTGACGTTGTTGACTATTGCCATTTCGTAGGCCAGCTGGCGACATTCCAGCAGTGTTAACCCGTAAAACATTTGGCTACATTTTACAATATAATTGGCCAGTGCTTCTTCCTGGATGGCTGTGAAAATTTTATTCACTTCATAATTAGGAGTTAGCCGTATTGGTTCATCTGTATTTTTAAATTTTTGCCAATATCTTCTAACAGTCGGATAAGGAATCCCTTTAAGTTTTGCCACACTTCTTATGCTTTGATTTTCTCTCGATATGAGGTCTAAAGCACTTCGCATCTGCTCTTCACTGTGCATGCCAATGTTTGTTTTTCTAACTCGGTTGCGTGGCATTTTGAATCTGAAACAATAAATAAACGTAATCATAAACCAAATTATGATTAATGAAATTAAATGCATACATTCTAAGGGCCGGTTGTTCGAACGCTATTCAAAAATGATCATTACCAAATATTTAATTACTGTCACCAACTGTCAATGTCAATTTTTATTGGGTTGCTGAAAACATAATCGATTACCATTATGAAATTAGTTAATCAATTATGTTAATAATTGTTATGTTAATTGATTCACTAATCTCATAATTGTACTCAATTTATTATGTTTTCAGCAACCCAATTAAAGTTGACATTGACAGTTGGTGACAGTAATTAAATATTTGATAATAATCATTGTTGATTAGCGTTCGAACAACCGGCCTTGTATAACATTTGCACAGTAAACCATTATGGGTTACAGTGAACCAGGTTCAGTGTAACCCATTCGTCAATGGTTCGCTGTTACCCACCGCCACCTATTTAACTAAAAAATTTATTTAAACAAAAATAAACTACATTGATTTGAAAGACAAGATAAACAGTATGTACAAAGACCTATTAAGTAGCTTGGAACTATAATTGATCTGAATTTACCGCCAGGCTTGGAACAAAACAAATAAATACAACAATGTGAAAAAAAGCATTCGACTTACCGTTCAGCAGATATCGAAATAAACATCTACACACTATGTTAGCTTGATGCGAACTAAAGTAGTAAGGTGTCGCGTAAAACCAGCAGATATTTGAAGAATAGAGTTGGGCGATAAAGTGCATAGGCAAAGAGTGGGGGCTGCTGGTTCACTGTGTAACATGGTTCACTGTGACCCAAGTTCCCCTATTGAAAAATACCAGTCACTATCAACACTAGATACAGATGGAGAATTAACATCTGACACTGATGATACTGAAGACATTTCAAAATATTATTAAATCTAAATATTTTCACACCAGCCGAAAAGACATTGAAACTGTCATATTTACTTGTTAAATAAATTTTACTTGGTAGAAAACTAAGGAATAGTTTAGTTTGCAGATTTACTTCCAGAATTAATTTACTATGTGTTTAAAATACGCAAATCTGCAGAGTAAATTATTTTACTTTCAAACTAAATTTTACTTGGCAAGTAAAATGTTTTATAATACCGCAATACCAGGCATAAAAGTGGTATAAACAAACCAGACAGCTGTTGATTTGAATATAAGTATTAATTATTTTTAGTAAATTTCAGCATTATGACTACATTAAAGTATTTTAAATCCAATCTAGAATAAACTGAAAAACTAATTTATTATGCAATTATTATATAAAAAATAATTTATTATGCAATTTTTTAAAGACAAATCATGTGCTATATTTTCTGAGAGGTGATCTCAAGTTAAGGTTAATTTCATGTAATCAAATGAACTATTTTACAATAAAGCCAAGTTAAAGTTATTTATTTATGTTAATATACAATAAAGTACTTACATATGTCAAAAAATAGTATAAAATAAAAATTAACATATTAAAAACATAAGATATAATAATGCATATATACGTTAAGGCAAAGATTACACAGAATATTATATTCTGGGTTCCCAGGTATACACAAAATAGGATTCATCATCAATACACAAGCCAGTTCCAAACATTAAAATTAAAATTTAGGAATTCATCACTTGAAAACTGCTTCCCCTTCAACCAATGGACTCTTTGCTTCACCACAATACTCAAAGATATCATTAAGGTTAATTTCCATTATTAAATGATACAAATAACTCGTCTTAAACCAAACTAAACATGGAAAAGCAATGGTAAATATTCGAATGTTATGTTTGTTTTTGTTTATACAGCCCTCCCTCATTAGTCCGACACTTTGAAATCCGACGTACTCGGTAATCCGACGCGCCGCTACGGGAGACAAGTTCCGTGTTCAGTTGACTTTCGCAGCGGACGTGCACGTGCATTTCATTTTCCCTGCGCAGTTAGTTCAAGTGTTCGCGTACAAATGGCAAAATGGCAAGCACGAGTGGTGTTAAACGGAAACACAAAACATTAACAATATCCGAGAAGTGGGAAATTATTAAACGTATAGATAGCGGTGAAACGCCGACTGCAGTAGCGAAATTTTATGAAATTGGACGGCCTACGATTTATGATATGAAGAATAAAGGAAAAATTGAAGGGTTCATGAAGTCTGTTGAAGACAACCCTTTAAGCAGAAAAACCCTCAGAACAAGCGAGTTTCCTGAGGTGGAAGAAGCACTGTTTATTTGGTTTAAACAACAACGCACACGGAATATCCCTATATCCGGAGACATACTTAAACAAAAGGCTCAATGTTTCTACACAGAAATAACGAGGAAAAATGACTTTCGTGCTAGTCATGGATGGTTCGAGAACTTTAAAAAACGCCATGGCATTCGATATATGAAGATGTGTGGTGAAAAGGTGTCTGCTGACAGGTCTGAGATTGATGCCTTCATTGAAATGTTAGACAACAAAATTACTGAGCTTGGTTTAGTTCCTGAGCAACTGTACAACGCAGATGAAACCGGGTTGAATTGGCGACAGCTCCCGGCAGAAACATTTGTAAGTGGCGAGGAAAAAAAAGTTTCAGGAAGGAAATTGCAAAAAGAACGACTCACGCTTATGGTGTGTGCGAATGCATCAGGCACTCGTGCATTAAAACTGCTTGTTGTAGGAAAATCAAAAAACCCTCGAGCATTCAAAAATGTAAAGGTTGAATCTCTGCCAGTAACTTACAAGTCACAAAGTCGCGCATGGGTGACAAAAGAAATTTTTCGTGACTGGTACACCAACAGCTTCGTTCCACAAGTTAAGGCTGAACTAAAGAAGAACAAGTTACCTATGAAAGCCCTACTTTTACTGGATAATGCATCAGGACATCCTGATGCTGATGAATTGAAAATCAAAACTGCTGATGGCTACATTGAAGTTATGTACCTACCTAAAAATACGACAGCTTTAATTCAGCCCATGGATCAAAACGTGATAAAAACCCTCAAAGCTCACTATAAGAAACGCATTCTCATGGATGTTTTCAGTCAACCTGATGCTGATATTCCAGCGATTTTGAAAGCTTTTAACATTAAAGACGCCATTTTGAATGCTGCGTATGCTTGGCAGCAAGTAAAAAGCATAACACTGATAAAATCGTGGAGAAATGTATGGCCTAACAACCCATGTCTTACAACGTATAATCCTACATCCAACAGCGATTCAGAACCCATTTTAGAGGCTACATTGGAACTTTGTAATGAAGTGCAACTTGCCCCCGCATCGGTTGAAGAGCTTAGAACATGGATCATAGAAGATAACCTTGATGCTGACATGACAGACTCAGATATAATTCAAGAAGTGACAGCAGTTGATGACAACATGATCGAGGACGCAGCGCCAGAAAAAACCTTCACCGTCAGCTGTGATAAAGCTGTATCGGCAGCTAACACTTTGTTACGTTGGTGCCAAGAGAGAGATGTGGACATGAACAAGATTTTAGTGTTAAAAGGTTTGCAAGAGGCAGCAATGGTGGACTGTTTTCAAAAAAAGAAACAGAAGGCAATCACGGACTTTTCCAACAAGTAAATACATATTGTGCTCTTTTTTGTATGTAGTTTTAAGTCTATGTACATAAATTAAAATGTTGTTCACTTTATTCTGTGTTTTTAATATGTCCCTTGAATTTAACGATGAATAATACGTTGTTTAAAATGACGGTTATATCTTTGTGGCAATCATATTCATTACAGAATAGCCATTTTCCATAATCCGACATTTTTGGTAATCCGACATTACGTCGGTCCCGAACCTGTCGGACTATCGAGGGCGAGCTGTACTATTTATATCGGCCATGACACTGCAATCGACCTGCCCCGCCCTCTACATTCAGTTTCAATCGCGAATAAATTGGTTTTGTATTCTTGTGTACTCCTGTGACGTAACTCAAGCATCCCCACCCCAGTCGGAAGAGGCAACCGGAGTAAGTCTACGAACCGTGGGTCGGCGCAGAAATGTGCAAAAACAAGTCCACCTAGTGAGCATACCTTGTTTCCTCATGATTACAACTAATTAAACTAACAGTAAACTACTTAAGGATTCTATTATCAGATGTCGCTAACTGTCCACGTTCTTGGAATCTTTATTTCATGCTACCAAATAGATTTCTGTCAAAAGTAGATTCCTATCAATGACGTATAATATAGACTACGCAGTCCCCTTTTCTCAGGAGCTTCTAAAGTCACAGTCCATAGCACACTACCACCTAGCATTGAAACTTCCGTATTGACGAGTAAAACAATGATTGGCGCATCACCTAGTGACCGGGCGCCTAACTATAAATACATGGCGCGAAATTCAAAATCGATATAATCTTAAATCATATATAATCGATAGGAAATCGATAGCAAGGAAAATCGATATAATCTTAAAATAACAAGAAAAATCCTTATCCTATACGATAATAAATATTTTTCGTATACTTTTTGGGTTTTCTTGTTATGTTGAGACTATATTTATTTTACATTACATTAAAATGCCAAAGTGGTCAAAAAATTAAAGAATAAAATATAGAATAAAATCTTTATTTATAAAAATATTACAAGAAATGTTATATGTGTTACAAGAAATATTAATAATACAAGCCAAGTGTACTATAATTTAGTTTTCTTAATGTTGTGGCAAGAACTGGTCAGTATTTAAATAATTGTTTTGTCTTAGTATGTCAAGTTCTATGTAAATAGAAGCCTAATTCTGCAAAAGGCCTTTTACTACAATTTTATTCTCAAAATTTGCAAAGAATTCAAACATTGGTATATAACATTCAAGATATTTTTAGAAAGCAATGAATCTAAAGATAAATCCCTAGAAGACAAAATAAGTACATGCTTGTAATAAATTTAGTCTATAATTACATAAGCGAAGCAATCAATGGGGAAAACCAATTGCTTTTTTCACACATACTCTCACAGATTCAGAATGAAAACATGCAAATGCATTGAAGTATTAAAAAAATGCAGACATTATCTGGTAGGAAAGCAATTCAAACCAATCACAGATTAAATCACTATTTTGTGTATATAGAATGCTGGCATATATAAAATCTGACAAGGAGAACTAGCTTTACTTCACAAGAATTTATTAATTATCTCCACTCTAAAGGAATATTTCAAGTAGAACAACACCATATAACCATGAAGGAAATGGTTAAGTTGAAAGATACAATGAGTTATATAGAAATTGGTGAATCTAGCATTGAAAACCAAATATTTAGACATCACTAAATGAAAAACTGCTTTACCAGGAGCTCTGTACTATATAAGAAGTTTACTATTGAATTGTTATATTATTGAATCACGATAATGATGAAGATGAAGTCCAAATAACACATTAGAGAATTCCACTACTAAATCAATGCCAGATGTGACAGAAAATTTACCTGTTCAAAAACCTGATGATAATTATGAACCAAGATTGGAAAATTCAGATTTTCAATCTAGCTGTAAATCAGCTGGAGCTAAAAATAAACCAAGATAGTTGCAATATTTTGTTCACAAATAGGGAAGGGTAAATGTAGTATAATTTAGTGTTCTAAATCTTGTGACAAGAACTTGTCAGTAATTAAATAATTTTTTTGGAATTCTAATGTCAAATTAAAGCCTAATAAGCAACAGACAGCTGTCAGACATTCTGAGTTCTTTGTAGTACTTACATCCTAATCTAATAACACACACTAAAAGTGGTCAGTGAGAACTCTTACTGTCTGGCGTTCTACTCACAGAAAAACAGAACTCAAGAACTCTGCTAAGTTGGAAACAGAAAAATTAAATGATTTAGTTCTAGAAAGAACTTTATATACATTTATATGATAATATTTTAGTCATATTTAAACCTATAAACCCAACAGTTAGCTCTAAGATTCTAAGATCCAGCACCATAAAGATGGAAAAATAACATTAAAAATAAAAAAATATGTAAAGTATTACCTAGTTACAATATTAATATGAAGTATTTTACAAAGTTACGTTTCCAAACTCTATCTTACCAGTAACTCTTTTCTACTAATATTTATATATTTATTGAGAGACATATTAAATACATTTAGATTTAGGTTGTTCTTTTGATTAAAAGTACATAGATGAGACAAACCATGATAATATATGGTACTCTAAGACCAATCTCACTCACAAGAGAGAGACAGATCCCTCCTCGCACTTAACGGCAAGCTCATGGACCTCTCCATATGATAGTGTAGTCATGGTGTGCTAATCTAATCCAACTTTGAAACAGGCACACCTGTAGAAATTATGTCGAACCCTCTCTAAGGTGATGATTTTTTAAGATAGTTGTTGAACCACCACCTACAAAATAATTCAAATAGTAAGCAAGTAAGTCTGATTTTATAATTAGGTTAAATTTATAATTAACTAATTTTATAAGTAAAAGGTCACATACATACATATATTGGCATAATAGTTCTTACCTGGTGCTGGTAAAAACAAACTCAGAAGGGCTGTTCTCGTAATACCGGTATGTCCAACATTAATTATATCATCCTCTTTAAAATGACTAGCGCATACACGAAAATTGTTATAAATAGTTTCTGTTGCAGCATTCTCTAATTAGGGCTTTTAGCAGCATTCACCCATTTATCAAACATATCCATATTATAATCTCCTGGACTTGAAAAACGGTATTGCTTGCCAGCGCAGCGGTAGTGTGCTTGCCTAGTATCCATGCAATCTGGAATACATCTTTTTTGTTCAGTTCTTCGTCACTATATTGTTATTCCATGTAATGTGTTCGATTCCATAATAAAAAATCGTCTAAAATTTTACCTTTTTGCACTACTTATATAAAAAAATTTAAACTATAAAATAAATTATAAAAAATAAAACAAATAAAAATATGGCGCCGTATTTGTCTAAATTCAACTTTTGATTTGACCACAGCACACTCCCTACGCGTAGAAACGAGACTAGCAGCGCCACCAAACGAATGGGCGCCTAAATCCGAACGTGATTTGACATTGCCTATCCCTGTTACCAATCTATAAATTTTATCTATGGTCACAGTCTTGCTCCCTGCTTTGCGCATGAGTGTTATCCAATGTTGCCGTTTCCGAGATAGTTTGTTATACGTCATTGAATTTTACCAATTTAGTTGTTGATTGATAGACGAATTTTTCGAATTGATAAGAGTTTTCGAATATAATTGTGTTTTTGTTTGTTGTGTTTTTGCGTTATATTTTTAAACTTGGTGAATATGGCGATAACGTGTAAATATTGTCAAAAAGTATTTACTTTGCAAAGAAATTTGAACAGACATTTAAGAACACTACATTGTGATACAGAAAAAAACATTAATGCTTACGAATATGGTGTTCATGTAAATAAATGTTCCGAGGGTTGCAATTTATCATTTATGAATATTAAGCAATTAAGGGAACATTTAACTCAAGTTCATAATACTTCTTTTTCTGAAGAAATTTTACATTTCAATAATGTAGAGGGTACATTTATAAATTTATCAAAAATAAGCTACTTTGGTTTGCTAATGGTTTTCTTTCAGATTTTGAATTGTGGTTAAATGAAATAAGCAAAACAAAAAATCAGGAGTATGCTAAACGAACTACGGACACAATAAGTGAGGAAATTGTTGTAACATATTATAACTGCAACAGAAGTGGTAAGATATTCTGGCTATAACGGATATGGTTTAGGTATTCTATAAATATATTTTTCTAGGTATTAATCAAGAAAAATTGTCCTCTAATAAACGAAAAAGAAAAATTAAGGTTCAAGGATCTTGCAAGCAAGGGATTGCTTGTACTAGTACAATTAAACTGAGAAAATATGTTAAAACAGGTCAGTGCGATGTCAAATATGTACCTGAACATTATGGTCATGTAACCGAACTCCAGCATTTAAGGATTTCACAATCCAATAAATTAGAAATTGCTGAAAAATTAGCTATGGCAGTTCCTGCATCAAAGTAAATATACTTATTTTCAAATAACCCATTTTTAGTTTTTATGTTATTAATTAATTTTGAAGTGAATACTTCTTGTGGCTCGGTATGATGTTTTGTACGGACCCGAAATCCTATTTAGCGTAAGTCGAAAAATCGAAACGCGTGTAGTAACCTTGCGGTATACCGTATAATATACATACATATACACCATGGACGTATAAACATAGAATATACACTTATTACAGGATTATTATGTTTATCTGAATTACCTGAAAATATCTGAAAATAAAAATAAATTATGAAATAAAATAGAATTAAATCTAATTTAATATGATCTAATCAAATTAAACTATGTGGAGCAGTGAACGCACTCCCAAATCGGTGTTTTTTGTTAGATGTTGCAGACAAGTTTTTTAAGATATTTAGAAAAATTGAATTTCTGACTTTTGTTACGTACTTTAGTTATCATACATTTATGAATATAGGTATATATATTATATATCCAATATATGATGCTGATAGATGTATTCACTTCTCTTGGTACTTCCCAAGTGCCATGCTATTTTTTATTTATTGTTTTAGAATTCTGGAGTCTGTCAGGGAAAATATAGAACCATCAGTGTTAAAAAGAAAGGATTTGCTGACAAGAAAAGATATTCATAATATAAAATGTACATATAATATCGATATTAACAGTGGAGTTAGACATTCCATTGATAGTGTGAGTGTTGGTTGTTGGGTCGAAGAATTTCAGAAAAAAGGATCTAACACTGTGTTTTATAAAAGTCAGGGAGCTGAACATGATTACTTAAATAAACATGATCTATGTTTAATTTTCATGAATTCAACTCAAGAATATATGTTGAAAACTTATGGTAATGGTGGTGTTATATGTGTTGATAGTACACATGGGCTTAACAGCTATGAGTTTGAACTCACTACAATATTAGCAGTTGATGAATGGGGTGAAGGTTTTCCTACAGCCTGTTTATTTACAAACAGAAAAGATTCTGAAATTTTTAAATTCTTTTTTGACAAAATTAAAGAAAAGGTTGGAATTATCTCAGCCAGAACTTTCATGACGGATATAACGAATGTTTTTTATAATGCATGGTCTGCAAGTATGGGTGCTGTAACTTATCAGATATTTTGTTCCTCGCACATTGAAAGAGCCTGGACATCTAATTTAAATAAAATTTCTGACAAAGAAAAACGAGAAAAGGTACATGTAGCTTTAAAAGTTATTCAGACTGAACTTAATGAAATTAATTTTCTTAAGGAAATACAGAATTTTGTAAATATGTTACAGAACGATCCAGATTTAATTATGTTTGGAAAATATTTTGTCGATAATTATATAAATAGATGTGAACAGTGGGCATATGTGTATCGTAAATCAGCAGGTGTCAACACAAACATGCATTTAGAGTCTATGCATAAGTGCATTAAATATTTTCAACTTGATGGGAAAGTTGTTAAAAGGCTGGATAAGGGAGTTCATGCCGTAAATCTCTATATTAGAGACAAAATTATTGATCGCATGATCAAGCAAATCAAAGGGAAAGACACAAGTCATTTGAGAAATATTGAAAAGAGGCATGAAATAGCATTGAAAAGTTCTTTCCAAGTTAGTAATAATTATGAAAATGTTTGGTATGTAATAAATAATGGACAGCAATATATTGTTTCTAAGAAACCAACGCACATTTTATCTTGTTGTGAATTAAAGTGTGTTAAATGCAACATTTGTATTCACACATATGATGTACTGCGTTGACTATTTTATAAAGGGAATCATGTGCAAACATATTCATTATATTGCTGTACCACAAAATAAAAGGGACAATGATACTGAAGTAAATGTAATTCACTCTAAGAGTATCAGCAGCAGTACCATCGGCGAAACTGAATTACAACCAGGTACAAGCAGTATTGTTAGGGCTCACAAAGGACAAGATAAACGGGACTTACTTAAACAATATGGCCAAGAGCTTACTGAACTTGATCTAACTCATGTTGATGACAGTATAGTAGAACATGCTTTAAAAGTTCACAGGAACAGCATAAATTTATTAAAAAGTAATCTACACCATGACATGCAATCTGCTGTAATTATAAACAATAAAGAACCAGCAAATAAGAAAATACGGAAGCAACAAAGCTTTTATTCTACTAAGAAAAAAAGAATGCTAAAAAAACCGAATATGCTACGAAACAGTGAGTTGTCATCAATGAAATCCGTTTTATTGTCTGAAAAATACATTTTAACAAACCCTTCTGATGAACATAATTATGCAAAAACTGATATAATTTAATTACAGTGTGTATATATTTTAATAAAACTTTTTGTAAAAACGTTTTTTCAAAAATTTATATTATTGTATCTGGTTTTACATTCATTTTAATTTATTCATTCGAATTTTCACTTGTACACATGGTAGGTGAAGTATGTCTTTCAAGGGAAAGTTAAAATTTCATCAATGAGTTATCCAAATAAATCTTTCAGGCTTCCTATATAAAGTAAATCCAAGTAAACCTTCATATTACTCTTTCTGCTTTTTAATATATTTGTTAACGATTTACAAACGGTAATTAACTCCGACCAATTTCTATTATTCGCTGATAACATAAAAATCTTCAGATCTATTGCTTGCCTCTTTGATTGTGAATGTTTTCAGTTGTCCTTAAATAATTTTTCACGTTGGTGTGAAGTAAATGTTTTAAACTTAAATCTAAAAAAATGTTTTAAAATCACGTTTAGTAAAACGCAGACTTCTTTTAATAATAATTACACACTTAATGGTATTGTTCTGCAAGAGATACATCAAGTACGTGATTTGTGTATAACACTGGATAGAAAACTGAGCTTTAATGATCATATTAATGACATAACTTCACGTGCCCTTAAAATGTTAGGATTTATCCAGAGAAATTCAAAGGACTTTTCAGTTTTTACGTTTAAAATATTATACTGTTCGCTAGTGCGATCAATTATAGAATACTGCTGTATTATATGGTGTCCTTTTTATAATACCCAGAAAACTCAATTATAAAAAGTTCAAAACAGATTTTTAAGGATATGTGGTTATAAAATGGGTTTAAGACGTGGAGATTATAATTACAGTTATATTCTTAATCAACTTAAAATGAACAAATTAGAGACAAGAAGAACTGAATTCGAATTATATTTTTTACATAAGCTTCTAAATGGATTTATTAATTGCCCTGAAATTTTGGGTTTAATCTTATTTAATATACCTACGCGAAGAACCCGTAATTCTGACCTGTTTTTTGTAGATTTCCATTCTACTAATTATGGAGTTAATGAAGTTATTTCTAGGATGTTACGTACGGCGAACAATTACCAAACAGATTTAGAATTATTTAATACTTCAACTGCATCATTTAAAAAACATGTTAAAAAACTGTTGTAGCTAGCTTATATATCTTACTGTATGTTATACATATTGTACACAAACTGAAAAAGGGTTTAGCCCGTCAATAAATAAATATTAATATCTAATTAGATTACACTCCCAATAAGGAAAAAGAAAAAAACTCAGCAGTATTATTTCTACTTCAATTATAAACTTCGTACTGAGAAACGTGTTTTAGTTTTTGAAATTAATGAAGTAAACAATATACCTCTATTCTATCAAATTCTATTATGAATCAGCTGACATTTTAAATTTCCTGGAGATGTCAATGTCACAGAACAAATAACAATTGTTTTCTGTCCTATGTCAATGTGATATGGAAGGTTATAACCAATGACGTATAATATATAGACTACGCAGTCCCCTATTCTCGCTATAGAATCAAGTCAGTGTCCGAAAGATCTCGGCTCAAGGTTGAAGGTATGTTTATCACAACAGCGGCGTGCTCATTTATATGTTAATGACAATAATTATTTTTTTAATTAAAATTAAATATTTATGATTTCTTTTTGTTCCCGTCTATAAGAGAAATAATTATTTTGATAAAATAGTATGGCATTTTACTAAAATAGTAAGTAAATAACTCTCAACAATTTAAAATAAAATTTGCTTGTCACACAAAATGGAGAAAATGTTTTCATACGTCCATGATGTTTTCAAACACAAGATCAACTTCGTGATGCTTCGTAAGAAATCATGAACTTCGTGCATCTTCGTATCAAAACAATAAACAATAACAAAGGTATTCATGTTTTGGACACTTTTTAAAGCGTTCACCGAGTCTATATATTATACGTCATTGGTTATAACACGACAACGTTGTAAATATTTTGACTCATGCGCAAAGAAGAGAGCACCACTGTGTCTTTAGCCGCTCCTCCTTTTCTCGCTATAGAATCGAGTGTCCGAAAGATCTCGGCTCAAGGTTGAAGGTATGTTTATCAGAACAGCGGCGTGCTCATTTATAAGTTAATGACAATAATTCGTTTTTTAATTAAAATTAAATATTTATGATTTCTTTTTGTTCCCATCTATAAGAGAAATAATTATTTTGATAAAATAGTATGACATTTTACTAAAATAGTAAGTAAATAACTCTCAACAATTTAAAATAAAATTTGCTTGTCACACAAAATGGAGAAAATGTTTTCATACGTCCATGATGTTTTCAAACACAAGCTCAACTTCGTGATGCTTCGTAAGAAATCATGAACTTCGTGTATCTTCGTATCAAAACAATAAACAATAACAAAGGTATTTATGTTTTGGACACTTTTTAAAGCGTTCACCGAGTCTATATATTATACGTCATTGATTCCTATATATTTTCAGAAAGAAGCAAATTCTGGAGCTGGAATTAGGGGATTTACAAAAGTCCCAGCTTTTATAAAATAAATAATTAGGGGATTTAAAGTAGGAATCGGGTGATTTACAGGATTCGTGAAAATCAATAAATAAAATTCTATGCTTCACCGTTTCATTTCTCTTCAAGTTGTATTTTGTATTAATTTTATTAAGTAAATATGTAAAGAATACGTACGTTATTCAGTTTTTGTTAAATTTATTCAAATGATCGCTATTGTACTGTTTATGAAATAAAGGTATAAAACAACAATTTTTTTATATAAATGTTATTATATTAGTGAACTATCAATACATCCCATAATTTTATTCAGAAATAGGCAACCATATATACATTTATTCCAATCTAGGGATTTCTAGGGATATTTAAATGTTCAATTTAGGGAGGAGAAAAATTTTCACCTGGCAGCCCTGTGTCCTATGTCAATGATCAGAGATGTGATCAGGGTTGGTTGTTGTTAATATTATGGCTGAATTTCATTTTTAAGTAATAATTATATTCTAAATGTAACAGCTGTGATTTTAAAGTAACTGTTGCAGTTTTTCCAATTATAATAATGTCTTTGGAACAAACAGCGTGTGAAGGTATTAAGATTCTGTTTACAGTAACATTATGTTTACCTATAAAATAGATGTTGTTGCAGATTTAAAAGCATTTGAGAGGCGTTTGACTGAAGTTATAGCATGTTTACATCCCTCTACAACTAGATGGAGAAGTAAGATAAGTTTTTTTTTTAATTAAGGTTATAGTGAGAGTCAAATGAAGGCCTCATTTTTATAAATTTAGATTAGTAACTGGCTTCCGGACTTCACATTGCTTTCCAATCAATATTATAATATAGTTTCTCTTAGGGACTTACCTTGATTACTTGAACAAGTCTTAGACAAATATTGTGTTTATATGGAATTAACCATTTAAGCCACAATTGTTTGTAAAATTAATTACATTAAATTATGTAAAATTAATTAATTAGTTACATTTTTGACTAACTAAAATTTGACGTTTCGATTTTCACTCCCGAAGTCGTTAAGAATTTTATTACAAAAAATAAAGGGTGTTAAATAATATTCATAAGCAGTCATGAAAATTTTACTTCTTTATCCAGAACTTTTGTACTCTGTCTGGTCCTGGAGATTTTCAGGTATGAAGTTCTTCTATTCGATACTTCTTCACTAGGGAAGAGTTCTTAGGGAGTTTTACATTGTGTTGACAGTTATGCTTCTTATCTTCAGTCCAACTAGCTTTGGGTATTACAAGTTAAATTCCATAAAACTCATGAATGTCCTCCGGGCTTGGGTAAAATTTATTAGCTCTTTTTACAGTAGAATTTCTGTTGTGACTGCCTCACAATGTTCAGCATTATTTCTTAAGCTCTTAATCAGTTTTCTACTTCTCATTCCTAAAATATATTCTGTAATTTGTCCAATATCTTCCTTATTCAACATTTTTCCCAGGCTGCTCTTCTATTATCATTTCTTCCAGTATTAAAACAATGTCATGTTTTTATGTTAATCGCCCATAACCATTTGCAATTTCTGTTGCTGCACAATAAATCAACATTGCACCAGTATATAAGCTACTAAGTATGTGGGTTCATAATCTCTAACAACATGAATAATTTTTTACATTTTATTATTGGTAACCATGGTTGTCTAAGTGAGGTAGTCTTAGTTATACTGGGTATTTTGATTATTTATTTGATCTGCAATTTCCTGCTGATTATTAAGCATGTGTTGAACTTTGCTTTTGAAAGTATTGTATGTATGGACTCAGGTTACTTTTTATGTTGACTCTAAATTCTACAGAATTTTTTTATTTATTATAAGGGAAAACCTCATTAATAGACTAAATCACAATAAGTGTTTAGGTTTAGTGCAAAAATAAATATTTTATCTTAGTAATACTTTCATATAAATAAAATATTACAAACTTAACTACAAATCACCCTTATTTTAACATTAAATTGAAAAATAAGCATTCTTAATAAAAAAACTACAACAAAATGCTTCTTTTAACACTTTGACTCCTATGTGTATGATACATAATACACAACAGGTACTCTCCCTGAGCCTATGTGTATGAATTTGTTACATGAGAGTAGAACACATTCAAGCTACAGTTTATGTGGTCCGAACACAGTTTTAGTGTATTTATATGTATGTTATCATTCCTTTAGGCTGTGGTATCCAATTTTCTTAGGCCAACTGAAGCAAACAAAATGACAGAAAGTGGAAAGGTAAGTTAATAGTTATGTATATAAGTCAACCTAGAATTCAAGATGAACAGATGAATTTGCTAATAAGCAAAAGTGCATCTGAAGTTCTAAGAAGAAGATCTAAATAATATAGATATGGTAAATCCTCATATAGAGAATTTACAGGCAAATGTTATATGGAACAATGTTGATAGAAATTTGAGTACATTCGACGTTATATATGAAAATACTTCTTTTGGCACAGTTGTAGAAAGTAGGGAAAATGATCCATTTTAAACATTTCATAGACTGCTCCTAACAGACGAGATAATCGATATTCTAGTGCAGGAAACAAATTAACGCAGAACATTTTTGGGAATTTTAATATGGATGGGTTTGAATACAAAACCACAACTACGAGATTACTGAAGTACTAATTTTATCCATCATTCCTTAATATATTTGACAACAAACATGTCAAGATGTAGATTTGAGGCTCTTCTTGCTTGCTTCCATTTTTCAGATAATGAAGCTTGCCCTGAAGGAAGCAGTTTGTTCAAAGTTGAACCATTGTTGCAGGCGTTCAATAGAAGTTTTCAACTTGCTTTTTTACCAGGCAAATACGTTTGCATTGATAAATGGAAGATGTTTGTCATTTTTACAGTACATAACTGCCAAACCTAATAAATATGGCTTAAAAGTTTTCAAACTCTGCCGAAAAGGCGGCTACACATATCACACAAACACTTATGGCGGAAAGCAAAATAGACCAAAGGAACAATCACTAGCATCCCTAGTGGTCATGTAATTAATGCAACCTTTTCTACACTTAAAAAGAACTTTGGTTACAGACAATTTTTACACTAGCGTTAGTTTGGCACACGAACTAAATGATAACAATATTCATCTAATTGGAACACTTCGTAAAAATAGGAAATACATTCCTAAGTCGGTGTTTGAAGCATAGCTAATTCAAGAAGATATGATGGCACTACAGAGCAACACAAAAGTTATTATAGGAAAATGGATCGACAAAAGAGAGGTAACATTTTTCACTACAAATTCTTGTGGACGAAAAAGAAATGGTCGACATACATACAAAATCAGGAATAAAAAGAAAACCGTCTACAATAGTAGAATATAATTCTGTTAAATCTTACATTGATGTCTCTGATCAAAAAGCTTTCTACAGTAATCCCATCAGATGTTCTATAAAATGGTATCAGAAAGTAGAAATAGTGTTATTGACAAATACAGCCGTAGTGAATGCTTAATTCTGAACAACAAAGCTTTGAACAAAAAAATGGATGTAACACAATTTCACAAAGAATTAGTGACTGCCGTTTGCAAAGACAATAATGTTACAAAACCTCAACAAACACACCATAGGCTGGAAGAATGTGACAAAAGAGGATGATGTGTTATATTTATGTTACAGCACACTGTTTGGTCGTGCACATGCATCTAAGAATTCCAAACAGTGCAACACCAGGTGTACTGGTACTGAAAGCAGAGAAAAAAAAATTATTTGTGACATTTGTTTCTTTAAAACACATAATGTATATTTACAATAATTGGTTTAGATGTTTGCTTATGTTTTTTCTTAATAAAGTTTCATAAATAATGTGTATCAATTTAAATATATATATATATATATATATATATATATATATATATATATATATATATATACAGGGTGGTGAATCGTCAAACGGTCCATAGGAAACTCAATGGGAAATTCTAAATTGTTGAATTCCTGCTTCCCTAATTATTTTACACCCAAAGTCATGGGAAACTATTTGTAGAGGACTCAAATATGTATCGAAAACAACTGTTAAAATTATTCTACGACTTAAAGGTATTCCAAAATTTTGCTAAAATATAATACATTTTTCTGTGAAAAAATGTGTATTACGTGTTGCGTTTTGTCATATTATTGTTTCTGATATTTGACAATATTTAAATCAATTATATTACATTTATCTATGATTTAAATGGCCAAAATTTTGTGATTTATTGTTAAAAAAAAAATTAAGTTGATTAAAAAATGTACTCAGTTGAGGAGAAAAAAGCAATAATAAAAATTTTTTATTCATGTTTTATTATAACACTTGTTATAGTTTTATGTTTATAAATTATCATATATTATTATTAGAAATAAAGATCACAGTAACAGTATATTGGAATTCATTGAATTGTTGTATAACTTAACATGGAATTAAATTTTAGTGAATTAGAATATCTTACGTTAAATAAAGATCCGGTAGTGGCAGGAAAAGGTTCGCGCTATTGCCTGAGTACAACATTATGCGATTTTTCGTCAACTGAGTACATTTATATTGATCGATTTGTAAACAATATAATTTATTGTTCACAAAGTAATAATGTTCATTAGTAGTAGTATTTAGTAAAACTCATTGTTTATAATTTAATCATAAAATAAAAAAATTGACAATTCAAATTGTCAAACATCTGACATAAATATGATAAAACACAAACGTAATAATATATATTCTTGCATTACGTGTGGCCTAACTTTTAGGGGTGGCCTGAAAAATGTATTATATTTTAGCAAAATTTTGGAATACGTTTAAGTCGTAGAATAATTTTAACAGTTGTTTTCGATACATATTTGAGTCCTCTACAAATAGTTTCCCATGACTTTTGGTGTAAAATAATTAGGGAAGCAGGAATTCAACAATTTAGAATTTACCATTGAGTTTCCTATGGTCCGTTTGACGATTCACCACCCGGTATATATATATATATATATATATATATATATATATATATAATATATATATATATATATATATATATATATATATATATATATATAATATATATATACGGTATAGGTAATGACATTATGAAAAGTCGTCTAGGTGAACTGCATGTGTATCAAAAATAAACGCACCCTACTTAGCCCTTTTTAAATTAAAAAAATGTCATTATATGAATTAACACATACATATGGAGCATTTTATTATAGAACATGAAAAAAAAGTGGCCAGGCTGTGACAACTTATGTGGATAATAAGGGTCGTTGAAGTTATTTTAAAAATATTAATAATTAAATTGTTTACCAAGACTGAATATCTTTCCAAACGATTGTTAATACCAGAAAAGGTTCTATAGAATGGAACATAAAATGTTGACTGGCAACAAAGCCTCAGCTAGGTTGGTGCATTAATGTAGATGTCACCCAATAGAGCAGTACAGCAAATGCCACCAATATCATCATCAATTAGCCTATATTTGTCCACTGCTGAACGTAGGCCTCCCGTAAAATTTTCCACCTATTTCTATTTTGAGCTTCTTGCATCCAGTTTGTGGTGATGCGCTTGATATCATCCCTCCATCTAGTCGATGGTCGTCCTCTGCTTCGACATGCATCTTGCCTTGGTCGCCATTCCAGAATCTTTCTGGTCCATCTAACATCCGTTAATCTGGCAACATGTCCGGCCCAAGCCCATTTAGCCATGGCTATTTTTTTAACTGCTGTGACTCCTGTTCTTTTTATTTCTAGGTTTGGTACTTTATCTCTGATGGTAATACCTAATATTGATCTTTCCATAGCACGTTGTGTAATTCTTATTTTATCTATTGTTCTTTTTGTCAGAGTCAGTGTTTCTGCACCATAAGAACTGGTAAAATGCACTGGTTAAAAACCTTTCTTTTTAAACAAACTGGGATACTAGACTTGAAAATGTTATTCAATCTAAAAAAGGCAGCCCATGTGTGGCATGCCACCACTAAGTAACTTGTAAATAAATGAAACACCAAAATAATCTCTCTTAAGGCTCAAAGGGAGCAAAGAGAGTTGCCTCTGCATTGGACAATAATCATGGTTGTAAATTCTTACATTAGAATTATAAGCGCAAAAAATTATGTTGCACTCTTTCTATTATATCTTTATGTGTTTGAACCATACAACTGAGCCACGTTCTAATACCAATCTAACCAATGCACAATAAACCAATCTTATTGGTTCACATCGGTGGAAAATAACTTACAATTTCTGAATACAAAAGCCAACATTCTATAACCTTTCAGGGTAATTGTATTAATATGGTCAATAAAAGTTAGTTTTTCATCGAAAATTATACCAAGGGCTTGCTATTCTGGATACATATATTAAATTCTGGTCATTCATTGTATAATTTGTATCAATTCTGTAAGCATTTCCAGTAAAGCTAATAAGGCAACATGTGTTGACATTTAATAAAAGCTTATTTAACCCATACCACTCCAATAAGTTCTTTAAATCAGCTTGCAAGAAAATCTGGTGCTATACACAATTAATTGATCTTCAGAATTTAAGATCATTAGGAAATTTCATGCAGAGACTATTTAAGAAGCAGTTTATGATGTCAGCTTTAAATATATTGAATAAAAGGGGTAAAAGGGTATTTGGAGTTCCACTCTGTGGAACTCCAAATGTTACTATGCTAGAATCCGCAAAACAATTACCAACTTTAACTCATTGAGTGTGACTAGAAAGATAACTTTTAAACCAACAAACTTAAACTTTTAAATTTGAAAATGAAAATCGGATGCCACTATTTTTTGAAGCACTATTTGATGATTTATTCTGTCGAATGCCTTTGAAAAATCCGTGTATATGGCATCTATTTGCCTGCTATTCTCCATGTACTTGATAATATCTTACTGATATGTACCAGATTAGTAACTGTAGATTTATTCTTACTAAAACCGGAATAAGTTTGTTGTTCCAGAAGATGGTTCTCACGCATCCATGATAATTGTTTACTTACTAAGCAGCCAAATAGCTTAGGTATGACTGATTGTATATTGTCACTTTGATAGTTCTCTATATTTACCTTGGTATAGGTAATGTATTTTGACAAGAGCTACGACCTTGTAAATAACAGTTCAACTTGTGTACTGCGTCGGAATGACTCATAGCTCTTGTCAAAATCCATTATCTCTACCATTTTTGAAAATAGGTACAATAAACTCTCCTTCTAGACATGTGAAAAGATCAATGTTATTATTGATCTATTAAAAAGAAGAAACAAGGGCTACTAACTTCGGCATGAAGGTGTTGTCTATATTCTATTTTTTATTTATTAACGGAATCTATTTATATCCATACCAAACTTTAATACAGCTACCAAGAATAGCGCTTATCTAAAAGTACCAACAACCATTTTGAAGTTTTGAGTAACTTAAGGTTAAAAACCGAGCCAACCCCTGAGGGGAAAATGGTGTTCTTAAACACGTTTTTCTTTCATTTTTTGGTTCGTACTGACAAAGTTTTCACCTAAATATCATATTCTTTAAACTTAACGCTCTATTGCATTAGCGGTTGGCAACTCGCGTTGTTGTCTGTCATATTGTGACTTCAAGGACAGTGTCTCTTCACGTGATAGCTTGGTGTTTCTGAAATGGGCCTCATTTGCCGGGTGCATCTTACAAGCGTTGGAAGCTAGTGGTAACTTCATTACACTTTTTAATATTACTATAGCAAAATCTTAATCACTTCAATAATGTTACCTAAAGTAAAAATTAAGTTAAACTAATAATATACTGTTGGAAGTGTGATCTTATGATCTTGTTAGTTCTCGGCAAGTAATTGGTTTTCCACATGGTCTTTTGCTGTTCCAAGTTTGACTTATTTGTAAACTGTATTTAGTTTCAATTAATTGTTTATACAACATAACTATTTAATGTCTAACGTCTTACATATTTGAATATTATAACATTGAGGCCTAGGAGGTTCTTTTTAGATGAACTGATGATGCCTTTTGATTAGAGAGCGAAAAGTCTTTAATAAATAGATGAGGTAGCCATTCGTTGTCTTTTTTCTCCACCTTTTGACCGAAAAACTAATATATATATATATATATATATATATATATATATATATATATATATATATATATATATATATATCTATATATATATATATATATATATATATATATATATTTATATATATATATATATATATATATATATATATTTATATATATATATATATATATATATATATATATATATATATATATATTGTCATACTTCTTTCCCAACAAAAGAAAAAAATACATAAAAAGATCTATCGGAATAAAATTTTAAGATATCATTATAAACAAAATTTATATAGTAATTTAAGATAAGATTTAGTGTAGATAAGAATAGAAATTTGTTTGTCAAACGACCTTGTCCGTTTCCAACAAATATCAAAAAACCCCTTTGTGTACAATTAGAAGACATTTTACCTGTAAGTTAATCTTGTCATTGTTTGTGTATTAAATGACCATATTCTAATCTTTGGAAACAGGTATAGATTGTGTATTAACAGACTGAGGACAAAAAAAAAATCAATTTTTATTTATTCTTTCTCTGAAGCAGTAAATTGGTCTTCCCAAATGATACATAGAATTTTTAGGATAAACATTAACAGTAGTAAACAAGATTTTAGCTTTTGATTGTATAGTAGTTTTTGAATGGTAATGGGGTTAGCCTGATTAGGAGACCGGGAGATGCAGTTGTAATTTGGCCATCGAAGGAAACAGTCGTTTGTTTCAAGATGGGGTGTGGTTCGTGAGTTTGGATACCGGCGTTGTGAAAAGAAGTGAATAGTTTTGCAGAAGGAGATAAAAAGTAGATTAAAAGAGGTCCGTGTATCTACCGTGGGCATTTTGTGAAGTATATGTGAAAGTAGTTTTACTGCATCAAGTTGACAAAAGGAGGTCCTTGTGTCATTGATAAGTAGCTGAGTTTTTGAAGAAGTGAATCAGGTGATTTTGTGTAGTCTGCAGGAGGTTTGTAGAGACGTTAGGAAGGAGCCAAAGTGCCAAAGAGGAGAGATCACATCGTTGAGGAGACTGGACTTTTCTGGGTATGTTCCAACATACAATTCAATAAGGAACAAAGCTATAAGTGTTTGTACAATTGAAATTGGTCTGTGAAGGATATGCGTTGACATCATGGCCATTATCATTCAAATTTAAAGAATTGAGTTTGTTTGACTAATCAAAAGTTTAAAGTTTTGTTGTTTGTTGTTTCAAGTAAAGGAAAGTTTAAGTAAAATTGGTTTTCAGTTAATATAAATTTATGTAGATTTAAAATCTTATCATTATAAAAAATTTATTTTATAATTATAATATTTTATAATTATAATATATAATAAATAAAAAATTTTATTTTCTTGTATGCTGATTGAGAAGATAACGGCAGAATTTGATAATTGTTTTATTCTTTTTTATATAAAATAAAGAATAATTAATTTTTTGTAATATACTATTTTCTTTTATTATTATCCTTCTTCTCTATCTCGATAAAGGACAACTAAAAAATCTTTGAATCCATCGAACACAGGAAATATAATGAGTTTACATTTGATAACAAGTAAGTTTTATATATATATATATATATATATATATATATATATATATATATATTATATATATATATATATATATGTTATATGAGAGAATATTAACCTTGAACTAGCTAAGTTCGCCGACTTCAGATTTCATCATCTCATTCCCATAGAAACAGCTGAGCACGCAGTAGAACTTTGTACGAACCGTTGGCCAATATTCATGGGAACAGCGATTCAGCACTTCATACCAAACCTATAAATTACCATTCTCAGATGCCGGGACCACTCTTAGCTGCAACTTCGACCAGTCCAGTTATTGTAGTCATTTTAAATTAATTTAATTTTGTACTATTATTTAATATTTAATTTGTAACAAATAAAGTTCTTTTTTTAAAAAGTTAAACTCGTGATTAGTGATCTAACAATTGGCGCAAAGTCAGTAGGATCCGAAAAACGTTGCTAGAACACGTGTATACTCACTGGCAGCGGCGGATTCTCATCCCTTAACGGAACAAAGAATCTACGGAAGTCCTCACTCCTGTGATCTACGGAAGGAACACCTAGTGAAGCCCCTGGTAGCCGAGCAGAGAGAACAAGACGACCCTTAAAGAAGAAGACATCTCCGAACAACCTCACTCCTGTAATCTACGGAAGGAACACTTAGTGAAGCCCCTGGTAGCTGAGCAGAGCGAACAAGGCGTTCCGATGTTCTTCTTTATGTAAGTGGATTTTGAATCATCTCGTTAATAATTTTGTTTTAATAATTTACGAAATTGACTATACTGCAAGTCAATTAATCAAGATTCAAAAAATAATACAAGTTGATTATCTAATATTTGAAATTATTGATATTGACATATTTCTTTTATACTATTTTATAATTACTGATATTTTATTCACATATTTTTTTACTTGCTATATTTTTGGTATATTTTCTCTTGATATATTTTTATTTGACATATTTGATACATTTTTTACTTGATATATTTGATACATTTTTATTGATATATTATTTGATATTTTAAATTGATACATGTTTGTCCTTTATATATACCACCACATTTTTTTTCTCCCTTATATACTGATATATTTTATACTTCTTCATACTTCTATTTTTCATTTTCGTTTCAAAATATCTCGAAAAATGCCCGAGACACGTTTCCAAACTCAACAAGAAATCGAACCATACAAGCTTTCGGAAATATTTTTCATTATCCCAGAATTTGAAGGCGATCCGATTTCTCTTTCTACATTTTTAGATGCGTGCGACTGTGCCTTTAACATGGCCACAGGCGATCTGCGCGTTCTATTAACGATTCACGTAAAAAATAAACTCAAAGGTAAAGCTGCACAGCTTATTAATTCTAGAAAACCACTTTACCATACAGAAATAAAACAATTATTAAATCTACATTTCGGAGACAGTAGAGACCTGACCTCCTTAATACAAGACTTACTAAGACTAAGACAACTATCTAACGAATCTCCTCTAACTTTCTTTAACCGCTTACAAGTTCTGAATGCAAAAATGCACGCCTCGATCCAAATAGCAAATTTATCCCCAGATCAAAAAACCGCCCAATGTGACTTAATCGATACCATGGCCCTAAACACACTTTTAACCGGTTTAGAACCCCGTCTAGGACAAATTATTAGGGCTAGTAATCCAAAACATCTCATTGAAGCAAGCAATCGTATTAGACGCGAACTTCAATTGTCATATTTTGAAGAACAAAAATCTAATTCTATATCAACTATTCCTAAACCCTCTCAACCAATGAGAAGACCCTCATCTCAGTTTACAAAATGTACAAATTGTGGCCGCATTGGTCATCTAAATACTGAATGCCGCTCTTCACGTTTCGTAAAGCCAAACCAAACTTTTTCTAGGCCACACGGTTACCAAAACCAATATAATAATGGACCTAATAACTATCAAAACAATCAGAACCCTAATAGGAATCAATATTCTTCCAACAATCCAAATTTCAACCAACAGAGACCTTCCTTTTCATCTCAAAGCAAAATCGTCCATTTGTTATTCAAAGAAACCCAAACTTCCAACGGGCACATGTCTTAAACGAATACCCTAACGAAATAACGACTAACTATTATACATATGATTACTACACAGATAATTATTATAATACCGATAACTATGAAAACTATGACACAGATTATTATACAGAAAATAATCCACAAACTGATAACTTTTACGAAACCAATAACACACAAGATTATCAAAATTTTCTTTCACTTCCGAATCAAAATCATCCTCCCAATCATACGAACCACTCAACGGATATTACGAATATCCAAGAACAAATTCAAGCTCTCAACTTGGACGACTTTCATCCGGACCTCAATTTTCCCGAACAGACATTCATGTAACCCCATTTCATACAATGAGTTCCAAAAATTTATATTATATTAATACATGTGCTGGAATCACTGTTTTCAAAGAAAACACAGCACGCAATTATCATAATATATTTTCTGAAAACGTTACTATTCAAGGTATAACCGATCAAAAATTGTTAATAACAGAATCTGTCCTGATTCCCTTCACTGACAATAATCCTCACAAAGTCTTTATTTTCAATTTAGACATTGATTTCGATGGCATAATAGGCCTAGACTTTCTAGATCATTATGAATGCGTAATAGATCTTAAATCCCGACAGTTGCATACAAATTTTAAAACTGTCACCCTTCACAAAGTAGGACACGAGACAAACACGCCTCAAGACAAAATACCGACACACCCTACAGAAACAAGACAAAACGAACCTGAAATAAAAATTAAATCAGATTCTAAACAGGAATCAAATTTAAAATACCAAAACCCTATAAATGAAAAATACACTATCATAAAAAACCGAGATCAAGACAAAAATCTTGAAAGACCGGAGAGAAAACGAATAAAAGGAACAAACAGAATTACCATTGACAGCCGGACCGAAAAAATATGCAAATTAAAATGCAACTTATCGAATACAGATGCCATATTATCAGCTCAAGAAATAGAAAAAGTAAGATTACCTCATGCATTAGTCCATGTAGACGAAAATGGAGAATTCTTAACTTCCGTCCTAAATGCTAATGCAATGCCGAAGACAACCGAATTTTCAGACATTTCAATCGCACCCTTCAAAAATTCCGAGACAATCCTATCCTACAACGGAAATGATTTTGAAGAACCCGTACTAGACAGAAACACGAATAATTAGAGAACAACTAAGAATTGATCATCTAAATTGCGAAGAACAAGAACTAATTCTAGATATATGTACTGAATATGCAGATATATTTTATGTCGAAGGCGACAAACTGACCTTCACAAACGAAATCAAACACAAAATCGAAACAAACAACGCTAAACCTATCTTCACTAAATCTTATAGATATCCTCAAATACATAAGGAAGAGGTAAAGACGCAAATTAATAAAATGTTAGAAGAAGGAATAATCCAGAAAAGCGTCTCGCCCTGGTCGAGTCCAGTCTGGGTCGTACCGAAGAAATTAGGTGCGTCAGGAAAACAAAAATGGCGAGCTGTTATTGATTATCGAAAACTTAACGAACTCACAGTACAAGACTGTTATCCTCTTCCAAAAATATCAGAACTATTGGACCAACTAGGAAGATGCTAATACTTCACAACACTAGATTTAGCGTCTGGATTTCACCAGATCGAAATCGAGCCACAAGACATCCAGAAAACGGCCTTTTCCGTCGAAAATGGACATTACGAATTTGTGCGCATGCCATTCGGACTAATGAATGCTCCATCTACTTTCCAAAGAGTAATGGACAACATCCTTTTAGGAATACAAAACGAAAGATGCTTAGTGTATATGGATGACATAATTATCTACTCACCCACTATTCATGATCACATGTCACGACTAACAGAAGTTTTTAAAAGGTTACGAAAAGCAAACTTAAAAATACAGCCAGACAAGTGCGAATTTTTAAGAAAAGAAGTAGCATATTTGGGCCACCTTGTAACAAAAAATGGTGTAAAAGCAAATCCAGTTAAAATATCTTGCATCAAAAACTTACCGGAACCAAAGAACACCAAAGAAATAAAATCATTCTTAGGCCTAGCCGGTTACTACAGAAGATTTATTCCAAACTTTGCCAAAATTTCTAAACCACTTACGAAACTACTTCAGAAAGACGTACCTTTTATTTTTAATTCTGATTGCAAAGAAGCCTTTAACGAACTCAAAAATATTTTAACTTCAGATCCAATACTTATATATCCCAATTTGAGGAACCATTTTTACTAACAACTGACGCTAGTGCATTCGCGATTGGAGCCGTTCTATCGCAAGGCCCTATTGGAAAAGATTTACCCATAGCTTATGCCTCCAGAACATTATGCGGTGCCGAAACAAAATATTCGACTATAGAGAGAGAACTTTTAGCTATCGTATGGGCAGTCAAACATTTTAGACCATATCTTTTTGGCCGAAAATTCACCCTTATTACCGATCATCGACCCCTTACATGGCTTTTCTCGATAAAAGATCCCGGAAGCCGATTAGCGCGTTGGCGCCTAAAGCTCGAAGAATACAATTATAAAATAGAACATCGCGCAGGAAAAATAAACAGAAATGCAGATGCCCTCTCAAGGATAAAGATTAACCATTTCAAGGATTGTGCAAACTTTCAATCAAAAATCTCATTACATGCATCGAATGAAGATGACACGGAAACTCAAGAAAACGAAGACGACGATGAAGAAAATATAGAAAAAATGTCCGAAGAACTTGACTTTTATCGAACTGTATAGAACTAAATCAATAATCGATTATTCAAAAATTTAAACATCGAATACGGACTTATTAGACAAATCCAACAAAAATATTGTTACATTTTTTTGGCAAAATAAACTTGAAGAACTCCACGAGAAAATAATGGATGGCATATTCGAAGAAAACATGGAATATAGTAACCGAAGAATTAATATTGTACACAGCAAAACTGTAAAATATCGAAAATATTTTATTATACCATTACCGTTTGATCCCGAACGAGTAATATCACATTTATTTCTTATACTTTTTGCAAATAAAGATCAATTCGATGAATCAAAAATATATTGTGTCGAAAATAATCTCGAACTGCCTATCCTAGAGATATTTTCGTATATTTTTGCTGACAAAGAATTAAAATTAAGAATCTGTCAAAATATAATTAAAACAGCCAGCGAAGACGAAATCCCTCAAATTTTAGATCATTACCATTGTGGTAAAAACAATTTACATCGAGGAATAAACGAAACTGTCAGAAGAATAAAGCAGAAATACAATTGGAAGAATTTAACAAAAGATGTAGAGAAATTTGTAAAAGCATGTGAAATTTGCCAAAAAGTTAAGATTTGCAGGAAAAACTTAAGTGGACCACTAGTCATAACAGAAACTCCAAAAACACCATTCGAAAGAATAAATATGGATATATTCGAATACCCTACTAGGAACTACGCTTTAACTATTCGTGACGAATTGACAAAATTCACGCAAGCCTATCCTTTGGAAGACAAAAAGGCAGTAACAGTAGCCAAGACACTCCTACTCTTCTTTCAACACTATGGAACACCACTAAGAATTCATTGTGATTGCGGTCGAGAATTCGAGAATGCTATAATCAAAGATCTATGCGAATTATACGACATCAAACTAACATTTTCTAGTGTTAACCATCCACAATCTAATGGGTCTGTTGAAAGATTTCATGCCACACTCTCAGAAATGATTAGAGCAAATCAAGCCGAGAACCCAAACGATCATCCCTTCACTATACTTCCTTATGCAATTTTATTTATTTATCGTATGGCAATTACAACACATTTAGAACAAAATTACAAACACTAGTAATATAGGTATATGACAAACTTTAAATAATTACAAACAAACATCAAGTGTATTAACATAATCAATTGACTCTGAAGTTGCAAACAGGAAGTCTTCAGGGCTACCGTTATAGGATCTTGAGGGACACTCTTCAATAATGTGGTCGATCGTTTGGTCCTTCCCACAGTCACATTGAGGAGACGGATTCTTTCCCCATTTATGTAGCATGTATGCACATCTGCCATGTCTGGTTCGGATCCTGTTTAGAGTGGACCATGTTTTACGTGGAAGATCAAAACCTGGTGGCTTGTTTTCTAGAACGTAGACGGGTATTTCGTGCATCCTCGGTATCTTGGTGGATCGGCAGGTTTATATTGTTCATGATCTTTTTGTATTCACGTGTAAGTGCGTCAACTCGTCATAAATGTGGAGGTGGAATGTGACTTAATACTGGAAGCCATTGGGTGGGAGTTGATTTAATTGTACCAGCTATCATCCTCATAGTGATGTGCAGCTGAGTGTCGAGTATGCAATATTATGCTATAACAACACAAAAAATAAGACCCACGGTTTCACACCATATGCACTTATATTTGGGCACACTGTGAAACGAATAAAATGTGGGAATTGACAAAGTTCAGAAGAACTGAAAGAGAAGTGATGGAAAAAAAAAATACTAAAAATAGGGCTAAGCTCAGAGGAACAAATTTAAATGGCCAAAGAGACACTAAATCTCAAGTGAGTGTTCGGGCTAGCTTCAATGCACTGGATTGTGGCTTTAAAGATTTAAACAGATAGCAAGGATACTGAGCTAATGAGACAAGAAACGAAATGAGACCTGGTAATATCAAACGTGATACAACTAAAGAAGGTCACTGGGAATAAATTTATAGAAAGAGAACAATAAGAAGAGAAAAGAAGGGCGCCAACTCAACGATAGTTGAGATTTTGAAGTAACAAATGAATCTGGAGGTAATACTCTGAAATACAAAAATACTAAATATTAATCTTGTTTTGCTATGTTATATACTGGTTAGTAGAACTGAAATAAAACTCAAAATAGCAACAATAAATATATTTATAAACAAATGTATATAGGTATATGTGTATAAACAATTTACATATAATGCAAAGCCAAATAACAGTGGTAGTGGATGGTGTACAGATACAATAGGACCTAATAGCCCCTCAACAAATGAATAGTCACTACCACTGGCCAAATAAAATATGAAATATTAGTATACAACAAGAATAGTCCGTAGGGTAGCCAAAGTCTTAAAACAAAAAGGTAGTCATTTAAATTTAAATTAGTTCTACTAAAATGAGGTACTAATGACAATATTGTAAAGATATCAAACTTGATAAATCTCTATTACAATTATATTAAATATATATATTACATCCAAAAAATGAGTTGTTCCATACTCATTATATAATATTTAAAAACAAACCACATTAAATTTATGTCCCTCTTAATATCAAATTGTATTATATTAACAAAAATATTATATCCAAAAAAAAGTGAGTTTGGTCAGACTCTCTAAATCCTAGTTAAAACCTAATAACACATGAAGTGTCCCTTTTTCCTCCCGAATATTTTATAATTAAATTATCAAAAAAAAATTATCATAAAGGTATTCACCTTATCATATGCATATGATCAGTTAACAGTAAATATAAAGTAATACGTAATACAAAAGGTCAAATAGTTAAACGACTTATCTTTACAGCACTATAAGTCCATAGGAAAAACTCCTCTTGGCACGGCTACATCAGTTTGTGGCTGTAAAGACGAATCCTGGTCACAAAAGCCACAACCAGTCACTGGTCTCTGGGTGACAGCAAAATCCACGGGTTTGCTAACTATGTATCTAAGGATTCTGTTACTAGTATCCTTGAGGGAATATTCTCAAGAGAATATCCTCAAGTAAAGTGAAATTAATATTTTCACGTGACGGAATCTAAAATTATTATTTAATTTAATAAATATGTAATTCAATAGGTGTAGCAGCATGGATTGACTGCACCAAAACAAAACATCAAAACATTAGGTATTAGGTTAAGTAAACATCATGTCAAATTTATGAAGTTACTTTCGTAGGCATGGCAAGCTTGCGCCATGAAAAGAACATGCGCAGAATACAGAAGGCTGTACCACATTTGTAGAACCTTTTATATTCCACCAAAAAAATTAGGTAAAAAAAAGAACCAAAAAAACTTAATGATAAGATATGGACTAGATCGGACTTTAGTTTGACTATATAAAAAAAATGACCTTATGTTCTTTGTAAGTAAATCAAGGAAATTTTATATTTAAATTATTTCGGAACTCAAAAATAAATCTCTAAAGAAATACTAAATACAATGATAAATTTGATTATATGATAAAGAGATAATACGTATAAAATGATTTACTTACATGGAGCTCGCAGCACGCCAACTCTTCCTTTTTATATGGAACTCTTATAAATGAATATTGATTTTAAAATTAATTATTACTATTATTATAAATGAATTATATTTTTCCCCAAATTATCTTCCTTGCTCCAATTCCGTCACTTTGAAGGTGAACAATTTCACCGGTTGACGTGTCTGCAATCAGTTCTGACCAAAACTCACCGCTTCGCTTCCGCACAAAATCGATCTTCCTTTCAAAGCGATAACAGCGCGTGTGGGGGAAAATGTCGATTCAAAATCGATCGTAGGCGGGTAATAAAAATTTCTTGAGGGGTTTAAATTGGACTAGTCAGTAGCGTAAACGCTACAACTGCAGGCCGACCACCAGAAACTCTATACAATCAAAAAACACTAATGAGCAAGTATATTCGAGACCTGAATAATCGCATGGAATATTTTTACAAAGTAGCCAAAGCAAAAACAGAAAGACAGAAAGAAAAGGCGAAAGTAAGATTTGACGAGAATCTTTCAGAACGAAGGCCTGATTTTAAAATTGGTGACAAAGTTTACGTCAAAGAATCCCAAATTAAATCAAAATCGGATAATCTTTTTAATGGACCTTTCGAAATTCAAGAAGTTTTTACAAATTCCGCAATTGTCCTTAACCCCAAAACTAACCAAACCTATAAAGTAAATTTTGACAGACTGAAACCTTATTTTGAATAATTTTCCTTTAGATTCTATGGACTCCTTTCTATCGTCCAATCCCAAATTCTCCTCACTCCAATTTATAACACAATTGGAATATTTTTTCATGAAAAAGGAACTATACGAATATCTAACGACAAATGGACTTTACTTGTTTACAAAGAATTATTCCCTATCAAAACTACAATATCCAACAATGACAGAATTTTGGAAAACCTATTAGAAAAATTTATTAACGTTGATACACCGAGAAAACTTGCCTTTCAAGCCGAAGTACAGACACATGTTAGTCTGCTAAAACAAATCTCAAACTCCGTTAACTTAAAATATAAAGAAATAACCTCCGACACAGTACCTTATAATAAACGCCTAAAACGCGGTTTAGTAAATGGTATTGGAACATTCTGGAAATCTATTACTGGAAATTTAGACGCCTCTGACGGCGAATACTTTAATAAATGTATAAATAAGATAAATTCCGATGAAACTCAAATTGAAAATCTCCTAAAAAATCAAATATCTGTTACCACTTCAGTTATAAGAACTTTCAACACTACAATTCAAAAATTGCAAATAGACGAAGAAACCTTTAACAAAGACTTAAAAACTATTGAGACTACACTTCTGGACATTAATAATGACATCTCCTTTTACCAAGCACAATTACAAATACTAGATTTATGTGAGTCCTTAATGGAAAGTTACGTATTTTTAGAAAACTATTTAAATGATATACTAAATTCTATCACATTCTCTCGCCTGCAAATTCTACATAGTTCTATTATTTCGCCCATAGACTTATTGGACGCATTAAAAGAAATCTCACAGTCATTACAAAATAACGTATTGCCTCTACCCACTTATATGTCAAATATAGCTCAGTATATTGACATAATAAAACTACAAGCTTATCAGATTGATTCAAAAATTGTTTTCGTTCTCGAAATTCCGTTAGTTGATCCCGAAATATTCACCTTGTATCAATTATATTCAATACCAATATTAGATAATCAAACTGGTTTTCATCATATACTTTCAACTGTTCATAAATACATTGCGCGAGATGATGATTCAATTTCATATGTCTTATCCATGGACACCGAAAAATGCAAACAAATCAGTCAAAACCAAAGAATGTGTACAGACATTCTTCCGTACCCCATAGACACAGATGCTATATGTGAAGCCCAGCTTTTGAAACCTCTCAGCAACTTACCAAAAACTTGTCAGATGTCCATGCTCTTGGCACAAGGTTACAATGTACAGGAAATCGACCGAAATTTATGGTTACTAACCATTTCCGATCTATTACCAGTAACGATCAAATGTGCAAGAAAAGAAGTCACTACAGAAATAATCAAAACAAATTCAATCTTAAGATTAATTCCCGAATGTATTGCATTCATCGGCAGTACCAGAATTCATGCTAGAGACCAAATTGAGAAATATACAAATATCACGTATAGAAGTCACCCAGTTAACGTACCCTACAGATGCTGTGACCATTTTGAGACAAAGAATCACCTGTCAAAATTGAAACCACTAAAACTCAGTAAGATCAACGTAGATGACTTAAATATTGCACAACACAAATTGGACCAATATGCAGAAGAACTGGACCATATTATGAGCCAATCATTCATTGAGGAACACCTACCCTTATTCACTATATCAACCTTATCCCTGATTATTATCCTAGTTATTCTATACCTTTTCTGCAAATACCGAACCAAAATATTCCCAAAAATTGCAACCTCCTTGTCCCAGGATCAGCCTCCAACTTCATTACCACGCAGAAATTCCATTAGACAGAAACTTCAAAGCTTAACCTCCTTCAGAAGAAGACCCAATGTCCAAGAAGAAAGCGAAGCAGAAACACCAATTACTCTGTAAAAGTCAACGCAATGGCATTGACTTTTCACTAATAAGGGGAGCTGTTATATGAGAAAATATTAACCTTGAACTAGCTTAAGTTCGCCGACTTCAGATTTCATCATCTCATTCCCATAGAAACAGCTGAGCACGCAGTAGAACTTTGTACGAACCGTTGGCCAATATTCATGGGAACAGCGATTCAGCACTTCATACCAAACCTATAAATTACCATTCTCAGATGCCGGGACCACTCTTAGCTGCAACTTCGACCAGTCCAGTTATTGTAGTCATTTTAAATTAATTTAATTTTGTACTATTATTTAATATTTAATTTGTAACAAATAAAGTTCTTTTTTAAAAAGTTAAACTCGTGATTAGTGATCTAACATATATAATATATATATATATATATATATATATTATATATATATATATATATATATATATATATATATATTTGATTCAAATATATATTTGAAATTTCCGCGGGAGCTATATGTGATTTCAATTGTTTTTCGGGTTTGACTCCGCGTTAAGTAGTTTTGGTTTTTAGAGAAACCATTGTTTTGACGACGTTTCGGCAAGATCACACTTGTCATTGTCAAGTCAGATTAGGTCTGCTACGTCTTGATGTTTCAGGAGAACTGATTTCTCGGTCGCTGCTCGCTAAGTTTAAATACCTTGAAGCGCTTCTTGTGATTGGTCCTGTGCGCAGAGTGGGCGGGGCCTTCTTCGCTATCTTAATTTCTACGTTTTTCTGCAGAATTGGTTTTCACGGATTTGGAAGTCTTTGGGCATCATCTCTGGTATTTAAATTTTTTGGATGTTTTTCGATCTCTATGGCTTCCATGATTAAACGTTTGGCCTTATTTTCGATGTTGTCTAGCATTGCTGTTCCAGTTAAGTCTATTTTGTGTCCTGTGTTGAGGGCATGTTGTGTTAGAGATGAAGTTTTCTCTTTTCTTTCGATGGCGTTTCGATGTTCTTCGCGTCTAACTTGTATCCTTCGATTTGTCTGTCCAATGTATGATTTATCGCAGTCCTCACAAGGGATTCTGTATACACCTTGATTTTCCAATGCAACTTTTGTTTTTGCCGATGGTAATATGGTTGCGATTTTTTTGTCGGTGTTAAAAATAGTTTCTGTTTTGTTTTTACGTAGCACTCTGCTGATTTTGTCTGTCGTACCCTTTTTATAGGGCAGGATAGTTTTTTCGACTGGTTTTTCTTGTTCTTCTGGATCTTTGATTTTGTTTCGGGATTTCTGTGCCTTTTCAATCGTATACATGGAGAAGCCATTTTTTCTTAGAGCTGTTTTGACTTTTTGCATTTCTTCGTTCCTATGTTCGTTATCTGCCAGTTTCTCAGATCTTGTTATTAGGGTTTTATTACCGAATTTAATTGTGCAGGATGATGGTGTGAGTCTGCTTGTAAGTACCTGTCAGTATGGGTTGGTTTTTGGTATACTGTGTGTCGTATGCTTCCGTCTTCTTTCTTAATAACTAACACATCTAGGAATGGAAGTTGTAGGTTATTCTCCTGTTCCATGGTAAACTGTATTTTTGGATGGAATTGGAATGGAATGTAATAATGTGTTGTAGGAATTCGTTAAGTTTCTCTTCTCCATGCGTCCAGATAATAAATGTGTCATCAACATAACCCAAACTGTGGCTTAGGTATATAATGTAAATTAAACTCCTTATATTTCCTGTGTTCGATGGATTCAAAGATTTTTTAGTTGTCCTTTATCGAGATAGAGAAGAAGAATAATAATAAAAGAAAATAGTATATTACAAAAAATTAATTATTCTTTATTTTATATAAAAAAGAATAAAACAATTATCAAATTCTGCCGTTATCTTCTCAATCAGCATACAAGAAAATAAAATTTTTTATTTATTATATATTATAATTATAAAATATAATTATAAAATAAATTTTATAATAATAAGATTTTAAATCTACATAAATTTATATTAAGTGAAAACCAATTTTACTTAAACTTTCCTTTACTTGAAACAACAACAAAACTTTAAACTTTTGATTAGTCAAACAAACTCAATTCTTTAAATTTAAATGATAATGACCATGATGTCAACACATATCCTTCACAGATACCAATTTCAATTGTCGGCACTGAGGTCTCAATCTGCCTACTCCTCAGCGTCGAGTGACAACCGGTCTTACACACTTCATTGTTGCGTTGGTTTTCTCTGTCTTTGGTATGATACTTCTTTTGTTTTGGGGTTTTGGCATCCTGTTTTAGGCTTTTGCCTCTTCAGGATGTGGTTCTTGTCTTATTGGTGTTGGCTTCTGGTTCTTTTTCTTCGTGGTCCACTGGTGGAGTGCAGCCAGGACAATCAGTGGAGAAAGGTAGTGGTCGATTCTTTTCAGAATTGTTTTCTAAAAAAATAATATTAGTGAATAGTTAGTGAATGTTAATTAGTATATGTACAGAATGCAATATTAATATATGTATAAATACATGCATTAATATGTTAAAATAGTAAATGTGTTAAATGTGTTAAACGCGACGCGTGAGGGCAGCTGCGGCTGTATCCTCAAAATAGACAGGTATCATTTGCAAGTGGGATCGGGAAACCGCAGAAAACCGATCCCCCCTGTCTAGGCAAGCTCGAAGTGAGCAATTTAGCTAGGAATGCGACGGAAATCAGAGGGGAGTTGCCTCCTGTATGTCAATGTATTCATCAGGGAGTTCGTTACTGGCGAGTTCCAGTAGAATTGCGGGTAGGTGTGGGATTTTGGGTTTAGGATGTCTGGTGAATACATTGCCGCGGGAAGAGCAGACAGTTTTTAGGATGCGTTGAGCTCTGAGGTTTTGGCTCCGGATAGTGCGTGTAGTATAACTTCTGCTCAGAGAGTGTAGTCTCTCATTTAAGGGCTGGATATTAGATAGTTGATGAATGAGGGCTGAAGGGTAGTCGTTGCGTCTGCCATTCACTCTACGCAGAATCCTCCGCTCTAGTCTTAATAGGTTTTCTTTGACTGGTTTTGATATTGTAGCATAAATATTTGATCTGTATTCAAAAATAGGTCTAATAAAAGTTTTATAGGTGAAAATTAATGTTCTAGCGTGCGTGGCCCCGAAATTACATCTCAAACTATTGAGGAGACTCAATCTGCTCCTAGCCTTAGCACAGGCTGAGCTCAAATCGGCCCTCCAATTCAAAGTTCGTGTGAACTTTACACCGAGGTATTCGATCTGATCACGGAGTTGGAGTTGATCTCCCCATAGCGTGAGATAGTTTCTTTCGTTAAAGGAGGCCGCGCGTACACTGTGATTAGGGTGTCTAAAAAGAATCATTTGAGTTTTGTTCGGATTCAGGGACACTCTCCATCTCCTGCACCAGTTTTCAACTAGTCTAAGGTGATCTTGAGCATACCTGAGAACAGAATCAACGTTCGTTGCTGTAGTTACCAGAGCAGTATCATCTGCGTAAAGTAGAGTGGTGGTTCTGTTTCGTGTAGTATTTGGGAAGTCGCTGTTGTATATTATGTAAAGTATGGGGGCCAGTACGGAGCCTTGTGGTACTCCGGCTGTTGGAGTAAAGGAATCGGAGAAATAACCACGTTCCTTAACTCGGACCAGACGTTCAGAGACGTATGATTGGATTAGTCTGACGAAAGGAATTGGTAGTCCAATGTTCAGTAGTTTCTTGATCAGTCCCACATGCCAGACTTGATCGAAGGCTTTTTGAACATCGAGGAAAATACCTAATGCGAGTTTGCTGTCGTTCAGACTTTGAGTAATGTGTGTGACAATCTCAGTCAATGCCGTATTAGTAGAGCACCCTTCTCTAAAGTCGAATTGAAAAGAAGGAATGATGTTGTGTTCGTTGGTGAAGTCAATGAGTCTTTCTTTTAGGATCCTCTCAAAGACTTTTGCTAAAACATTTGTAAGTGAAATCGGCCGATAAGAGTTAGGATCTGTGCGGGGTTTGCCCTTTTTTAGGAGCATAATTGTATTTGCTACTTTCCATTGAGATGGGAAATAGCAGAGTTTGAGAGTGGCATTGACGATATTTGTTAAATAGAGGTAGACACTCGGAGGAAATTGTTTCACGCAGCTCCTGGCAATGTTGTCAGGACCCGGTGAATTCGATTTGCCGATATGACAAAAATTTTTGAAAGTTTGTTGATCCACCGGTGCCATGATGGGATGGTCATGCGGCACCTAAGGATCGAAAGGGGCGCCGAGTAGTCTGTTTACATCTCTTTCAGTCTTAGTCAGGAAGGCGTGGTCAAATCTGGGATTATTAGGTGAGATTAAAGTGTTTTGTAAATGGTTTTTAAAGGCTTCGGCCTTTTGTTGATGTGTATTAATGATTTGATTGTTCACAATAATGTGAGATGGATTATTGGTTTTTTGTTTAGTTAGGCACTTGAATTTATGCCAGAACTTACCACCGTCACGGAAATCAAGACTAGAGGTGGCTGCCCGCCATTGTCTGACTTGCATCTCTTTCACCTGTAGTTTGATCACCGCTGACATGCGGTTATATTCTGCTTTGATAAGGGGGTTTCGAGTGCGTTGAAACTGACGTAGGAGTCGTCTCTTATGTTTGATATTATTGATTATGTATTGCGGTAGAGGTGGCCTATTAGGGTTTATAACCTTATTAGGGACTGATATATCAATTGCTTGATTTATCAGATTTGAGATGGCCGTGATACCTAAATCGATATCATCTGTGTGTGCTAAGTTGCCTAACTCTGGAATGTTATTTGACAGAAAGGCTCTGAATCGGTCCCAGTCAGCGTGCCTATAGTCTCTTATTACTTTGGGTGGTGCAGGAGGGGTGGGTGTAAATATCTGTTCTTTAACCAGCAGAGGTAAGTGATCCGACGTGATGGAGTCACCCAGAAAGCATTCGTCATCTAACAGATCGATCACATCATACGTACATACAATATGATCGACTATCGACATGCCCTGGTGACCCACAAAAGTCGGCGCACGATTACGGATACGATGAATAGGGAGATTAATGAGCATGTCCGAGAAGTCGTTACCTGCGTTATTTGTGGCGGTGTCGCCAAATTGAATGTGTCTGGCGTTAAAATCGCCGAGAATAATAGCCTTATTGAGGCTGGAGATATAATCGAACAAAATCTCGGACATGTCCTGATGAGGATGTTTGTAATAAGAGACTATTGTAATTGTCGTGTTATTGTCTAGGTGGATGTCCACTGCCAGGAAGTCAACATCATTGAGGTTAAGGTGCATAGGTGTAACATGAGGGAAAAGGGGATACCGTATTTAATAAGGAAGCCAATACCGCGAGATATTTGGCATTTAGGACGGTGTACCGTGCAGTAACCGGGGAAAGTTGGATCAGTTTTTGAGAGGGTGTCGGTGAGGGCTAGGATTTGGATATTATGATGTTGAAGGATATGTTTAATAAGGGGTCGCCTATTCCGAACACCCTGGCAGTTAACAGCACCTATTGAACTGTCCATTAGAGGGGCAGGAAGGAGATGGAAGCTCTGTTGTTATGAGCCACAAGAGTACTCTTGTGGCCGAACATCAGAGTGGAGATGCGGTTGGTAATATCCAGGATAAGCTGACGCCTATCTGGAAGGAGGTTAATAAGGATGAGGGAAGTGAATTCCATCACTGCCTTCATGTCTGAAGACAGTTCGTAAGGTGGATCTCTTTTATCTGTAGTTATGGGTTGTGTTTCTTGCGGGGTTTTAGGAATTTCCCTTCTGAGTGGGCATTTGGCCGAATAGGCCGCATGCTCACCACCACAGTTAGGGCATTTAGGGGCTTGTGGGGTAGGGCAGGAAGAGGATTTGTGGTCTTGACCACAAGTAGGGCACCTATACTGTTTTTGCGGGCATTCCGCAATGGTATGCCCGTTAGCACTGCACTTGGCGCAATACTTGGGTACAGGAGGAACGGGATTGGAATTAAACGGTAGTTCCACAGTCATACGGAGGCCGTCAAAGTACACGCCCCTGGCGAGCATCTCCGTGTATTTAGATTCACTTGAGGTGATCAACTTTACATAGGTGGTGGGTTTATTCTCTCTGGAGATGATGCGCCAGAGACGTATGACAGGGATGTTCAAATTAGTGAAAAGGATGGTTAGTTCGGCGTCAGAGTAGATTCTGTCAACTCCCTTGACGACCACCATATAACCAGGATTGTGGGTGCGGGTATTGTTATTTTTATTGGTTGATGGGTTCGTATTGTGTTTCGGAGAGATCTGGATTTTAGGATCCCCGACAGCATCACGGAGTCGCCGTTGGACATCGACGTGATTTATCGGGTAAGGTGTGCGGTACCGGTGGGTAAAACTTTTATAGTGGTGATTTGATTGAGAAGTAATTCTCTGGTATTGATGATTCTGAAAAAATCACGTTGTGTGGATTTTTCCAGAGGGATATTGGAAATAAGATAGTTAAAATGTTTTGGTTGTTGGGAAGTTGTTGTAGGATGTTGTGGTTTAGGAGAGTGCGCTGCAGTAGCATAAGAAGGGATTTGTTGAGGGATAGATGTGTTTGTATGTATACTAATTTGAGGTGTAGGTTGTGGTGTAGGTGTAGTTAGTATATTGGTAGTATGTGTGGTGGATGTTTGCTGGTGTTGGTGTGCAAGGGTGTTTGTTGGTGTAGATGAAGGATTGGCGATAAGTGAAGACCGGGACAGCTGCAGACGCGCGATCAACCGGTCGATTTGGTCAATGGGGAGGGTAGTCACCAGGTCCTCGACGAAACTGTCGGTGGCGACGTTCATCTTCGGAGTGGTGTCGTTGGTATCAGGAATATGAAGTGTAGGGATATTGTAGGTAAGAGGAGTCGGTAGAATGTATTGATTTGAAGGTGAGATAGGGATCGGTGATATTGGTTTTTGAGGTAAAGGTGGAAAGTCAGGTGTAATAGCGTGAGTTAAGTCGTTGCTGGTATTGGATGTAATCGCTTTTTCTATGCTATGCTTTTTCCTATACGCTGTGCAATGTATAGGATGGCGGGTCGCCGGACTATGCTTACAATAAAATGAGCTGTCGGTCCCCCGATGCACTTCCTTGTATACCACTGAGTTTTATATGTGTACTAATTTAACTTCCTAACAACTTTTCCTCAAGTTACTAATTACAAATTAGTAACTATATGGAATTTCACAGGAGTCAGTTCGTGACCCAAGTACCACTATTAACACCAGGCCAGCTAGTCGACACTCAGTTAGTAAACAGAGAGAACCGGCTACAGCGTACGCAGGTGGCCTTTTCTTACGGCAACCACCTACTATGCTTTCACCAGTTACTAGTTAACTAGTAGAATGTGTAGGACGAACTGCCCCAGATGAAAATTTGCAGCACCTATAGATCTCGACTGACTTATTTATTTTCTTTTTATTTCTTCTATACCTAAAAATATACCTAAAAATAAATTCAAAGAACCGCTACAATGCCGGACTGGTCGTCCTATCACCCTAACGGAGGCTGAAAGCCCCGGCTACGGCCGCGGATGGCTCTTACAATACCATCCACCTAGCCTTCACCGTGACCAGCAGAATCTCCGAAACAGTAGACGGGAGCACCCAACCAACACAATAACAGCTCTATGAGCCCTAACGGTTTTCAGAAAAACCGTTGAAGTTGAACAATGGGAATAGAACAATGGACAATGGTCCTATTGTTCTATTGTTGTCGCTCTTATCGCCTTCTATTGTTCTCTTATCTCCAGGTGTAACGTCCGTCCAAGCGATCAGCTTGTTAACAATGCCTATGGCTGTCAACTGATCCTTTGCTATAGGAACGAGACGGGAACCTAAAAACGAGAAAAACAACCGTTCGCTACGAATTCACGATGCAGAATACTACTACTACTGGCTGACTGTTCAAACTGACTGAACCGGTCTTACCCTGTGACGCTGCTTTTATACTCGCTGTACGCGCGGGAACGGTATGGGCTGACGTGGTCTGAACTGACGTGGCCTGAACTGTGTGGGCGGGAGGTCGCTGAAGTAGGGGTCGCCATGTTGGCGGCAATCGTTTTGCGTCGTCGCGCGTATTTAAGCTGTTAGGCCGTTTTCGATTTCGATGGCTTCACGAATGATTCTTGATTTTAAGGAGCGGATGGGGCCAATGGTTTTTGCTTTTTCGAAGTCTGTTTTGTGGCCTGTTTGAATGTGATGTTGGGCTAGGGCTGAAGTAGTATCGGAATGTTTGACTGATATAGAATGTTCGTAAATACGGTTATGAATTCGTCGGTTTGTCTGTCCGATGTATGTATGTGGGCAACTGGAACAAGGTATCTCGTAGACACCATGGTCTTCATTAGGGATTTGGTCTTTTACGGATCTGACGACATTGGACAACTTTGAGTGAGTAGTAAAGATGGTTTTGATGTTTAGAGGAAGAAGAGTTCTACTGATTTTGTCAGTGACCAGTAATAAAAGGTAGAAAGATTTTGGGTTGATCCGGCGGCAAGGTTTCTTTTTTGGATGGAATGGGGTTTAGCTGTTTTTGAATGCTCTTATTGATTTGGGTTTTGTGGTAGCCGTTTTGTAAGAGTGTTTGTCTTATTGAATTGATTTCGGATGACCTATGATTGATGTCGCTAAGTCTTATGGAACGAGATATGAGAGTGTTGACCACTGAATTGAGTTGGGCGGGGTGGTGATGTGACTGGGCATTGAGATATCGGTTTGTATGAGTGGGTTTCCGGTACACGGAATAGGAAAAACTGTGAAGTAAGTTTTTCTGTATAAGGACATCAAGGAATGGCAAAGACACTTCAGACTCGACTTCCATCGTGAATTGAATACTAGAATGTATTCCATTCAGGTGCGAGAGGAAGAGATCTAACGCATCCCTACCATGAGGCCAAATGACAAAAGTGTCATCAACATACTGTAACCAGCAGGTGGGTTTAAGATTTGATGATGACAGGGCTGCTGTTTCGAAATGTTCCATGAAAATATCAGCTATTACGGGAGAGAGGGGAGATCCCATTGGGGCACCTTTGATTTGACGATAGAAATGGTTTTGGAATGAAAAGTATGTATTAGACATGCAGTCTTTTATAAGAGATAGTGTGTCTTGGGGATTTGATGTTTGGAGTCCAAGATGGAAATGGTTTTATAGATAGGAATATTGGTGAACAAAGAAACAATGTTAAAACTAACTAGTATATCTGAGGGAGAAATAGAAATATTTTTCAGAAGGTCAATAAAATGAAAAGAGTTTTTGACAAAAGACGAAGCTTTTTCGGCTAATGGTTGTAAAGATAAAGCGAGATGTTTTGCCAATTTCTGAGTGGGGCAGTTGTATGCACTGACGATGGGTCTTAGGGAAACATTGGGCTTATGGATTTTTGGAAGGCCGTATATCTTTGGAATTCGGGATGATTTTTCTCTGGGTATAAGAGATTTTTTGAGGGTATTTTTAAGAATTTATCATAAGAATAAATGAAAAAAGTTTTTTTAAATAATTATAAATATATTTAAGTGAGCCATGTGCATAGGCAACCAAATATACACTGTCTATGACATGACGATGCCTATTTTTGAACTAAGTAAGTGACAGATGTAAAATGGGGTTATTTATTAGTTTGGGATGTTTAATTTAAATATAATTACGGATGTAAAATAGTGATAATATATTAGTTTAAGATATTTAGTTTATATATAATAATGTATTCTGATCTGAAGCCCAAATGTCCATAATTTTCTCACTAGAAGGGTAAATAATTTTCTGGAAAACGTCAATATAGAAGGCAGTTAACCCTATTACCATAGTCTATTATTCCAGAACTTTCATATATTGATGAGGAAGAGTTTCGAACATGGTTTGTTGCTAGAATATTCTGGAACCATAAAAGGATACAAATACGAGGTAATTTGGAGCAGGCGGCATTATGAAGTTAGATTAAGTCAGTCAGTCAGTTACGATTAAGTCAGTTACAATTCATTAAGTTAGTGACAATAAATTAGATTCATCAAGAAAGTTAGTTCAAGAGAGTTATAATTAATTAAGTCAGATACAGTTGGAGAGTATGAGAGTAAATTAAGACAGTTAGTTCAATACAGTGATAGTTAATTATTAGTACAGTAATACAGTGACAGTATGGAGTTAATTCATTAAGAAGTTAAGCAGTCAATAGTACAAGCACATAGTATACAGTATATTTGAAGTATATTATATGGAGATTACAAGAATTTTAGATTATAATATCTATATGGTGAGTGAAGATTATTAAGAAGAAACATATTTAAAATTGTTGGCAGCCGATAATTAAAATATTTTGGTATATTTGGAAAAAGCAATTTCACAAATACAAGGATAACCGAGGCTGATTAAGAAGATATTGAGTGATGATTATAACTTTAATTTTGGAAAACGTTAGGCATTCAGTGATAGAAAGGTGCCAAATTTTGTTAATATAATTTAATAATTGTAAGAATTTCAAATTTTAGATAGGTTGTTTTAAATTTATATTGTTTAAATTAGATATATATGTCTGTTTCATAATAGTTATAATAAAGATAATTTAAAAAAGTACTTACAAACTAATTCTTTGAGAACCTCGATAAAAACCCTATACTTACATATATCATTCAAATTTACTCATAGCTCATACAGAAACAATATATATATATATATATATATATATATATATATATATATATATATATATATATGTATATATATATATATATATATATATATATATGTATATATATATATATATATATATATATATATTATTCCAAATTACTCATAGCTCATACACAAACAAAACAACATAGCAATAATGGCGCCCACTGCGGGGCTCTCTATTTAAAAGAATTAGTTTGGGAAGATAAGTACTCTCATATAATTTTAAATTAATTTTCATTAAAAAAAATTATAGAACTTATTTTTAATTATATTTGAATAAGTAAAGTCTCAAAATGTCTCAAGGAAAGAAAGGTACAAGAAACAAAAAGAATGAAGATGTGGAAATAGAAACACAAGCTGTACAAGAGGAGAGTTTAGTCCAAGTTCCACAAGATACTGTAGAAATGAATCAAGAAAGAGAGGAAAATGTCAATATGGCAGCTTTGATGTCATTAATGATGCAGATGAACAAGACAATGGAAGAGAATTCGAAAGAAGTCAAAGAAGACATAAGAAAAATGGAACATAAATTGGAAGAGAATTCGAAAAAAGATCTAAGAGAATTATAAAAAATTAGAAAAGAAAATAGAAGATAATAATAATAAAATTGTAAAACAAATAGAAAAACAAATAGATAAAATACAAATTGTTGCAAGTCTATCGTCTTTAATGATCTCCTTCAAATGCACGTATCGTTCAAATTATGCTAGCCTCTTTTCCTCTCGATAAGCTGAATCTCTCGTTCTAGCCTGAACAGTGACTCTTGGAATATAAGTAGAAAATATAACTTACAATATTTTACTGGATCAGCTTGTCAGATACACTAACTCCACGAAAACTCACAAACATTCACTTCTACTGCTTCCTACCTCTGGGGAACTACCCGAGAACAACGGCCGTTCGCCTTGCACCCTTGGAAACCAACTGACTATTTTTTCTTCCTCAACAAACTAGCTAAATTCTCATTCTTACCAACCATATCCCACCTTCTCAATCTCCTCCAATCAAAGCTCGCCACAATTCCCCATCTCTTTATTTAGACAACAAACAATAATCTTACCTACAATTATAAATTTCCTAAAAACTATTAATATCGGTTTCTACAAATTCTTAAGAACTAACAGAGAAATATATTTCTAAACATCTATTCTATTATCCTAATTACTGTACAAGTCCATTTGGAAAACCCGCTTGCATTGTCCCTGGTTTCACTAATTTCACTCGAATATATTTTACAAAGAATATAATTTATGCATATCTTAAATTTTGTTTAATACAGGTTATCCAAAGATAATGGACTTTCACTTCTTTGAAATATATTTAGCAAACCAATATTTTTCTGGATTTTACATATCATGACAAATCCCCGCCATTTGATCTGCCGAAAACTCTTTGTTTTCCAGGATCAAATTATTTCAATATGTTATTAAAATCTACTCATGATGCTGATAGATGTCGTGAATGTTAAAAATACCCCGTATATTGCCTGTCTCTATGTGCGCTAATTCATAACTATTTACCTCATTTTCCGTATTGACCCTATATGGACCTTCAAATACAGGCATCAATTTAGCACAAATACCGGCATCAATTTAGCACAAATACCATTTTGTAAATTCGACACCCTCAGTGCCCTCACTAAGACTGTATCTCCTTTCTGGAATGTGATCGGCTTTCTTCGGGTCCTCTCTTGCCTTTGGAGATATTTCTCTCCACTTCATCTCAATCTTCTTTGAACCACCTCGATCACTTCTTCGTATTGTCTGGGGGCGGTGTCTTCTAACGGTCTTGTAGGAATTGTTCCTTTCATTATATATAAAGGCGTCTCTTTGGTAACTGTATTTGGTGCACAATTCAAATACGTCTCGATCTCAATCACTTTTCTATCCCAATGTCGATAACGTTCTTCAGCAGGAATTCGTAGAAATTTTGTGACTTCTTGTATAAAACGTTCCGATAGGTTGCTCTGTATATGACGGATGCTTATAAATTTTGTATTGATGCCTCTCTCTCTTAATTCCCTTTTAAAACGTTCATTCCTAAAGTATGTCGCATTGTCCAATAAAATATTGTCTGGTCTTCCCACTGTTTCTATAAAATCGTCTATCTTCCGAAGTATTTCCTTTCGTGGTTCGGCATGCGTACAATTTAACATATTTTGAGAAAAGATCCACCATAACTAGTATGTGTTTATTCCTTTGCGTTGTTGGTATCAAATCGCTCAACATATCAATGGCGACAATATCCAGTTTCTTCCGAGCTACGACGTTTTTTGTGACGTTTTCATTTTTGAAGTTCCTACTTTTACACTTTTGGCATGTCACACAATTTTGAGTCATCTCTTTGGCTATTGTATAGTCCTGTCGACAAATGTAGTTCTCCCTGAACATAAGCCACACCTTCCTGCTTTCAATATGTCCGTTGTCACAGTGTAACTTTAAAAAAACTTCTTTTGCCATTTGCTCCGTGATTACATATAGTTCTTTACCATCGACCCTCTTAATATATAAGTTATTTTCTTGTTCAGCCCTTTGCTTTTCTCTTTCATCCAATTCTTCCTGATTTTCCCTGATTTGAGATAAAGAAAATAAGCCTGTTTCTTCTCTCATTATGTTAATGCCTACGTGGAGAGTTTTGTGATCCTTTGTTTTTTTGGCTTTGGCTTGAAACCTTTAGCCACGTAATTACATATAAATATTAGTATTCATTCATACAGGATTATACAAGGAGGACACTTTTCACGCTCAGGGATTCATCAGAGCGGCTTTATTGTAACAAACAAGACATAAACCATGGTTAGGTAGGTGGGCAACATATATGGTAAGCATACAAAGGAAATGTTCAAGCGTACGATCAATTTTACACTCATACCTTTAATTTGATTTTTACAAGAAATATCATAATTATTTTAAAGATTTTTATATTGTCTTCACTTAATAGAAGATTTACGTTTAATGGTGTATTTAATCCCTCTTTTATCAATTATTTTATCAGCCACGTGCTTGTATTACGATGTAGTGGGCAGTTGAAGAATATGTGATTTAAATCAGCTATACTAGTTCCACACTCACATCGGTCTGTTGGGAGAACTCCTATTTTGTGTAGATGTTTCGGAAAACATCCATGATCGACTTTTAATCTTAAGACAGTTGACACTGTGTTTCTGCTTAGTGTAACATCTTTGTAAAATTGGTTTACATCTACTGTGGGTTGTAATTTGTATAAATTAGTGCCCCTGCTTTCACCAAACTGAATCCATTGTCTGTCCCATTTAAATTTAATATGTTCTTTGATATAGGCAAGTAGGTCATATGTCTTAAATTCTTCTATCACCATATGTGATATGAAAATTTCTAATATGAATTATAGTGCTATTGATTGTGAATTGAAAGTTTTCTAAGGAGTGTAATACTGACAGTAAATCACTGCATATGACAATTTTGTTTCACTGGTTTTCACAGCACAATTCAAGGGCTTTGTATATAGCACATGCTTCAGCAGAAAAATGCTGGATTGATTATTTAAAATAAATAATTTTTTAATATTCATTTTTGGCACTGGTTGTACATGTTGGTGATTTTGACCCATCTGTATAGATCACAATATGATCTGAATAGCCACTTAAGATTTCTTTAAGAGTAGTGTAGCAAAATTCGTTTTGGTATTTAGGGATAATAATATTTGTAGCTAGAACACTTGTTAGATGTGGTATATCCAACGATTCCCAGATAAGATTACAAGGGCAATTTATTAACTTCAGTTCGTTGCAAATTATAATTGCTCTTGCAAGTGGTGGAGAGTTTTTTTTTTAATCAAGTATGTAGATGTTAGATCAGCTGTATTTAATTCATTAATTATTTTTGCATTATAAGTGCCACGATAATGTTGGTTTAGGAAATATTTGCTTCCCAGATATTCTCTGCGCAATGAGAGTGGGTTTTCAGATGCTAGAGCTAGGGTGGCTTCATTTGGAGTGCTTTTCATCAATCCTAACACAATCCTTAGAGCTTTAAATTGAATTCTATCAAGTTTACGTAAATTGGTTATGCTAGCTGACCCATATACCTTCTTCTTCTTCAAGTTCCACTCCTATCGGAGATTGGAAATCATTCTGGCAATTATAATTTTATTGGTTACTCGCCTGAATAGTTCAATTGAACTGCATCCAAACCATTCACGGAGATTGCGTGGCCACGAGATTTTACGTCTTCCTACGCTTCTTCTACCTTTGATTTTACCGTGCATTATATTCCTTAGTAGTTCGTACTTTTCACCTCTCATGATGTGCCCCAAGTATTCCAATTTCCTGATTTTTATGGAATTTAAAACTTCGCATTGTTTTCCTAGTTTTTCGAGAACTTGTTCGTTTGTTTTGCGATCCATTCATGATATTTTCAAAATACGTCGGTAACACCACATTTTGAATGCTTCTAGGTTTTTAATGTTGGATTTTTTTAAGTGTCCAAGCTTCAACTCCATACAAAAGGGTAGAGAAAATATAACATCGAAGCATTCTTATCCGGAGCGATATATTGATATCGCGATTACAAAAAAGTTTTCTCATTCTATTTAAAGTTGACCGCGCAATTTCAATGCGGCATCTTATTTCTTTTGTCTGATCAGTATCTTCTGTGATCCATGCTCCAAGATATTTGTACGAAGATATTTGTTCAATTTCTGTATTATCTAGTACTAGCTTAACTTTGATGTTTTGTGCTTTTGTAAATACCATGAACTTGGTTTTCTTCAAATTGATTTTTAGTCCATAACCGTTGCAATATATATTTAGTTGTTCAGCAAGTTGTTCTTCTAGTGTTCCTGCCAGAAGGACGGTGTCGTCAGCATATCTTATGTTATTAAGTGGCTCACCGTTTATTATAAGGCCCTCACTGATCTCGGCAAGCGCTAATTCTGAGATGGCTTCACTGTATAAATTGAATAACAAGGGTGATAAAATACACCCTTGGCGGACCCCACGGCGAATCTGGATATCCTTGGTCAGTTCGTTTTCAACTTTCACTTTTGCTCTTTGATTCCAATAGAGGTTACAGATGATTCTAATGTCTCTACTGTCTAGGTTTTTATTTAATAAAATTTCTTTAAGTCGATTATGCTGCACTCCGTCAAATGCCTTCTCAAAATCAATGAAACAGGCATATACTTCCTGATTAATATCTAAGCATCTCTGCGAAAGAACACTTACTGCAAACAGTGCATTTTGTGTTCCCAGTCCTTTCCTAAATCCCATTTGTGTATTACTTATGCCTTCATCTAATTTCTTATGTATTCTATTGTGAATTACTTTTAAAAACAATTTCAAGACATGACTCATTAAGGCTATGGTGCGATGTTCATTGCACTCCTTTGCATTCGCTTTTTTGGGAAGCAGTATGAATGTTGATTGGAGCCATTCTTTAGGTATTATACCTGTTCTATATATGGTATTGAATAGATCCAAAAGAAGATCAATAGATTCAGTATTCACAATTTTAAGTAATTCGATAGGAACTTCATCAGGCCCGGGAGATTTACCACCTTTAGCTTGTTTCATTGCGTATTCAATTTCTTCTCGTATAATGTCAGGCCCAGTATCATCAATGCTATATATTGTGTCCATCTCTGCATTTTTTGGTTTATATCTGTTATAAGTGCACCCCTTTCATCTCTTAGTTGCCTAGTTTGAAGTGTTTTTCTCATTCCTGTTAATTCTCTAATTCTTTTATGCATGTTAAAAAAGTCATATTTTTTCTCAATTTCTTCTAGTTCTTGGCACTGCTCATGTAACATTCTCTCCTTAGCTTTTTTTATTCTCTTTTTAATTAATCGATCAGTTTCATTATATTTAATTGGATTTTTTGTTTTGAATGATTTTCTTTCATTCATTAATAGTAGTATTTCTTCAGTCATCCAATCTTTATGTTTTCTATTCTTTGGTTTTAAGTTTTCATTTGCTGTTTTAATTATTGCTACTTTTATATTTTCCCATTTCTGATCAATCTTATGGCTACTTTTATTCAGTTCTTGGGCATTACGTAGATTTTCAGTAAGAGTTTTTACAGTTTGTTCCTTTGTTTGTGGTTCCCTTAATCTCTTAATATCAATTCTCCTTTGTGTGGGTTTTTTAACCAGTTTTAATTTGGTTCGTAATGTGACTACTATGGGGTTATGGTCTGAACCGAAGTCTGCTCCAGGATAAGTTTTGGCAGGTAGTATAGAATTACGGAATCTTTGTCTAATAAGGACAAAGTCAATTTGATTTCGGATTATTCTATTCGTTGTATCACCGGAAGATTTCCATGTATACAATCTTCTTTTTGGTAGCTTAAAAAGTGTATTAGCTATTACAAATTCTTCCGTAAGGCAAAATTGTATCAAACGGTCACCACGTTCATTTCTATTTCCTAGACCATATTCCCCCACATATCCATCCACTCTTCCCTGGCCAACTTTGGCATTGAAGTCGCCCATTACTATTGTAGTGTGATGTTTCTTCATTGATTTTAAGACTTGTTCCAAATCATGGTAAAACAGTTCGATATCGTCGTCATCTTTATCTGCCGTAGGAGCATAAACTTGAATAAAATTTACTATACCTTTTTTATACTGTAGTTGTATTGATAAGATCCTATCAGAATAAGGAGTAAAACTTATCACAGAGTAATTGACCTTTTTTGCAACTAAGATAGCAACACCATAGCGCTGATTGACCTTGTTGTTACCTGAATAATACATGGTTCCATTATTTGTAATTTGTTTGCCTGAACCTGGCCACTGTATGTCACTTATACCTAAAACATAAATCTGGAGGTTTTCCATTTCAAGCAGTACGTTCGCTAATTTACCACTTGCATATAATCTTCTGACATTCCAGGTTGCTATTTTCAATGTCTTAAGTCCACAGGGATTTCTCTGGTTTACGACCTGGGAGACCCATATACCACACAACAGTAATCTATTATAGATCTTATATAGGCTCGATAAAAATTCAATGCAATGTTTTGATCTGCACCCCACGATCTCTTACACACCATTTTCAGAAAATTAATACCTTTTTCGCAGCGACCAATTGTATAAATAATATGTTGTGTCCAAAGCAGTTTTCTGTCAAGTACGACACCAAGATATCTAAATTCTGAAACAAATGGAATATCATTGCCATGTAAGGTTACAGAGTGATATTTAATAGGGTGTTTTCTTGAAAAAAATACTACGGCACATTTTTGGTACGAAATATTGAATCCATTAAACCAAGTCCAATTATCCAAGTTGTACATAATATGTTTGAGTTCAATGGTGCTTTCACTGTACGTTTTCTTATGTGAATAAATGACAATATCATCAGCATATTGTAAGCAAACAATATTGGAAGACCATAAATTGTGCAAATCGTATGTGTACAAATTAAAAAGAAGTGAACTTAAAACAGCTCCCTGTGGAATACCTTTTGATGTGATCTTGGGTCCAATAATATTGTGACCTACTCTCATCGATACACTTCTCTCTTTGTATAGGTTTGATAGTAAATGTGCTATCGATTTTGGAATGCCAAGAAACACAAGTTTATCACAGAGTATATTTAAATCAATATTGTCATATGCACTTTTTATGTCAATAAACAATGCAACTGTTGTCATGGAATTAGAAAAACCAATTTGAACATCTGTAGTCAGACGAACTACTGCATCCGTGGTTCCATAGCCTTGTTTATATCCATATTGTGTTGCTGGTAGAATATTATGCCGCCTTAACCAAATTTCCATTTTAAAAATGCATGACAATAATGTTATTGGTCTATATGATTCCGGATTATCTTTGTCTTTTCCCGGTTTTAGAGTTAATATAACAAAGCAATCATTAAATTTGTAAGGAGGTATTCCAGTTTGCAAAATACAGTTAAGAATATGTAGTAGTAGTCTTTTAGCCAGTACACCCATTTTTTGTAACATGATGTAAGAAATCTGATCTGGACCTGGAGCTGTGTTTTTGGATATCTTGATAGCATATTCCAGTTCAGATAATGTTATTTCTTTTAATAAATAATGTTCTTATGGATTTAAAGTCATGTAAGGTATATGTTTGTCAACAAATGGTGGACATAACTTCTGAAGAATATCTTCTGCAACTGCGGAAGGGGCATGTTTGATGTTTGCGTTTTTGTTGTTTAATTTGTTAGATATCTTCCATATTTGAGTTGATGGGCAAGTAGAGTTAAGACTAGAGCAAAATTTAATCCATGTTGTTTTGGCTTTGTGTTTAAACAATTTTTTAGTTGTAGCTTCTATCTTTTTATATTCAAGAAAGTTATTTAGTGTAGATGCGGTTTTGTATTTTTTAAGAGCGTTCTTAAGCTGTAGCTGTGTATTACATTCATCATCCCACCAAATTGATTTTTGTCTATGCTTAGGACTGAAGGGTACGTTTTGGGGATAGAAGCTTCACTGCTTGTATTAATTGCTCTATTCAGATTAAATGCCATTTCATTACAGTTTTCAGAGTATACAACATTCTTCAGTTCCATTTCAAGAGTGCTATGAAACTATTCCCAGTTGGCTTTCTCTAATTTCCATTTCCTTGTTGGATAGACAACAGAAGAGGGTAGATCAATATTCAACTTAATGGAAATAATATAATGATCAGATCCAAGAGTTCTATCCAATGTTTGCCAATGTGCTAGTGCAATTAGTCCAGGAGTTATTAGCGTTAAGTCTACAGCTGATTTTGTAGAGTTTGGAGGGGTAATTCTAGTCGCCGAACCATCATTTAGAAATATTAAATCCATATCAGTTAATGCATCAATTATTCTATTGCCATCAATATCATTTTTTGGAGAACCCCATACCACATGATGGGCGTTGAAGTCACCTCCTAGTACCATCTCTCCTTCGAGTGAGGAACACCAATTAAAAAGCCGTTCCCATTCTCGGGTGCTTATATTCTTGTCAGGTTTATATAATGAGATTATGTTAATTATTCTGCCATTAAAATCAATTTTTACACCACACATTTCCAATGTTCCAACATTTATAATATCCAATATCTTATACTTATTTATCCGTAGGCTTAAAAATATATCTACACCTCCAAACCTACGATCTTGACGATCTTTTCTAATAATTTGGTACCCCTTATAAACAATGTTGTGTTTTGTCTTATAACATGTTTCAGATAAAATTGCAATATCAATAGCATTCGAATACAGAAATTTTTTAAAAGATTGCGCGTTAGATACAGTAGAACGACTATTATATTGAATTATATTTAAATTATTTGAACTGTTATGATCCATTGGATGTGGATAAATTTTCCAATAGATTTGAAATATGTTTTTTAATTAAATTTTGATCATTGTCTATATAATATTTGCAATTTAAAACATCAGAGAGAAAGCTGAATATTATATTAGTAATACCTTCAACTATTTTTTCTTGATGTCTCATGAACTCATCCCTGTAAGGATTTGGTAAGATTGACGAAATGGCTGTACTTTTCTCAACTCTTTCATTATCAATATGATCGCTCTCATTCAGTTTTCTTTTTTTTAAAGATTCAGAACTGTTACTTGATGTGGAATTTTTTCTTACAACTCTCGGTTTAGAGATACTGCACACTGAAGGTACATTAACATTTTTGGAAGGTAGCGGAGGAAAACTACTAGAATCATTAGCTAGTAACGAAAATCGATTATTAGTTAATATATTTGAATAATAATTTGGATTGCTTTGAACTTTTTCAGCTTCCTGAAAAGAGATATTTTTTGTTGCCATAATTTCCTTAATTTTACGTTGTTTAATATATTCTGAGCATTCTCTTGATAGTGCTGAATGTTGCTGACCACAGTATAAACATTTAGTTCCCACAGAGCAGTCCTTATTATTATAATTTTCACCACAGTTTTTACAACGCTCTTTCCCATTACATTGTTGTGTCATATGTCCATATCTTAAGCATTTCTGACACTGTATAACAGGATCTATGTTCGGTTCCACTGGAAAAATGCAACTATTAATTATGACTTCTTTTGGTAAAGAAGCTCCGATAAATGGTGTACATACAAATTGTCTAGGTACTAATTTTGTTTCATTTGTTTCTGTAGTGACTCTACGGTTTAGTCGTTTTATTTCTTTAATATTACTATTTGGATTCTCACTTTTAAGTTTTTCCAGTAGATATGTTTCGGTAAACCCAGTATCAATGGAACATATTAAACCTCGACGTTCCACAAAAAACCGTGGGATATAAGCAATTAAATTGTTAGCTTCTAAAAAGTCGCCACTTACAATGTTATTAGCAGAAGAAGCGTTATTTAAAATTACCTTAATTTTATTCCTACCAATAGATTTAATTTCAGTAATGTTATTTTTAAAACTATTCGCATGTAAATAATGTCCAACTCTTATCGGATGTAATTTACCGATATTTTTATCGATAGATTCTACATACACAACGAATGGACCAGTGTCAGACAACAGGTATCGTATGTTTTTATCGTAATGTTTTCTGATAAGATTCAGATCATTATCATTTTTACAATCGTTTGTTATTGGAAACGACTCAACAGATAATACAGTTGTTGTTCCACCAGGGTCATCAATCTCATTTCTAACGACTTCCATTTCACAAAATAAACTTTGTTTTCACCACTATACTTATCGTAAATACGTCTACTCTCGTTAAAAGCTTAGACGGAACTGTTTTGTGATCCTCTTTGCGGAATTGTTCATTTCTCGTAAACGCATCAGCCAAGATATTGTCAGTTCCTTTGATATATTTAAATTCAAAATCATATTCTTGAAGTAAAAGATTGCCCCTATGAATTCTATTATTTACCAGCCTATTTTTCATTATGTGTACCAACGCTGCATGGTTTGTTTTAATGGTGAATTTTGCCCCAAGTAGGTAAAAACGTAATTTATTTACACAAAGTAACACACTGGCAAACTCTAATCCAGTAACGCTGTATTTTCTCTCATACGTTTTGGTTTCACGGGAAACAAAACAGATTGGCACCTCTATATCGTCTTGGATCTGTGATAACACCCCTGCAAATTTTTTTATGGAAGCATCGGTCCTGAGAATGAAAGATTGGTCATATTTTGGGTTGTGCACTCTTACAGCTGTGCTTAAACGCTCCTTTTAAATTTTTGAAAGCCATTTCTTGTTCAGTTCCCCATTTCCATCTGAAATTTTTCTTGAGTAATACTATTAACGGTATTTCTTTTGTGCTGAGGTCTGGTATCAGCTTTTTGAAATAGTTTACCATTCCTAAAAATCCCCGCAACGTTTTTAAATTGGTTGTCCTATACTCGGTTCACAATTTGTTGATAGCTCACTACAAGTTTAATCCTAATTAGAGAACTGAAATACAGAGAGGATAGGTAATACGATATAATAGTAAAAACCAACCTGAAACTGACGATTTAAGATGTTTTCGACTAACCCACCTTGTATCTACCGGAATACAATACAGCGGTCAAGCTTATAATCCGATTAGGAACGTATTTTGGCCGACCAGTGTCGTAGAGTATATGATTGAAACATTTATTTGAACTAAATAAATATATTTTTTAAATTGTATTTTTGTTTTAATAAAACTTATAATAAAATAAAATATTTTATTCAAAAATAAAGTTTTTTGCCATTGGTAAAAGATACTGTTACGAACGCGGCTCGCCTAACGGTAGTAGAGTATGGGGCACTCAAACCAGACAGACACACTGCGCATGCGTCGACATAGACCAGACATGTCGGAAAGCATTGGATCTGCATTACCGGCCAACACGTACCTTAGCATGGTTCCGAACCTTTAGTCGTGACTGAAACCATATGCAATGACGTTATTGCGTCAACTTGTCAACCTTAAATATTCAATTCTTTTTTTAACTTTAATATTTTTATTTTCTATTAACCATTTAATCTCACAGTATTATTTTTAACTAATTTTTTTAAATTAAAGAAAAAGTTTTCCGAGGTAGGATTTGAACCCGGATCAAATATTTACTATACCTTCGTACTACTCGCTACACTACGGGCGAATAATGTTATGCGTTCAAAAGAGTATAATAATATAAAATGCGGTTAGCGCTAGGAATTTAAAATATAGATACTCCTCGTTGTGATTGCTGACAAAAATAAGTGACTAGATAAATTATACTAAGAGCTTAGGTTCACGAAATAAATCAGTACAGTAATAACTGATTTATATTTTTTTTAAATAAAAAGTATGTATTGCATACAAAGTTATTAATTAGTACTAAATGAAAACTATCATTAACCTGGCAATATTAAATTGATATATAGAGGTAAACCACGGTACAGGATTTTAAAATGGATAACTTAAAGAAATATCAGTTTCTAGCTGTTGGATATTTAACGAGATGACCCCACTAGTTGACTTTAAACGAATATTAATATAGATGCTACCCCCTACGATTCCACTTAACGTCTGCTGTTTGACAAAGGCGTACATTGACCTTTAATGAATACTGGTTCACACAGTTCTCTCATGCACATATATCTCGTACACTGCTCAATATAGAGATAAAATTTTCGTCATACACTCCCAAACCAGCAGTTCGAATGTTAACAAGAATTTTTAAGAATTTATTCACAACAGGGTATTCAGAAACTTCATCTGCATAATACATTTTGGCTATTCTAAACGATTGTCCTTTTAAATGCAATACAGATGAATGTCGTTTCATTCTGTCAATAAAAAATCTTACTTTCAGCCTCTTATACTTTACCTTTATTGTTGGAAAAACTTTTAAATATTTGGATTTAATAACATTTATTCAATGTAGCTATTGGAATGATACCAAAAATAATTTTTTTAGGCACAGGTTTTTCAGAACTTTCATTTGCCTTTACTATTCTAAACCAATGTCATTTTAAACACAGCACACATGTGCGTGACGACAATCGCATCAACTTTTTAATGAACGATTCTTACTTAATCATGTTACCAATAAAAATCGCCCGTGCAAGACGGAATAAGAACAGAGATAGTCAAAACAGGTGGATAACAACTCTAGAATCAATAAGAATCCTTAACAGATGCCTAACAAATTCATAGTCATGGTACAAGACACAAGACAAGAGGTCGAATTAAAACGAACCGACCAATTAGTCTTTTAACACACCCATGTAAATTATTAACAAAGGTTACAACACAAATTAGATTTATACCAAATAGGAGTTCACAAAGGATGCAGTACAAATGATCATCACACACACTCGGAAAAATGCAAAAATTCCACTTAAGTAGGCATTTAAAGCTTGCGATTTCATAGAACAATGGGCAATGGGTACCTCATGTATTAGATAACAGCAAAATGTTTTAGAAAACATTTACAGCAAAGCAACATTTAAAAGTTAAAATAAGTGAAAAATTAATATTACACGTTAACGAGGAGTCAGACAAGGAGACACGATAATGTTCCAAGTTATTTACAATTGATGTAAAGGATATTAAAAAAATAAACTGGAGTGCGAACAAAAAGTTACTTAACGCCAATTAAATCACTTGCGATTTGCAGATGACCTTGTACTAATTATTAGTACTTGTGTACAGGAGACACAAGAAACGTTAAAAGGCTTAAGCATCGGGCATGGTAGGACTAACATATAGAGAAAATTAAGGTAATGTTAGCTGAAGAGGTACACTCTTGACGATTGGAAGATTAATAAATATCTACGGGATATAAAATAAACAAAGAAAATCAAATTGCAAAATAACCAAAAGAACCAAAGGGATAATAGTAGGTAAACTCAGCTTCATTATAAAAGATCCAGTTATCTTAAAACGAAAGGTTTTTGGCACGTGTATCCTTCCTGTTATGACCTGAGTCCATGACACTTTATTGTCAGATTTAAACAGCTATTGAGAGACATGATAAAATGTAAGCTTAAGAGATCATTATGAGAAACGAAGATATAAGAACAAAAACAGATTAAAGCTATCGCAAAATCTAAATGACATGTGGCAAGTGGGGAAATAGCACATAAACAATAGGAAGACCACTACGATAGATCGAGGACATTAAAGAAAAGAGAGAGGAAGAAACCGGATAACGAAGAAGCTGCTAAAGACCAATAAACGGTCCCAAATGCCTCGACCCTACCAACAAAAAAAAAATGAATTACAACTAAAAATATTAATATGATACAGTTCATCGGTCATAGATTCCAAAAACTAGAAAATGAGGAAAATTATGAGTAAATATAACATCTCGATTGTTTAGTAAAAAAATACTTTAAGATCACACAAGTTCTGGTTAAAAAGTCGATTCGCTACCAAAAATTTGATTTACGAATAAAAACATTAGTGATAATTGACCACAATAATGGATCAGCCTGCTTTTTTTTAGAGATTTAAGGCGTAGAGCTGGAAAGGTTTGAAATAAAAAAACATAAAAAACGTGTTTTATTTAAAAAGTAATTAACATACAATTTTATTATAATATTATGTGATAGGTTTTGAGCATAGTCTGTATACGGTCTATCAAGCCATACATTATTCAACTTTTTTGGTTAATAGATATCCATTCAATAGTGACAAGTAACCTTAAAATCATTACAATAGCAGTTAAATATGATTTTGCACTTTTAATTTTACAAATTATACAGCAGTTACATGTTTAGAAAAAAGATATAGTTCCTTAGAGAAAAATCATTAATGTACAGAGGTCCTTAACCATTGGTGGTGTATATCATTATTTGCTTGGTACGGAAAAACAGCCAAAATCAACACCACATAAAGTAACACACAAAAAAAAATAATGTTCTACGTTACAAGTACAGTAGGTGATTCCACAATTATCACACGGGAGCATTGTTAAAATACTGTTTTATTTGATCCATTATTAAACTATCTAGCAAGATAGATATTTAAGTTAGGTGGTACCAAAACTAATAAAAAAAAAGAGTACATTACTCCAAAAAGGTTGAGAACCACTAATCTATGTGATTTTGACATAATTATATAATATGAAAAATATTATAGGCAAAGTACATTTTACCAGCTTTTGTGTGCTCGCTATTAGACACATCAATCATCTCTATATTTGTTTACGGCTTGACTATACTGAAAAAATCAATCTTTGTTGGCTATATGTGGTGTCTGTAAAGATAAGGTTTAACTGTTAAGTGTTTCTCTCTAGTAATAAACTGTACTCTGATTCCTAAATTCAATTGTTACGTTCAGTAGTGGTTCATGGTTATTAAAGCATACCCACAACAAAAATGTACGCAAAAGTGTAAGGGCTTGGATTTTTAATCAATTTGGTTCAAGCAAAATTTCAGTAACTTGTAATTGTGTTATTTTCTGACTTTATGTAAGCTTTACCCAAAGAATTGTAAAATTTTAAGAGACAATGAAGTACATTTCTAACTAAATTTTGCTTTTAACAGTAGTCGCCACGAGAAGGCATGATTAAGTGACTACCGGGAGGGGGTAATATTAGTACTGGACAAACAGTTAGTATGGAGGTGAAAAAATGCTTGTTTGTTATCTGATACATATTTTAGTAAGTAAAAATCAGTATTGAAATATTACAAAAAATAAGAGTTCAGTAAACATCTTTTTATGGCCTGTTTAACATATTTTATTAGTTTTTGGATTATTTAGTATACATTTTCAGTTCCAAAAAATAAAATAATTTGAGTAGTTCATAACAGATATCTTTTCGTGGCTGTCCTGACCATCTTTTTTTTAAATCATACAAAATATGGGTCAGTAAGCATCTTTTTATGGTCTGTTGAACATCTTTTATTAGATTATTTTAGTCCTATATTTCGTGATTCAAATGTAAATAATTGGAGTGGTTCATACAGACATCTTTTTATGGCTTATCTTGACCATCTTTTTTTTTAGATTATACAAAATATAGGGGTCAGTAAGCATCTTTTTATAATCTGTTGAACACCTTTTATTAGATTTTTAATGTTTTTTTAGTATACGTTTTAAGTTCCAAAAATAAATAATTTGAGTGGTCCACAACAGATTTTTTTTGTCATCTTTTTAAATTTTGATGTCTGATTTGAAAATTTGATTTGATCTATTTTAAAATAATATTAGAAAACATACAAGCGCTTATACCATAAGGAAAAGGAACGTAAAGTAATTTAATCTGAAAAATAAAAAATATTAATAGGTTAATACCATAATTTACTACAATTCATACTCTATATAAAAATATTGTAAATTAAAAAAAGACAAATATTAAATTTTGAGTTTTTTGTAACCAAAAGGTACCGATGTGTAATCTTCGGAAAATTTTCTTTTGGTAGAGTTAGGTTTATAAATTTTTTCAAATGTTTTTGTAATGACACAGTGATCTTGGGTTCTTTGTATCTGTTTAGTGACTATAGAAATAGGATCAGTTTTTTCGAGAACCATCTCTTTAATTTTATCAAAGTTTATGGTTTTAGATACTGCATAATTAAGTGATATCCCCTTAACTTTACAGCAAATTTTCTGTTGGCCATCGGGGAGAATGTATTTATAGGCATAATTTTTAGGTCCTCCAGAAACGAATTCAGAGATAAATCCACCACCTAACTCATCGGTAAGATCACCAATACACTGGCCTGTAGGAAGGTCCTTCAAACCTGGCTTTGCTACATACACAATTGAATCAGTGTCATAATAAAAAGCCCTATCTCCCACCATATCTAAATAGGAATATAACTTAAGACGAGCCAAAGCTGTCACATAAGAGGCAAGAACCACATTTACTGTGGGAGACATTGAAGCCGCTTCTTCAACATATTCCCAAGTTACAACGAGCGTCTCATCGTTTACAGGAATTACGGTGTTGACATAAAGCGAAGGGTTCACCAACATAGCAAAAAATTCATTAGGCTGTTTTATGATAGAGGTTTTAGGAAGATTTTCACGCTGAGCGAACTTTCCCCAAAAAGAATTCAACATTAACTTTGCTAAAGATCTAAGACCAGGATTCTCCGATATTTCAGAAAAGTTCAATCTTACATCTTCCCGTTGAAAAAACTCTTCAATGTAATTATTTTTCTGTTCATCAGATTCACATCCGCGAGGCCAACCAGAAGCTTGTTGTTTAAGTTTGATGAATCTATTCATCATATCTGAAAAAAGACCTTTCTGAGATTTCGATAACTCTAAACTGTCGTACGACCATATCTCATACACATCCAATAGCTTATAACCCTTTGTTAAGGCCTTCACAACTTCTTCAATTACCCATGTTCCTGTGAGAGCTCGTTCTTCATCTGAATGCTCACATTCGGTTTGTACAAAATCCTCACCACATTTCCGACATAGAACAAACATACATTTATTATTCATCTTTGCTGGTAAAACTGGGTGGTAAAGAGTTGTAGGTGGTAATACTTTACACTTTATCAATCCAGATAAATCATTAATATCTGCAGCATTGCATTCTTCCCCAACATATATTTTCCTAGGGTGCCCGATAGGGAATTTTCCATATTTACAAATAAACGGATAAAGTGAGCAAACGTCAACATATTTTATCTTTTCATCCTTACCACAAGTAAAATATTCAATAGTATTACCGGTTCTGCCACCGTAGAGAGCATCCCTAGGATTCAAAGGTAAAGTCATCATAAGATAATGGTTTTCGGTGTATGATGTTATCTCTGGCGTTATCATTTTTCTAAAAGTGCATTCCCACATTTCTACTACTTCATACCCTTGAGACTGCAAATATTGGTTTTTATTATTTGTCTTATCATAACGATTCTCCATACAATCCGAAGGGTCGTCGTAAAGAGGGGTCCGTTCTCTTTTCGGGGTAACAGCTAGGACATCCATGATAATAACAGCCCTGAAATTCAAAAATGGTCTTATCGTGAAGACCATCTACCTTGAGATTTCCTATCAAAGCTTCTGATCCCCTTGCAGCATGTTGTATTTTAATTTCACGCTGCTTCTCTTCCCACAATAACCATTGCAAAGCGATTTTAGAATGATTGTCTTTAAAACGATAACCACCTTTGGGAATAAGACCTATAGTGTCAGGCTGTAGGAAATTACGTCTATATACCTTATTGCAGGTCGAGGCTACAGTTGTAGCTTCTAAGAAAGGGCAAACATTTGACGTGTCAAGCAACTGTTTTCTAAAACTTAAGCAAGCCTGTGCTAATATTTCAACATCGGATATACAGTACTCTTCAATTTCTTTTCTAAAATCAAAGATATATCCTTCTTTAACTCTTTCAGCATGCCATTTTATCAACCCCTCTCGTGTATCCTCCTTCAAATTATCTGGATCGTAGTAGTGTAGAGGAGGAACAACCCCGACATAATTTTGGTTTTCTACCTTATTGAACAGATGGGGAAAGTAGCCTTTCTTCAATTGAGTTAAACCGAATGCTTTAGGTAAAGCTGATAAAGCCATAGGAAAATAATTAAGACTGTCGAGAAACCTAACATTCCCAACACTCATAGACACCAACTTTGTGCCACGCATAATCAGATCAGGAGTAATATCCGTCTTTGTTAGAATATAATTTAACACAAACTGGTGATCGAAGCCAGAGCCGTTATGGGCCATAGCAACGACACTTTTAAAAAGTTTACGTTGATTCAATACAAACTCCATCAACCGTTCAATTGGGTTGTTTTTTAAAACTTGCAGACGAACACCACATTTTATACACATGCTGGTATCGGATTCCAAACATTTATCGCAGCACTGTTTAAAGACACACAGATTAGGTTCTTGAAGAAGTGAACCATCAGGCATTAACGTTTCCTGAGTTGTCTCAAGATCGTAAAAAATGAAAAGAAAATCGTTTAATGGAGGAGTACCAAAATCTGCCTGCATATAACAAAGATGATCACTTGGACATTTTTTTCCGCAAGTTTTGCAGAATATCTCTCCACAGACATGATTTTTAGTGTAGATCTTGAAACAGTCCCTACACCTTTTAATTTTTTCACAGACAGACCCTAGTGAGCATTGAAACACGCTTCTCCATAAAAACTTCGCCCACATTTGCAACAGGGAATTTTCAAAGTATCTTTAGAACAAGCGGGTGAACGACGACAAGCAAAGCATGTACCACCACACCTGTGCTCGTTTTTATTGTTATAAGGTTTATGACACGCCTCGCAATAATAGCGCATGCAAAAGCACCAGTCAGAGAACTTAAAACGTTGTAATGCCCTTCATGGAACAGAAGATTCAATTTCGGCCCATCACCAAATCCTTCAAAAACCACATCACGGCCCTTACTTCCATAATCGTATACAACAATCTTGTAATTATTAAGATAAGATTGAAATTGTTGTAATTCTGGAATACCAGCGCCGTCAATAGGAATAACAACACCCGCATCCTTCGTCAATTTTATTGCTTCTATCTCTTGCATTCTACCTACATCTTGACGAATTTTTGAAAGTTTAGGATTTTTGTCTACGTACGCTTTAGCTACAATCAAAGCTCGAGGAAGGCATAGGTTATCCTTGTTTTTAATGACCATTATGCTTTGTCTTTTTGTACACTCCTCATCAAACGTATTAAACTTGCGTGGTCTTCCCTGACCTTTAGGCATCTTAACGATTGTAACCCTAGACAGAATGTCTCGGTGTTAAGACCTGTAGAATTGGACTGATAAATTGATGATATTTTTTTAAAAACATCGTCCACAGTTACATCGGCAGCCGGTCTAAATTGCATCCATCCCTGTCCTCTTGAAAAATCTTTGCTACAGAACGTGAAACCAACCTGATCCTGAGGTTTAATGTTCTCTGTTCCCTTCATCACAATTTGTTCTATTGCCATTTTGGTCCATTTAACTGGGTCTGATCCCTCAGGCACATTTTTTATTTTAAATTCCAGAGTTCTCCCCTGAACCCCGAATTTATGGATTTTTTTAACTTGATCTCTAACAATTAAAAAATTTTCCATTTTTTTTTTTAAATCTTATAAAATTATTATAAATTAGAGTTTTGATATACTATAAAACTCACCAAAGCACGTCCGATCACTAGGAATACCTGAAACGGAATGAAGAAAAATAGTTGTAATGATGTTATATATATATATATATATATATTATATATATATATATATATATATATATATATATATATATATATATATATATATATATAACGTAAACTTTAATCGGACGGAAAACTAAACGGTTTTAAAAAATGAATTTTTATTTTCTATTTTTTTTCGGCAAATTCTTATCTCTTACTACCATCATTCTTTAACACGCACATTATGTTGCCATTTCAGCAAAAAAATGTATTTAATCACATTGAAGTGGTGAAATTAAAGTAACTTTAATGCGAAGTTCATCACGAAAGTTAGAAATAACAACACATTTTTTTTATATTGAAAATAATGAGGTACCTACTGATTTAATCACCAAACACATTTTATCGCTTCTGAAAACTCTAGTCATTCGCATTAAGCCGAATATGAAAATCTAGAGACAGAAATGCCTAAACAATACAATATGGAGAAACAAAACACATTATGATTAAAATGACAAAACTTATACAAAAACTAATATTGCACTGTAAGATACCAGACGCATGGAGAAGCAGCATAATGATACCAATGTTCAAGAAAAGAGATATAGAAGACCCCAACAATTATAGAGGTATAAATCTACTGAACACCGCACTTAAGCTTACCACCAAAGTCCTAATCAATAAAAGCAATAAACTAACAACTTTATCAGATGAACAACAAGGATTTAGATCCGGGAGATCCTGCGTAGACGCAGTATTTGACCTAAAACAAATCACAAAAAAAGGCCATTGAGTACAATAAACCAACATATATATGTGTTATAGACCTGACAAAGGCTTTTGATCGCATTCAAGTCGAAGACGTCTTACACATACTGTATAAAAGAAACATACCAATCAATATTATACAAACCATCGAAAACATTTACCTCCAAAAATCGAATACAGGCAAAGATAAATAAAAAACTAACGCAGTGTATACCAGTACAAAGCGGAGTCAGACAGGGTGACTCGTTGAGCCCACTTCTCTTTAATATAATAATGGACGAAATAATACATGCAGGACGTAAAGGTCATGGCTACAGAATGGGGAACAAAGAAATCCAAATATTATGTTATGCAGACGACGCCGCATTAATCGCCGCGACAGAAGGCGGAGACAAGACCTGACACATCTAAAACGAGACTGCTAGAAACAACAGAGATGAAAATACTCCGACGAATATCAGGGAAAAGTCTATTGGATATGGAGAGAAGCGAAAACATAAGAAGAGCATGCAATATAGATGGATGGGTTACAAAAACGAAAACAAGAGTGGAACGAACATATCAGTAGAATGGCAGAGGATAGAATAATACGAATAGCACGAGATAAGTCACCAAATAAACGAAATTTATGACGCTAATATCGAAGAAGAAACAGACTTTAAAGCACATATACTAGAAGGAAGAAGAAGAAGAAGACAACGGAAATGAGGGTAGAACACTGTGAATGAAGAAATTAAAGAATGCGAAATTAACAGGAATGCAACAATAATATATACTGAATGAGAGCAAATCACCATTAGGTAGAAATGTGGGTCAATTACGAAGAAACTATAACATAAAGGCATAATCAAAAGAATAAACAGGTAAACTAGTAAGAAAAAAAAGAGAAAATTAGATAAGATTAATAAAAAAAAAAGAAAAGTATAATACTTGGGCTATGAGTTGAGAGGTGAAATATATGAACTATTGCAAAAACATATTGGAAGGTACAGTATAGGTCAAAATATTAGTGGGAAGATAACCCCATTGCTGAAAGATCTGAAAAGATAGTTTGTCAGCTCATCCGCAGAAATTTCTCGTTCTGCTGTTTCCAAAGCTACAATTTTAATTTCCAATCTTCTAAATAACACTGCACAATAAGAAGAAGAGATAAAAAGAAATATTTAAAACAGTCTGTTATCAAAAACAAGTTATAATAGTGGTCTAAACCATAAAAATAAATATTTATCATAAATATGATAAATTTAGGAGTAAACGATTTAGGAATAAGTGGATTTAGGAATTAATAATTAAGTATAACTTAAACGTTTAACTAAAAACACTCTTAGAGCAGACGTCTTGATATACTTATAGAGGAAAGCCTATTAACAATGTAAGAAGCAAAGACCCAAATGTTGGGGTCATAAGGAGTAAAATTCTATAGAAGTTTCGTATAACTTAAATATTTAACTAAAAATACTCTAAGAGCAGACTCTTGATATACTTATAAAGGAAGGGTTTCTTCCTCTCTCTTTTCTTTAATGTCCTCGATCTATCGTAGTGGTCTTCCTATTGTTTATGTGCTATTTCCCCACTTGCCACATGTCATTTAGATTTTGCGATAGCTTTAATCTGTTTTTGTTCTTATATCTTCGTTTCTCATAATGATCTCTTAAGCTTACATTTTATCATGTCTCTCAATAGCTGTTTAAATCTGACAATAAAGTGTCATGGACTCAGGTCATAACAGGAAGGATACATGTGCCAAAAACCTTTCGTTTTAAGATAACTGGATCTTTTATAATGAAGCTGAGTTTACCTACTATTATCCCTTTGGTTCTTTTGGTTATTTTGCAATTTGATTTTCTTTGTTTATTTTATATCCCGTAGATATTTATTAATCTTCCAATCGTCAAGAGTGTACCTCTTCAGCTAACATTACCTTAATTTTCTCTATATGTTAGTCCTACCATGCCCGATGCTTAAGCCTTTTAACGTTTCTTGTGTCTCCTGTACACAAGTACTAATAATTAGTACAAGGTCATCTGCAAATCGCAAGTGATTTAATTGGCGTTAAGTAACTTTTTGTTCGCACTCCAGTTTATTTTTTTAATATCCTTTACATCAATTGTAAATAACTTGGAACATTATCGTGTCTCCTTGTCTGACTCCTCGTTAACGTGTAATATTAATTTTTCACTTATTTTAACTTTTAAATGTTGCTTTGCTGTAAATGTTTTCTAAAACATTTTGCTGTTATCTAATACATGAAGTACCCATTGCCCATTGTTCTATGACATCGCAAGCTTTAAATGCCTACTTAAGTGGAATTTTTGCATTTTTCCGAGTGTGTGATGATCATTTGTACTGCATCCTTTGTGAACTCCTATTTGGTATAAATCTAATTTGTGTTGTAACCTTTGTTAATAATTTACATGGGTGTGTTAAAAGACTAATTGGTCGGTTCGTTTTAATTCGACCTCTTGTCTTGTGTCTTGTACCATGACTATGAATTTGTTAGGCATCTGTTAAGGATTCTTATTGATTCTAGAGTTGTTATCCACCTGTTTTGACTATCTCTGTTCTTATTCCGTCTTGCACGGGCGATTTTTATTGGTAACATGATTAAGTAAGAATCGTTCATTAAAAAGTTGATGCGATTGTCGTCACGCACATGTGTGCTGTGTTTAAAATGACATTGGTTTAGAATAGTAAAGGCAAATGAAAGTTCTGAAAAACCTGTGCCTAAAAAAAATTATTTTTGGTATCATTCCAATAGCTACATTGAATAAATGTTATTAAATCCAAATATTTAAAAGTTTTTCCAACAATAAAGGTAAAGTATAAGAGGCTGAAAGTAAGAATTTTTATTGACAGAATGAAACGACATTCATCTGTATTGCATTTAAAAGGACAATCGTTTAGAATAGCCAAAATGTATTATGCAGATGAAGTTTCTGAATACTCTGTTGTGAATAAATTCTTAAAAATTCTTGTTAACATTCGAACTGCTGGTTTGGGAGTGTATGACGAAAATTTTATCTCTATATTGAGCAGTGTACGAGATATATGTGCATGAGAGAACTGTGTGAACCAGTATTCATTAAAGGTCAATGTACGCCTTTGTCAAACAGCAGACGTTAAGTGGAATCGTAGGGGGTAGCATCTATATTAATATTCGTTTAAAGTCAACTAGTGGGGTCATCTCGTTAAATATCCAACAGCTAGAAACTGATATTTCTTTAAGTTATCCATTTTAAAATCCTGTACCGTGGTTTACCTCTATATATCAATTTAATATTGCCAGGTTAATGATAGTTTTCATTTTAGTACTAATTAATAACTTTGTATGCAATACATACTTTTTATTTAAAAAAAAAAATATATAAATCAGTTATTACTGTACTGATTTATTTCGTGAACCTAAGCTCTTAGTATAATTATTTATCTAGTCACTTATTTTTGTCAGCAATCACAACGAGGAGTATCTATATTTTAAATTCCTAGCGCTAACCGCATTTTATATTATTATACTCTTTTGAACGCATAACATTATTCGCCCGTAGTGTAGCGAGTAGTACGAAGGTATAGTAAATATTTGATCCGGGTTCAAATCCTACCTCGGAAACTTTTTCTTTAATTTAAAAAAAAATTAGTTAAAAATAATACTGTGAGATTAAATGGTTAATAGAAAATAAAAATATTAAAGTTAAAAAAAGAATTGAATATTTAAGGTTGACAAGTTGACGCAATAACGTCATTGCATATGGTTTCAGTCACGACTAAAGGTTCGGAACCATGCTAAGGTACGTGTTGGCCGGTAATGCAGATCCAATGCTTTCCGACATGTCTGGTCTATGTCGACGCATGCGCAGTGTGTCTGTCTGGTTTGAGTGCCCCATACTCTACTAACGGTCGCATCTCGAAGCACCCAGAAGTTTCCGCGATATATCAAAGCGCTGTAAAATTCCACCCGTCAAATAACGAATTAGAGGTGGGACTAGTCCCGAATATTCTCGAACATAATACTTTGGTATATATATGTAACGGAATTAGGAGTTAAGTTAAGTTGATAAGAGAGTATCGAACTGTAAAGTTATAAATAAATATATTTATATAAATTCGAACCGCTCGTTTTATTTAAACACGCTACAATACATTTATTTAATTAAGGGGAAAGGCACCAAATGTGCTTTAAATATATCCATTATTTTCGAATTCGGAGAAAACTAATAAATATTTTTGAAAATTTAAAAGCAGAATGAAAGATTACATTATTACTGAGGGTATTATATATGTGTATACTGATGTATATTACAGAAAGTCCCTGAAAACTTCTACAATGTTTATTTTATTATGTTATGCAACAGGGGTGAAAATAAAAGAGAGAATATAGTATAATTTTTAATTGAAAATATTCCATGCAAAAGAAACTTTTTATTTATTCTAATAAATATTTTATTCTGCCTTTAAATTTTTCCAAAAAGGCTTTTTAGTTTTCTCAGGATTTGAAAAAAAATCGATACATTTAAAACACATTGAACATTTTGACAGGCGATGTTTTGAGCCTTTCCCCTTTAATACCTAACGATTACAACTACTATCACTTACCTTATATAATTACGATTAGAAAACTATTCAAATTCAAAATAAATAGGATCAACTTCGGAATCCGAGTCGTCTTGAGGGTTAATAATTAGCGGTTGTGTCTCTACGGTCGCATCAATTATGTTATCAAGATCCCACATTTTTTGTTCTTCTATTACATGTCTTACTGCATCTTTTCAGTTTTGTTCTGTAATGTGTTGTAAAGACTCGTATAACAATTCACGTACAGCTTGTATTTTATATGACGTATTTTTTCTAGCCACATAACTTTTCATTTGTGCCCAAATGAGTTCAATTGGATTTATTTCGCAGTGGTATGGTGGAAGTCTAAGGACTGTGATGTTTCTCCTTTCCGCCATTTTGTCAACTACGTATTTCTTGAACTTAGATTTGTGTTGCCGGGCAATTTTTAAAAGTTCAACTTTTACCATTCCATCTTCGTAAGGCAGGTACTTATTCCGCAGCCAGTCAAGAATATCCTGTTTTTTCCACGCAGTCGTTGGAAGTCTTTCTACTAGTCGTGAATGATAAGGTGCATTATCTAATACTATAATTGAATTTGGTGGTATGTGTTCAATCATCTGCACAAAATACTCTTCAAAAACATCAGCTGTCATCTCCTCGTGATAGTCTTTTGTGCTTTTGGACTAAAATTCCAACAAACCATGCTTAACAAATCCTTTTTCACTGCCAATGTGAGAAATTATTAATCTACTGCCTTTACCAGAAGGTGGGGAGATACCAGTAGACCAACCTTCCATAAAGGCTTGCCTGGAGCTTAATATATTTTTATCTGACCAAACTTTTTTTAGAGTATGACCTGAGTTTACCCACGATTCATCCTGGTAGAAGATTGGCCTTCCTTTAGCCCGGAATTTTCGTATGGATCTTAGATAATTTCTTCTCCAACATATTATCTCCTCCCGGTCAATCAAAAGTGATTTTCGGTCTGATTTCTCCCACCGGAAATTTAATTCTTTTAAAACTTGCCACAATTTAGTTCGTCCGATATGAGGCAAATCCGGATCATCTCTAACTTCTTGTAAAATTTTATTTAGGTTTGGTATTTCTTTTTTGAAAAAAAATCCATGAATTTTCCTTCGAATACCATTTTTGGCAAATTCATCAAGTTCAATAGGTTTTTTCCCTCTCTTTAAGTGTTCGTTTGTGTTTGGGTTAGCTATACCGTGTTTTTTTCTTTCTGATAGGAACCTATCAGAACCTTGTGGGATTCTGAGAAACCAGAGCATCGTGAACATTCAGTACAATAGTCTTCTCTCTTGGTGAATAGACAGACTTACTGACTGTACGCAACAGTACCGGTGTAAAACTTGATGATGTTGATGATGAAGCCATCACAAACAATCCAACAAAACGAGCAGGAGCGAAAGGTACGGATATGTTCGTAGGTATATGGAATAATAAATCACTCACGCACTGCATATAATTCGCAAAAGATATTCGAGACGCTAATTACTGCCGTAGAAGCGGAAACACCGACGAGCCGTAAATTACATGCGATCAAAAACGTACTAAACAAACAAATTGTTTTCGTTCGTAATAACTTCACCCTTTTAAGTTAAGTTTCGAATATAAACTAAACAGACGAGGTACGTGGCCAAATTCGGCATCTATACCCATTATATTATTAAGAATCTGGGGAATTCCATCCTAATTATCTTGCAACCGATAGTACCTTCGGATATAAATACCAGGTTTTCTAGTAAAGTGATTAAACGCGAAGATTAGTATTGAAATATCCAAAGAGATAAGGTATTCTTATTTACAAAATTGTTAATGGTTAAATTATTATTTTTATTAATATAATATAATAACCAACATTAGCCGTGAAAGGTTTAATTGTTTTTTACTAAATATATCAGTATTAAAACATTAATATTAATATTAATTTTAATGAATAAACACCTCAGGAACGCCTATGATGATACAAATTTTACGACCGTTTGATGATTTTGAGGCATATTTCGTGCTATCAACAATTTGTGAACAGAGAATAGGGTAGTTATTTATGACTTCGATTCTATCTTCTGCAAGACTAATCCCTTTTGTGTCTAATTTGAATCCTAAATACAGTATTTCCTTTTAAAAAAACTGACACTTTTGAATACTTAATTTTAATCCTGCTTGATCAAGTTCTTCGAGAACAGTATGAATATGTCGTAGATGGCTTGTTATATCCGGTGAGAAAATTAATAAATCATCTATGTAATGTACAACAAATTCTCCATGCCTATTTAAGATTGTGTGTAATGCGTGAACCAAAGCTGCGCATGCGGGCGACTACGAACCGCCCCACGAACTACATGGGGCCTTTAATCCGAAGTACCTACTGCCCCATCGCCGAGAAAGTTGGGGATTAAGTCTTAATGACCGGAAATTCCAAATTTGATCATAGTTGAAAGTAAGAATATAAATATTTTCAATTATTCACTTCAGTTGCAAGTATTACGGTATAGTTTTGTGTTTAACATTTAAATGGCGAATCCAACGACTATGTTTAGTCAAAGGGGAGAACTGTTATTAATAATTAATGAATATAAATATTCAAAAGTCCATGTCTCCAAAGATGGAAAAGTTAGATGGCGATGCATCAAAAAAGGCTGTCAACAAAATGTGTACACAAAGGAAGGTGATGAAAATTATGTTATTCTTGAAAAAGCATCGGAGCATAATCATGCTCCAGATATCCACGTAGACCGGCAACTTTTTAGTAATTCTACAAAGAGAAAAGCTGTAGAAAATATATGTGAAAAACCTTTTAAGATTGTCCACAAGGAATTGAGAAAGGAAAAATTCAGCAATTTACCGCTGACGACGAAAGACATTTCTTGCGTTCGAAGAAATATCTATGCTACAAGACGAAAATCCACACCATCATTGCCCAAGTCACAGGAGGAAGTTCTACAAGTGTTAGTGAACTTAAATTTAAAAACAAGTACAGGTGAAAACTTTTTATTATTTACGAAAAATAATTCCGCAATTTTTAGTTGTTTCACAAATCTTTACTTTTTGTGTAATGTAGATTCTTTGTATGTAGATGGAACTTTTCAATACTGTTCTAAATATTTTTGTCAGATGTTTACTATACATGGCTACAAAAATGGTTTTTATGTTCCTCTAGTATTTTGTTTGTTACCAAATAAATCACAGCAATCGTACAAAAGTACTTTTGATACATTAATAACAATATGTACAGATTTGAATTTAAATTTCAAACCGAAGCGAATAATTTCTGATTTTGAAATAGCAATTCAAAATGCAGCCAAGTTAGTGTGGCCCGACATTATTATTTTTTGTTGCAAATTTCATTTAACACAAAATTGGTACCGAAAAATTCAAAATTTAGGTTTGTCCTCGGAATATAAAAATCAAACTGTTATTGGAAAATATTTAAAATTGTTTTTCGGCATTCCTTATTTACATCCAAATGATGTTGGTGACTTTTTTTCTGATGAACTTTTTAATATTATGCCAGAAGATGACAGAGTTTTGCAATTTTGTGATTACCTAGTCGATAATTATTTAACGGAAGATTCAACATTTCCACCTTACATATGGGCTTCAAATTCTTCATCTCTTATATTTACTACAAACGCATGTGAATCATTTCACTCGAAATTTAACGAATGTTTTTAATAAATCAAATCCTGACATATTTAAATTTACACACATTTTGTTAAATTTTCAAGCAGAAGTATATGTGAAAATTAGAACTGCACATGGATTCGAAAAAAACTTGATAAAACGGCAAAAAGAAAAGTTGATTTTATTGAAAATAGGCTAAATGAATATTACGTTAATCAAAACATTACTAAATTGGACTTCATTAAGTCAGTTTGCAATTATTATGCAGCTAACTTTTAAAATCTAAAATAAAATGTTCACTCTTACTTATTTGAGTCTGACATTAGAATTAAGCATTGTTATTGTTTAACTGTAGTTTTTGTTATTGTATATAAGTTAATGTAGATGTATAAATAAACTTTATTCGATAACTTCTATTGTTATAGTTTCATTATTTAATCATTTAAAATTTTCGCTCATGCTTTGGGAATTGGGTTCCTTTTTGAATACAAGAAAGTAAAATAAAAACTATATTACGTTCACAAAAATATTATCTAAGTACGTAGGTAGCGTGGGGCAGTTCGTAGTCGCTTTTAATCCTACTATAAAACTTAACCCATTAAGATCTAGGTAGCGTGGCGCAGTTCGTAGTCGCCGGCGCATGCACTCTGTAGTCCAAATGGTACCACCCTAAATCCGTACACCACTCCGTCGATAGAAAAAGCGGTATAATTTCGACTTTTTTCTGCCAAAGGTATTAACAAAAAACTGTGTTTCAAATCGATTTTGGAGAAAATGTGTGATCCTGTGATTCGTCCAAAAATGGCTTCGATGTTCAAAGGCGCTTCGTATTGAGCGATTGTGTGCGAATTAATGTTTCTTGCATCTAAACATAATCGCAACTCACCACTCGATTTTTTTTACGCATACTATCGGGTTGATATATGGAGAGTCACATCTTTCGATCATATTTTCAATTTCCTGTCCGACGCTTTGCCTGTATGTATACGGGATTGGATATGTTTTCGATTTAAAATTGTCTAAGTTTTTAACTTTAAAAGAATGTTCATAATTTTTAGCCACTCGGCTTTCTTCATTAATAAGATCTCCATAATTTTCTAAAATCTTCTCTATGTCCTTTTCCAAGTTTTCTCCACATTTTATTATTCTTTCATCCTCAGTTTGTTCACATGTGTTCACTGTCCATAATATTTTTTCACAAAATTCTTGATTCTCGTCCATAATTGCCATTTCTTCTCTGTCCTCATCCTTTATTTCTTCTTTTGTTTTTTCTCTATCTTCAATTTCTATTTGGTATTCCGAGCACCATGTTTCTACTCCTTCCATTTTTCTGTTTATAACTTCCTTTTCTTCCTGCTTTCTTTTCGAACTCTGATTTCCAGTTTATTTTCCGAAAAATTAATGGTGATATGTTTTTCACTCAATTCATCAATTCCCGCTATCATATCATGATTTAAATCTTCGATCACCACACATTGCATAATATAGAATTGGTCTCCCACTCTGATCCGTACTCCCAAACCTTCGTTTACTGTCGTCAATTTTGTATTGTTTGCACCCAATAAATCAACCCTCGGAATCTTATACACAAATCTGTCCAAATTCAATTCTTTTAATAGTTTTTTTATTGATTAACGATATCTCCGATTCAGAATCAATCAAAATTTTAATCGCTTTATGTTTTATAAATGCATCTAAAAAAATTAGATTGGAATTAGAATTTTGTTTTTCGTTTCCCGCCAACTGTATAAACCGTCTCGGGTGACAAAATATACCGGAGAGCTTTTTACTTTTGTTTAGTGGATGCTTTATTGAAAATCCTGTCTGGATTCATTGCATACGTCTTCTTCCTCGTTTTCTATTGCTACATGATTCATCTCCCTTCTATTTTGTCCTTGGAATCTCTGATTATTTCTATCGTCCCTTTGTTCGTTCGTATTCCTATTCGGAGGATTTTGTGCAGCTCTGTTCGTTCCTGTTGTAATTTTCATATGTTCTATTTTGTGTGTCATTCCTGTTATCGTAACTTTGTTGTCTATTGTAATTGTTATAATTTCTCGGCCTATATTCGTTTGTTGATCGGTGATGTTTCTCTGGTCATAATTTGATTGATACCTAATTTCCAGTCCATTATATTGGTCATGTTGTCTTCTATTTCTCATTTCTCTTCTTTTCGCTTCTTTTAATTGAAGGAATTGGCACAAACTATCAATATCTTGATAGTTTCTCAAAATCACGTGATCCTCCAACGTTTCTTCGAAATGTCTGCTTATCATTTCTACCAGTTGTTCGGTAGAATATTTGTATTCCAGATATTTTGAATTGTTATATATCTGCAAAGCATATATATCTCTTTCTTCAGATATTCCCATTTTCTCGTGATATTTTCCATTTTGTAGCTCTTGGTTGATTTCCCTCTGTTTATTTTTCCCCCAAAAATAGTTGAGAAATTTATTTTCGAAATTTGTCCAATTTTCAAACTCATCTTCTTTGCTTTCATACCATAATGCTGCTCCTTCGTTCAGATGGTTTCTAATTGTTTCTTTGCAATCGTCAAAATATCTAACATGTTGCAATTTGGTTTTCAAATTTTTAACAAACGGTACTGGGTGTGTTTTTCTAATATCCCCGCCTAATTGTATTTTCGCCTCGCTTATTCCATGGACGATAACTTCTTTTCTCTCTATTCCTCTTAGTTCAATTTCTGCCATTTGTTTTTCATTTTGCTTAAGTTTCCTTTCCATTTCTTTCCTGTCTTCTTGTAACGCCATTTCAAATTTTTCTTCTAATTGTTCTAATTCCTTTTTCTGGACAATCTTGATTTCCTTCATCGTATTTTGGATATCTTTAATCTCTGTCTCTTGTTTTGCATTCTTTAGGGTTATTTCTTCTATCTGTTGTATCAGTTCTTTCTTTATCCCCTCAACACATCCTTTAATTTCTTGTTCATAGTTTTCCAAACGCTGCTCTATATTCCTGTTATTTAGTTCTATTGCTTGTCTTGTTTCTGTCTATTCCTGATGATTCTTTTCTCTCCTCAACTATTGTAACATTTCCTCCATTATCCGATCCTTATTCAACAATTGTTTCATCTTCTCTGTTATCCTCCTTCCTTTCTTGCATTTAGCTTTGACTCCTTGTGGTCGACATGTTGTTTCTTTTCGTTACTGTTTTTGTCCCCGCCAAATGTGACATTTTACAACACTTTATATGTTGCAGAACACGACAAATATTTCTCCCCAATTGTAATAAATTTTCACAACAAATATCAAATATGCAATCAGTAAAATTCAAATAATTGAAATAAATATCAAATGTACGATTGGTAAAGAAAATAAAAATCTCATAATTCAATAGCAGTAAATATCAACTAACTACGATCAATCAATAAATCAAATTTTTATCCACTGGAAAAATTGTCAAAATACTTTCAAATTCAAATTCCCTCAATGTTATTTTTTTATCTCTGGATCACCTGTACTTATTCCGGATCTCTTTCCCTTCCATCAAATTAATAAATATAAATCCAAAATAATTAATTAATTAATTAAACTTATTTTAATGATATGATTATGATTCTATCACACTATTTAATTCTCTTCTCTCAGGGTTATACTCGTGCTCCAATATCTATGCTTTACATGTGAGAGGTAAGGTCCAAAGAATACCGGAATAATAAAAAACATATATGATATAACATTATATATTGAAATAAAGTATATTGAAATAAAATTCACACTCAAATATCTTCAATAAACAATATCTCATGTAATGATTATCAAATTTTTTTTCTACGTACGTGAACCTTTAAAATTAATGGTACATACAATATAAATTAAAATCTCAAATCACAATTGTTGTTCTAAATCTCCTAATCAAAATATTCCTATCTTTTCTAAAGCAATTGTAAAAATTGTGTTGTTAATAAAGAAAACTGATGAATAGCAAAACTATCTCTCCGATGACGAGTTGTCTAAATCCTTGTTCCTTGTAGCCTACTCTATCTATTCTTAGCAGTCCCCTAGGTAATCAACAATCTTACAACAAATTGTTGCTAGCCTATCGTCTTTAATGATCTCCTTCAAATGCACGTATCGTTCAAATTATGCTAGCCACTTCTCCTCTCGATAAACTGAATCTCTCGTTCTGGCCTGAACAGTGACTCTTGGAATATAAGTAGAAAAATATAACTTACAATATTTTACTGGATCAGCTTCTGTCAGATACACTAACTCCACGAAAAACTCACCAACATTCACTTCTCCTGCTTGCTACCTCTCGGAACCACCAGAGAACAATGCCCGTTCGCCTTGCACACTTGGAAAACAACTGCCCAACTTTTTTCCCTCAAAAAACTAGCTAAAATCTCATTCTTACAAACCATCCCACCTTTTTCAATCTCCTCCAATCAAAGCTCGCCACAATTCCCCATCTCTTCATTTAGACAACAAACAATAATTTTACCTACAATTATAAATTTCCTAAAAACTATTAATATCGGTTAATCGGTTTCTACAAATTCTTAAGAACTAACAGAGAAATATATTTCTAAACATCTATTATATTGTCCTAATTACTGTGCAAGTCCATTTGGAAAACCCGCTTGCATTGTCCCCGGTTTCACTAATTTCACTTGAATATATTTTACAAAGAAAATAATTTATGCATATCTTAAATTTTGTTTAATACAGGTTATCCAAAGATAATGGACTTTCACTTCTTTGAAATATCTTTTGTAGTTTATTAGTCGAATTATTTTATTTTGAACTTTGAAATATATTTAGCAAACCAATATTTTTATCGATTTTACATATCATGACAATATATATATATATATATATATATATATATATATATATATATATATATATATATATATATAAATTGTATAAATGTGTGTGTGTCTGTGTGTGTGTGTGTATAAATTAAATGGCCGAACATATGGCCTAGGAGAACGAATTCGTTAAACTTTCTGTGCTCCAGTAAAGTCCAACGAATGTGTCCTACACGTTTGCAAACGGCTACTCGTGTTTTGGTGTTTTGGTTGGAGAGCTAGGTCGTCGATAAAAGGTTTCTTTATTTGAGGAACTGGAGAAACTAACTACAAAAAAAAGAAATCAAAAACAACAATTGGGCAACAATATACAAAAAGATTTGTTCAATCACAAATTAGTCATTTAATTTGTAATTTCACATTAATCCTAATTTCCTGAATTTGTATAATTTCACCGTGTATAATTGTGAACCATATCGATTAGTTGCTTAATCAACTTCCTGCAAAATATTTCCAAATATTGCATTGAAGAAATGCCTGTAATCAATTCCTCGGTTCAAATTATATTTCTAGCTTTCAAAAGTCAAAGGTTTTGTTCTATGCAGAGGGCAATACTCTATTTGATGAATCGTAGCAGTCTATTATAAATTTTTACTGCAGCAACAACTAGTGTGTAATCATTCAGTAGCTGTCAATAAAACTATACTTTACTCCACAACTTCAACATTTTATTTTATTATTATTGCCGATCGAGAAGAATCGGGCAAAGGGAATTTAGAAACAATTCGACCTTATAACTACGTTCGAACTTGTCCAAGATTCCTAAACTAAATGGACGCCGTTTAAAAAAATCCTCTTGCTGGTTAGAAAGAAAGGTTTTTCTTTCCTAAAAAATTTTAAGAGTGAAAAATTTTAAGGGTGAAATTTTTTTTTAAAGAAATAATTTTACTTTTAAAAAACTTTTAACTCTTGATTTAAAGAGAAACATTACATATTTATTATTATTTCACATAAACAGTTATTACAAATAAAAGTATCCAAATTTGTTAACGAACCTTACATTGGCGCTATTTGTAGCAATTTTAACAATTATTATAAATTAAAACATTCTAATTTTGATTTTTGAACATTATTTACATTGAGTTTAACCTTTTAACAAAACAGAATTTAAAATTTTGGTTGTGTACCAAATGACAGAAAAGGACAATACTTACTGTCATATGTCGAAATGAAATATCAAACTTTTCTGAATTATTAATTAATTATTAACGTTAACTTTATTTAAAAGAAAACTGAAATATGACAATTAGCTGATCCATAAAACTTATATTTATTTATATCTTTTTTTATTTGCCACGAAAAGAAATCTTAGTTTATTTTACTTGGAAAAATTTAACAAAAACTATTTTGCTTCACTGGCTGATAAGAAAATCCGAACTAAACGATGAAACTGACTGCTATCGCTGCTAGCCCATCGAAGAGTGATATCGCTCCCCCAAAATCGGTGTCTTGTGAGCATACATTTTCCACCAATCCAAGTGGAAATATTCATATTTATTTGAGGCGTAGTATCTAGGCGGAATCAAGATCTAATTAAATACCAATTATAATTATTATAAACAAACTAAAAATGTTTATATTACCAATATTAGCGACGCAAAAAGATTAAGAATATTTTCGGTGTTTTATTATATACCAGGTGAAATGGAAATGCTGCAAACTTCTATATGGTCTAGTTTTTGTTGTGCAAGCTTTTAAACAAATTAAATAAAAAAAAAAAAAATAGATTCCAAATTATTATGCGAAATATATTATGAAATTTAGTGGGTTGTTTTATTATGCTATACAAATTTTTCAGATGAATTATGAAGACCTTCAAGTGCTAGTTATGTAGTTGAAAAACGTTGAATCATAAAAGGCTTGTTTCTCCCTCTTTTTTGTATTTATTGCTATTTCGCAACAAGGGTAATTAGTTTAAACATTATTAACTAGCTGTAATTTTGCTAGCTGAAAATTTAATTGTCGCTATTTTATTTTATTTTGACTTTACTCCAAAATGAAAAGTTATAAGCAAGGGAAATAGAAAAAAATACTTTTAGTATGTTTTAAATATTCTAATTTTTTTTATTAATGTTCCTAACCTATTTGAGAGGAAGGATAAGTCAAGTATTATTACTAAATTTATCACATAACATCCACAAAACAGATCCGCCCTGGTTTAATGGACCGTTTTATTAAATAACACATTAAGTTCATAACACATCAACATTGATTAAGCGTTTCCACTAACATATAATCAATAGTCTCGACAAATCCTTCTATGGCTTTTTTAAAAGTTCGCAGTTCTTAAATTTGTATAAAACTGTTTTACATCATTTGGTACAAACGACATTAACGTTTGTCTGTATAAAAAGTTTTGATTAAAAAAAACTGTTATTATTATGGGGGGGGGGGTCTAGATTTGGTAAAAATTTTTATATTTATTTAAATTCTTCACTCTTTGTGAGAATATTTCGTAAACATGGACTGGGAATGGTCTTTATCTAAAATTATTACTCTAGCTTTAAGCCAACTGATTTTTTCGATTTTAGTATTTGTTTTTCTGTTATATATTTTTTCAATTTGTGAAGTGCCGAAGAAGTCCTTCGTCATTTCACATGCAACAAACTTTTAGGGTAATTTTTTTCAATGCCAGATACCTACCTGCTAAAAAACACCCTCCTAAGCGATTACCGGGATTGGGATGCAACGTCGGCACGGCATTCACCCGATCTCTCATTCACGCACAATTTTCAGGCATTCTAGCACTTTCTCACTACACTGTTCTTCTCTCCCTCTGTTCCTCCCTGTTCATGTTTAATCTTACCCCTTCTCATTCTGCCTTATCTTCTTGCTTGCTCCTGCGCACCCTGCATCCCTTCGAGTCAACTTTCTTCTTGTTCCTTTCTCTCCAATGCTCACCTCATATATCTCTGATGCTTATATCTCCTTCACCAGTTCCTTGACTGATTGCACCCTACTTCCTAGCTCTCTGTTCCCAGCAGTACAATCTGTTACCAAGATTGCCACATCGTCCGGTGCCTCCAAAATTCCTTTTTTGCAGATTGTTCCCTTATCATACACCTCCTCTGGCCATTCTTGATCTAATACTTAACTTATTTCCTCGGTGCTTTCTGTAGTCTCCATCTTATGTAGTTCCTTAATCTCTTTTCTTTGTAATTATGGGTCTTCTTCACAATTTACTTCTACATGTGTTCCTACGAACCTCGTAGTTGTTGCTACAGTTATTTTTGTTTGCGTCCCTATTGCTGTTACACATCTTCTTATACCTTGCCTTTTCTGAATATCCTGGAAAGAATCCGCAAACGAATGCGATCGCGTCTCTAAAAGTCATAAAGAAACCACCAGGAAATTATGGCATAAATGGAGAGTTTTTAAAAAAAGGAGGAAATCTTTTACACCAAAAAGGTATGACATCATTCTGAGAGTATCGCAACAACAGAAAATGCCTAGAGAATGAAATGGAAGCGTTATAATTCTAATATATAAGAAATAAACAAAGAACAATTTCGAAACTATAGAGACATATCGTTTATTAGCATATCATATAAAGTGCTATCAATTATCTTGCTAAAGAGACTCACATCACATTCGGAAGATATTCTAGACGACTACCAATGCGACTTCGTGCTGGAATGTCAACTATAGATCAGACATTTCTTCTTCTTCAGGTGCCATCTCAGCTACGGAGGTTGGCAATCATCATAGCTATTTTAATTTTTGAGGCAATAGCTCTAAATAGTTGTTTTGAGCTACATCCAAACCATTCTCTCAGGTTCTTAAGCCAGGTCTTCTTCCGATGCCTTTTCTGCCATCTATCTTTCCTTGTATTATGAGTCGCAGGATGCCATACTTCTCGCCCCTCATCACATGTTCGAGATACTGTAGCTTTCTTTCTTTAATTGTATGTTCAACTTCCTTCTCTTTACCTATTCTTCTCAGTACTTCATTGTCCGTAACTCTGTCTACCCAGGAAACCATCATAATTCTTCTGTAGGTCCACATTTCAAAGGCGTTAAGTCGTTTCATTGTGTCTAGATTTAATGTCCATGATTCCACTCCATAGTATAGTACACTGTAAACGTAACATTTTCTGCAGTGTAGTCATTATTTTCTGTTATAAGTGTTCCTAGGGAAGTGTACTTTTTTACTCTTTCGATCTGTTGGCCTTCTACTATCAAGATTTCGTTAGTATTAAGGTTGTTTTTTACAAATTTTCATAAACTTTGTCTTTTTGATGTTGAGCGAGAGTCCGTACTCCCTAGTACACATTACTATTTTACTTATGAGTCTTTCCAGGTCTTGTAAACTATCGGCTATTATTACTGTATCATCTGCATATCTGATGTTGTTAACTAAGACTCCATTTACTTTTATACTGACTGTTTCATCTTAAAGAGTTTCTCGAATAACCTCTTCAGAATAAGCGTTAAATAATAGAGGTGATAGTATGCAGCTTTGCCGGACTCCTCTCTTTATTTCCATTTCTTCAGATGTCTCCTTTTCAATTCGTACTATTGCTCGCTGATTGTAATAAAGGTTTGTTATTAGCCTTAAATTTCTTTCATCTAGGTTTTTATTTTTTCCATGGGTCGGTCATGTTTTACTTTATCAAACGCTTTATTGTAGTCTATAAAACAGACGTAAAAAGGACGGTTAACATCCAAACATTTCTGTGTCAGCAGGTTGAAGGAGAATAATTCCTCTCTGGTACCCATACTATTGCGGAACCCATATTGTGTGTCACTAATATCCAGCTCCAGTTTAGAGTGAATTCTGACATGGATAATTTTCAACAGAATTTTCAAGGTATGTGACATTGCTTATGGTTCGATAGTCACTGCCCTCTTTGGCATTCACTTTCTTTGGCAAACACACAAATGCTGATGTCAACATTTCTCTAGGGATGATTCCCGTAATATAGGTAGTGTTCAACAGTTCTACTATTATGCTCAGGTTTTTCTCGTTGACCAACTTTAATAGCTCGCTTGGTAATTCATTTGGACCAGCAGATTTATTGGTTTTCATTGAGTTTAATGCCTGACTAACCTCTGATTTGGTTATCTCTGGGCCTACATCTTCCGTTTGGCTATCTACAGATGTACTAGCTTCTGTTGGCCGCCTTTGAATTTTGGTGTTACAGAAGAATCCTACGAATATCATGGACTCAAAGAATGTCAAACATGGAAGTAACTAGAAGGATAGGAAATGAGGCGAAAATAATATTAACTATTAAAAGACGAAAACTTGAGTACTTGGGACATGTGATGAGAGGGCAAAAATACGCATTATTACAACTTATTATGCAGGGCAAAATCCGAGGAAAGCGAAATGTGGGAAGACGAAGAATATCCTGGCTTAAGAACTTGAGGGAATGGTTTGAATGCAGTAGTGCAGAACTTTTTAGAGCGGCAGTCAACAGAGTCCGCATAGCCATGATGATTTCCAACCTTCGATAGAAGATGAAACTTAAAGAAGAAGAAGAAGTACTAGCTTCTCTCTGGTCTTGAAATAATTACTCGATGTACTCTTTCCATCGTCGTAGTTTTTGTTGTCTGCAATATAATATTTCCATTTTTGTCGAGCAATATATTTGAGGTTCTTCTATTTCCTACTACGGCTAGTTCTTTGACTTTTTTATATAGATTAAAGTTGTTATATCTGTTTGGCAGTTCTTCTATTTCTTTACATTTTTCAGAGAAGTAGGTTTCTTTAGCCTCCCTTTTTCTTCTTATTTGATTTTGAAGCTGTTTATGCGGATCGTATTCATGGTTTTGTTTTTTCTCCATTCATTCATCAACTCTAGAATTTCATCGGTCATCCACTCTTTTTTCTTACATTTGGTTGCTGTAAGTACTTTCTTACTTGGCTCCAATATAGAGGTTTTCAAGAATTGCCACTGCTGCTCTACGTTGCAATTATTTCTTGGGTTTCTATCTAGATTTGTGTTGATTTCGTATTTTAAATTTTCTTTTGTTTCTTCTGACTTTAGTTTCTGTATGTTAAGTTTATTGTTGTTGCGGCTTTTTTTTCTGTTGCGTCTTTTCTCGTTAAAGTTAATACCTAGCAATAAGAAGACTGTGATCAGAGGATACGTCTTCTCCTGGATATGCCTTTACTGCCCGAATTGAGTTTCGATGTCTGTGTTTTTTTAGGATGTAGTCAATTTGATTTCTGACGATTTTGTTGTCTTTGTCAGCTGGCGATTTCCATGTATAAAGGCGTCGCTTAGGTAATTTACAAAATGTATTTGCGGCTATAACATTATGCTTCTGGCAAAATTTTATTAGGCGATCTCCTCTGTTGTTTCGTTGACCAAGCCCATGTGGTCCTACATTAGGGTAGCATTTTCCTTCGCCAATTTTTGCATTGAAATCACCCATGATCACTGTTAGATTTCTAGATGCTGTGAGATGTAATGTTTTTTGAAGTTCGCTATAAAGATTTTCTATTTCTTCTTAATTTTTGCCAGCAGTTAGCGCATAAATCTGAATTAAGTTCATTTCTCCATGGGTTGTCAATAGCATTATAATTCTATTGTTAAATATCTATAAAAGTTGTTGCAGCATTATAATTCTTTCGGACATCGGAACGAAGCCTGTTACTGATCTCGTTACTTTTTCACTGAGGATCATAGCAACTCCATATCTGTGTTGAGTGTCGCTGCTTTCAGAGTAATAAATTCGCCCATTCGGCCAAGTAATATATTCGTCTGTATTGAGTTCGCCAGAGCTGACCCATCTTGTATCGCTTATTCCTAATATATCGATCTCCAGTGCATGATCTCTTGCTGTATTCCTCAGTTTCCCAGGTTCATACATACTTCTTACATTCCATGTAGCGATTTTGCAGATGAATTTGCATATATTTAGTGAACAGGGATTTCGCTGGTTAACGGCCTGAGAAGCCCTGTCGTTACCGTTGTTTCTTCCCCTGCCGAATCTTGGCATCATGATTAGTAGGTTGTTGATTGTCATTTCTATAAGCCATGACAATTTCTAGGGATAATCCATGAATCTTTAATGCAGTGGTTTCCCGTTGCCTTCTGCATTCTTCTGCCGTTGACCAATTTATTGGTTCTTCAACCTTTGGAGTCGATTTTTCAGCTCCAGGATAAAAGAGTGTTCTACTACCTACCGACTCATCCGCCCGAAGCCGTTGGTCTGTAAGCAGGGGATTGCTTATACCGGAAATCATTCGGTGAACTACCTGCTGGTCCACGAGAGGTATTTTATTTCCGTCCTACCCACCGGTAAACCGGGTCAAGCATTTCCCTATCCGCTACCTGGAGACGCGCTCTCTAGGAGTTACAGGTTCTCTCGAGAGATTATCAGATATTTACTATCAGACAAATATTAGAGAAAAACTGTGAATTCAACCGCGATGTGCACCAAATTTTTATAGATTTCTAGTAAGCATATGATTCCATAAAAAGAAGCAAATTGTGGATACCAATGTTAGAAATGGGAATACCAAAAAAATTAGTTGAATTAACGCAAATGTGCGTGACTGACTCATATGCGCAAGTAAAGGTAGGAAGTAGAACATCGATGCCATTTGGTATAAATTCAGGACTTAGGTAGGGGGACCCCTTGTCACCGTTGATGTTCAATTTTGCTTTAGAATATGCAATAAGTATAATATCGTCTAAGCTGACAAGAGGATTTACTGATCAAGAATCAAAACTGTTGCTGGCCTTTGCTGATGATCTATGTAGATGCAGTCACGCATTCTGCAAGAGACGTGAGAGAGGTGTTTTTACAGCTCGATGAGGAAACAGGTAGTCTAGGTCTCGGAATAAATGAAGAAAAGACAAAAACCATGGTAGTAACCAAAAATCCAAGGCCAAGAGTTAGGCCGAACATCAGTATTAATGATCACAACTTCGAAGTAGTAAAGGAGTTTAAATATCTGGGGGCGATAATCACAGCTGACAACCACATAGAAAAAGAGGTCTCAGCAAGGATAGCTGCGGGAAATAGAGCATTATACTCCCTTTCAACATTATTAAGATCGAAGCTCCTAAAAAGAAAATCTGAATTAACACTGTACAAATCGATTATTCGCCAATTATTACATATGGCAGTGAATAATGGACTCTCAACCAGCGGGAAATCAATGAGCTTCTAGTATTTGAAATCTATCTTGACTATCGCGAGTAGTAGCAGCAGAAATATGGATTCAGATGATAATACATCCGATGACAATCGGAAAAGAAATAGAGAAGAAGAGAAACTGGTATTTGGTCCCAGTAAAAAAGTACAAAGAAGCCCAGTTAAAAGTCGCAAAGATGAAAACAAAATATATCAAATACTAAATATGATAAAAAATTTAACAATAGAGTTACAATAATTAAAAAACTGATATAAAAGAAGTAAAAACGGAACAAAAACAATACAGAGAAGAAATGAGGGAACTGAAAACTGAACTAGCAGAACTAAAACAAGAGAATAGTGAAATCTGGAAAGAAAATGAACAAATCAAAAAGGATCTGAATGAGACAAAAGGACGCCTTGAAAGGCTGGATAGAATAAGAAAAGAAAATAATGTGATAATACAGGGAATGACAATAGAAACTGGAGATAGAAGAATACTAAAAGAAGTGATAGAAAATTTTATCACAAAAGAGCTAAATATTACCGTAAATATAGATGAAGCAGTGATACTAGGAGATAAAACATGTTCAGTCAGATTGCCAAACAAAGAAAGAAAGAACAAAAATTATGGAAAACAAAAGTAAACTTAAAGAAGTGAAAAAAGAAAAAATATATATATAAACAATGATCTAACGACAGAGGAATTACAAATACAGAGGGAAATACGAATAATAGCAAAAGATGAAATAAAGAAAGGTAAACGTGTCCAAATTAAAGCCAACAAACTTATAATAGATGGTCTAGAAAGGAGATGGAATAGAAACACCAACCAGCTGGAGGACCATCATGGAGGTTGTTAAAAAAGTAGCAAGGGATGACAGGATGCATTATTCGTTGACGGACGAGGCAGCAAAGAAACAGGAAATGACTGCAGATAAACCCGGGCACAACAAAAGTGAAATAAAGAAAGATGGACAAGAAAACAAAAATAAAGGACGAAGACAACAGAACAAAAAAAAATAAAGAGTTGAAAATAAGCACATGGAACATAAGAACTATGCTAGCTCCAGGAAAAATGCTAGAAATAGGAAAAGAACTCAAAAAGTATAATATAGATATCCACAAGGAATCTACGTTCCTGTAGTTGGCTGTATACCATACATTAAAAAATTTATTAAAAATCCTTTGTAAAAGGTATATATTAAGAACCCAAACGGGCTAAGTTAAACATACAAAACGTTTTCGGAATCCATATTCTATCATCAGTGTCCTAGAAAATATTTAACAACTTAATTAAAAAGAACATAGGTTTAAAATTTGTGACTAAGGTTAATACAAAGTGTAGTTAATACTTACTAAGAGTACATGAATGTAGCCACTAAATATATGGGTAAAAACCCGTTAACAAATAATTGATTACATTTGGTTTACAAAATTTCTTATAATGACTTAAGATGTTAAAGTTACCGTTGGATTAGGTAACATGGCGACATATGACTCCACGTTGAAGTTGCTAGTCTTAAAACGGTGTGTCTACGAAGACTGTATGGGAGCAACTGAATGGCAATGACATTAATGACAATGTTGTTAAGTTATGACGTAAGTTGTAACAGAGCAGTCGATATTACTGTATGTTTCTACTTAAGACAAAAGCCAACGTTATTTAAAATTGCGAAAATAAAATAAATTAATATAACAGTATCAACCATCAATGTTGTTGTTTTAAATTTATGTATATGAGATGAGATGTGAAAAGAAAAAATATATGTGGTTGTAGGTAGGCAACCAACTATACATATGTGCAGTAAAGTAGTGAAAAAAGTTTAAGTATAAGGCCCTTTATGTTTCTCAAATATTTGGTACCCAGAAAATAGAAACTAGACACATGTGGGAGGTTGAGTTCTGGAAATTTTATTTTATTAAATTAAGTAGAACGAAAAAATTTTATTGTGTCATTTTTACTGATGACCACGTTGTGTGGTTTAATTTTATTCATAATGGATATGAAGGTCTTGAGGTGTTCGTTAAACTATTATATGAGATAAACAAAATTTGGTGGTTGGAGCATGGTTTTGTAGTATGTTGCTCTTACAGTACTCAAATTATAACTTAAAAAAAGCCCTATCTGTCATAAAGCAACACTAGGTACATGATAAAATTAAAAGGATAAGTTATAAGTTGAATGATGAAGGTGTGTATACTGACCTTAACTTTAAAATTGAAAAGGTTATTGATAGCTATATTCAAATTAAGTAGAAAAGAAAATTATTGTGTTTTTTGGGAGTGTAGTGATATATGGGACTGCTGCAGAAAACTGAGATCACCAGAGATCCGCTACCAAACTCTAAAGGAAATGTATGGAAGTGTAAAAAGATTACTGAAGTGTTTGTTAGAAGGGGATGTTGAATAATCTAGAATTTTGGAGGGGGGTGGCCGACTAGAAGCATGGGCAATAATATATATGTAGGGTTGGACTTGAAGTTTGGTTTAAATGGAGAGAAGAGGAGAGAGATGAAGAGTATGTTGTGTTGAAATAAAAGTTTTGGAGTGAACTAAAATTTGATGGTTGGGACATAGTTTTATAGTGTGTTGATCGTATAGTACTCAACTTATAACTTGAAAAAGCCCTATCTGTCATAAAGCAACACTATGTACAAAAGAAATATTAAAGGATGAGTTATTAGTGGAAGTTGTATACTGATCTTGATTGGAAAATTGAAATGAAAATGAGTGAGGTGAACAAGTAATGATAAATGTGAATTTTAGTTGAGGGGTGAATTATGGGTGAAGATTATGGGAATAGTTGGCGATGGAGAGGGAGGAAGTCTCGATTGAAAGATACATGACGATTGACACAATTTGGGCTTTTTTTTTCCTTTTAGAATTTCAAGGTCATCATATAAATCTAATTTAAGGAAATTTTTTTGGGGGATATTGTGGATAAGTGAAACGTCTTCTGGGATATTGAGGGTGTGGTTGTGTTCTTTGAGATGTTCGGAGAAGGTGGAAGTATTTTCTCTTTTTATGTGTTCTAGAGAACGAGAGGATAGTGATCTGCATGTTCTACCTATGTACAGGTGAACAGGAATCTCGTGAAACGGGCGGAGCTTCTAGTGCGCAGAGAGAGAAAGTATTCGGCCAGAAAAGAATGGAATTTACCCGAACATTACAATCATTGTACGGCTTGTTAATCTCTCGGTAGATATTAAAAATGTTACAATGTTGTCAATATGCGGATGATCTCAGTAATATTGGGTATTTTTAGTTTGATATCTGAAAAAATGAGTTTCAAATAATTTACACAATTTAATGACTAAAAGGATAAGGGAATTATTTTTGGTGAGGTATGATATACACATATGTATCCCAAAAAATTGTATACAAATGAAGAAAAAAGTATCTTACATTTTACAAAAAAAAAATATTCTTGATAAAAGGAAAAATCCCATTCCGAATCACTGTCTCTTAAAGTTATGACAAAATTTTCCATATTATTTTCCATTGTTGCTAGTAGAACCAAAAATTCTTCCTCACATTTTTTGCATGGCTGCATCGGCTTTGCCACTCAGTAGGAGGGAAAGTCGCAAAGAATTGTTCGCTTAAGTCTTTTACATTATTGATATTAAATGTAATATTTTTTTATGCTACATAGGATTTTAAGCTGGCCCAGACCAGCTCGATTGGATTAAGATCTGGGTGATATGGAGGTAATCTTAAAATTTTATGTCCATGTTTTATTGCGATCTCGTCTATTGCATAAAGAACATAAGCTGTTTTATAGATTTTTACTAAATCGTAAAGTTCCGTCTTTAGCATACTATTGTTTATAGGAATATTTCTGGCCTCTAACCATTTCTTTATTAATTCTTCTGTTGGTGTTGATGTTGGTGCCTTGTTAATTTGTTTATTGTGATAAGGTGCATTATAAGAAATTTTGTAAACCAAATGTAATCAATTATTTGTTAACGGGTTTTTAGCCATATATTTAGTGGCTACATTCATGTACTCTTAGTAAGTATTAACAACACTTTGTATTAACCTTAGTCAAAATTTTAAACCTATGTTCTTTTTAATTAAGTGGTTAAATATTTTCTAAGACACTGAACATGGAATATGGATTCCGAAAACGTTTTGTATGTTTAACTTAGCCCGTTTGGGTTCTTAATATATACCTTTTACAAAGGATTTTTAATAAATTTTTTAATATATGGTATACAGCCAACTACAGGAACGTAGATTCCTTGTAGATTTTTATTTGACGGTATGGTCAGCTTGGCTCCTCAGTACATGCGCTTAGCCACTAAAAGATGCACTTTGAAGCTGGATATATGGTTCATCTCTCAATGCATAAACAACCAGGTCTTCCCTACTTTTTGTAAGATTAAAACACCAGGAAATGTTCCAATTAACTTAAAGAACACCTTTCAACTGAAAATCTTGAAGAAGGATATTTGTAACCATTATGGAAAGCTAAATTACATAGATTGTAAACTCAAGGTAACCTATGACTCTACTTGATTTCATGGGCTATGACAACTTAAATAATTTTTTGAATGTTGTTCAGGACAGATTGGACAATGTAACTTTTACCAAATTCAATAAACTTAAATCTAAATTAAATAATCTCATCAAAAATAAATCTAATTCAACAAATAGTAACAGTAACAATAGTAAATTCTCTAATTTCACTTTTCATCCAAGATTAAAAAATCTCTCGTCGGTTACCTTCGACAATAATGAACTTCATTTACTAAATCTAGGTCTCAAATACTCCATTCCTAGCAAGGTCTCCGAAAAAGACCTTCAGAGTCTCTCCATTGAGCTAGATATCCAAAACCTTTCAGTCCCATTAAATCAAAAAACTTCTATCAGAAACTCCTGCTTCAATACTATAAATATATTCAAAAACAAAAATTCTTCCAATTCTTCAACTATACTTAATATCAACACACCCTCATCTTCTAACTTTCCTTCCAACATTCAAAACTTTCATTCTCCAAACTCCTAATTTTCACAACCTTTCTCAAAACAAATGTAACGATCACCTCAAGACTCTCAAATCCATTAAGAATAAAATCAAATCTCATAACTTAATCATCAGTAAAGCTGATAAAGGTAACTGTCTAGTGATCTTAGATCAAACATCTTATAATAATAAAGTCTCAACTTTCCTCAACAACAATAACTTCACTTTACTTGCAACAGACCCTTCCAAAAAGTTCATAAATAAATTAAAAGACAATATGAAACATTTCATAGACTTCTTCTCAGAACATTTTGCTCCATATTATAAAATCCCAAGCAACCCTTTAATACCCAGACTGTACGGTTTACCTAAGATACACAAAGAGGGCATTCCCATTCTTCCAGTTGTTAGTTTCATTAACACTCTAGTTTCCATCCCATCAAAATTTATATTAAATCTTATCAACAACATGACGAATTTCACCCCTTGATTTTCAGTCAAAAATACTAGTCATCTAGTAAATAATTTACAACACATTAACCTTCACCCCAACATTACTATGCTTTCATTTGATGTTAGCAATCTATTCACGTCTGTACCTAAACAATAAACAATTAATCTGGTTCATTCTCTTCTCTTAGCCAACTCCATCACCTTATCCACCACCAACTCCATTATCCAACTACTACAACTTTGTTTAGATCAAGATTTCTATGTTTTTAACAAAAAATACTATAGACAACCTGATGGTTTAGCCATGGGTAGCTGTCTCTCTCCTCTATTAGCTGATGTATTTATGGATCATTTAGAATCCACACAGATCATGAAAAACCCTGAAATACTCCACTGGTTTCGCTATGTTGACGACTGTTTAGTCTTCATTTCAGGTAATTCCAATTCAGCTGAACGTTTACTTTCCAAAATAATCCAAATTCACCCCAACATCAAGTTCACCATGGAACTAGAATCATCCATGTCAATTAATTTTCTTGATCTCACCATTACCAGATTAAATGACCACTTCGACTTCAGTATCTATAGGAAACCTACACAGATTGACCACATAATTCCATTTTCATCCAACCACCCCATGTCGCATAAATACGCAGCTTTTCATAGTTACATCCATCGCCTAGAAACCATTCCACTCTCAGACTCAAACTATAAAAAAGAACAAACATACTTAGACAAACAGCAGTCAACAATGGATATAATCACAACATCATCAATAAACTCATACGCAAAAAACGCCTTAAGACCCTGCAGGAGACTGCGTTCCCCAGAGACCTTGCTACCAATCCCAACTACGTTTCACTCCCATACTATCATGAAAGTCTTTCTGGAGATATTCGAAATCTCATCCAACGTTCGGTTGAAAACATCCATGTTTCACTTAAAGTACCCTACAATTTGGGTCAACACATTTCTAATTCCAAAGATCCCATCAATTATATGGATCGGAGTGGAGTATATAGACTAAAATGTTCAGATTGCAATGCCTCCTACATAGGTAGAACATGCAGATCACTATCCTCTCGTTCTCTAGAACACATAAAAAGAGAAAATACTTCCACTTTCTCCCAACATCTCAAAGAACACAACCACACCCTCAATATCCCAGAAGACGTTTCACTTATCCACAATATCCCCCAAAAAATTTCCTTAAATTAGATTTATATGAAGACCTTGAAATTCTAAAAGAAAAACAAAAAGGCCCAAATTGTGTCAATTGTCATGTATCTCTCAATCGAGACTTCCTCCCTCTCCATCGCCAACTAGTCTCATAATCTTCACCCATAATTCACCCCTCAACTAAAATCCACATTCATCATTACTTGTTCACCTCACTCATTTTCATTTCAATTTTCCAATCAAGATCAGTATACAACTTCAACTAATTAAACTTATAACTTATCCTTTAATATTTCTTTTGTACCTAGTGTTGCTTTATGACAGATAGGGCTTTTTCAAGTTATAAGTTGAGTACTATACGATCGACACACTATAAAACTATGTCCCAACCATCAAATTTTAGTCACACTCCAAAACTTTTATTTCAATACAACATACTCTTCATCTCTCTCATCTTCTCTCCATTTAAACCAAACTTCAAGTCCAACCCTACATATATATTATTGCCCATGCTTCTAGTCTGCCACCCCCCAAAATTCTAGATTATTCAACATCCCCTTCTAACAAACACTTCAGTCATCTTTTTACACTTCCATACATATCACTATACTCCCAAAAAACACAATAATTTTCTTTTCTACTTAATTTGAATATAGCTATCAATAACCTTTTCAATTTTAAAGTTAAGGTCAGTATACACACCTTCATCATTCAACTTATAACTTATTCTTTTAATTTTATCATGTACCTAGTGTTGCTTTATGACAGATATGGCTTTTTTTAAGTTATAATTTTTGTACTATAAGACCAACATACTCCAAAACCATGCTCCAACGACCAAATTTTGTTTATCTCATATAATAGTTTAACGAACACCTCAAGATCTTCATATGGTATATTATGGACCTATATTATATTAAACCACACAACTTAGTCATCAGTAAAAATGACACAATAAAATTTTTTGTTCTACTTAATTTAATAAAATAAAATTTCCAGAACTCAACCTCCCACATGTGTCTAATTTCTATTTTCTGGTACCAAATGTTTGAGATACATAAAGGGCCTTATACTTAAACTTTTTTCACTACTTTACTGCACATATGTATAGTTGGTTGCCTACCTACAACCAGATATAATTTTTCTTTTCACATCTCATCTCATATACATAAATTTAAAACAACAACATTGATGGTTGATACTGTTATATTAATTTATTTTATTTTCACAATTTTAAATAACGTTGGCTTTTGTCTTAAGTAGAAACATACAGTTATATTGACTGCTCTGTTACAACTTCCGTCATAACTTAACAACATTGTCATTAATATCATTGCCATTCAGTTGCTCCCATACAGTTATCGTAGACACACCGTCTCAAGACTAGCAACTTCAACGTGTTACCTAATCATGTTACGCTGTCATGGCGCCATGTTACCTAATCAAACGGTAACTTTAACATCTTAAGTCATTATAAGAAATTTTGTAAACCAAATGTAATCAATTATTTGTTAACGGATTTTTACCCATATATTTAGTGGCTACATTCATGTACTCTTAGTAAGTATTAACCACATTTTGTATTAACCTTAGTCAAAATTTTAAACCTATGTTCTTTTTAATTAAGTTGTTAAATATTTTCTAGGACACTGATGATGGAATATGGATTCCGAAAACATTTTGCATGTTTAACTTAGCCCGTTTGGGTTCTTAATATATACCTTTTACAAAGGATTTTTTATAAATTTTTTATAATATAGATATTGCAGCACTGCAAGAATAACGCTGGGAGGGACAGGGACAGATTAATAAACAACACTTTACAATGTTATATTCAGAAGGAAAGAAGCAAGGGCAAAAAGGCGTGGGATTCATGATACTAAGGCACCTAAGAGAGAAAATTATAAATTTCAAGCCAATATGCGAAAGGATGGCCTATGTTAGAGTCAACAGTAAACCATTTAATATATCAGTCTTGAATTTATACGCCCCCACAGAAACAAGCAATGCAGACTAAAAAGAAATCTTTTATGATAAGGTCGAAGAGGAGATAGAAAAAATACCCAAAGAAGATGTCATATTTGTACTGGGAGACCTCAACGCCCAGATTGGAAAAGAGGACTTTTTACAGGAAATTGCAGGAAAGCATACAATACACGAAAACACGAATGACAATGGGCAAAGACTATGTAACCTAGCAACAAGAACAAATTTGTTAATAAGCTCAACAAAATTTGAACACCCTAAAATACATAAGGTAACATGCAGGTCACCAGATCAGAAAACATATAGTCAAATTGATCACATAATGATTAATAAACGAAAACAATCGTCAATAAAAGATGTAAGAACGTTCAGAGGTGCGTGTGCAGATTCAGACCACTACATGGTCACAGCCACTATAAGACAAAAAGGTAAAATTGAAACAAAACATAAAAAACCAACATAAAAAGTGGAATGTCAATAAATTGAGTAATGAAGAAGTAAGAAAAAAATTTGAAGAGGCAGTAACAGTTCAAATAAAAGAGAAATATAAAGCAGAAGATATAAGAATGGAAGACGATCAAAAAATCAATAGAAGAAGGTGCAGATATGCAGATAGGTAAAAGTCTGCCTAAAACAAAAAACGAATGGTATAACCAAGAATGTAGAGAAATAACAGGAAAAAAGTGCAAGCCAGAAATAAATGGCTAAGAACAGATAAAGAGGAAGACAGAGAAGAATATGAAAAATTAAGAAGGAATGCTAAAAAAGTGATAAGGGAAAATAAAAGAAGATGGGTAGACAAAAAAATGCAGGAAATAGAGCAGGAAAGAACAAACAGAAATACGAAAAGTTTTTACAAAAAGATTAAAGAACAAAACAAAAAATACAAGGGCAAAACAAACTGAATAAAAAATAGAGAGGGAATAGTGATAATAGAGGACCAAGAATACAAGCAAGTATGGAGAGATTACTACAGAGAGCTCTTGACGGAGGAAACAACAGAAGAAGAAATGCATAACGAGGAGGAAACGTTACACGAAGAAGAAGCAGATGAAGTAGACATCGAAATTTTAAAAGAACCAACATTGGAGGAATTGGATGAAGAAATACAGATAAGCAAAAATGGAAAAGCCCCTGGTAAAGATGGAATTAATATGGAACTAATAAAATAAGGGGGAAGGGAACTAAGAGGAAAAATACTGGCACTATTGAAAAATATATGGAAAGAAGAGAAAATGCCAGGGAACTGGGAGGTAGGACAGATCATAACACTTCATAAAAAGTGAGACCAACAAATCTGTGAAATACAACATATAAAATATTGACATCAATAATAAAAAAGAGGTTATCAAAGATCACAAAGAAGACAGTAGGACAGTACCAATGTGGATTCACAGAAGGAAGATCTACAATAGATGCAATACACACAATAAAACAAATAATGGAAAAAGCAAACGAGTATAAATTAGAATGGAAATGTTATTCATAGACCTCAAACAGGCATTTGATTCAATTAAAAGGAACGTATTAATGATAGCACTTAAAAAATTAAAAATTCCACATAACTTAGAAAATTAATAGAAATGACAATGAGAACTACAAAAATAAGCATAAAGACACAAAGAGGAGATACAGATGAATTCAGTATAAATAAAGGGATGAAACAAGGAGATGCCTTATCAACAACGCTATTTAATCTAGCATTATAATATGTACTACGAAATATAAATAAAGGAAATCTCAGAACAAGAGGTGGACAAATAATTGCATATGCAGACGATATTGCTATTATTGCAAAGAACAGAAAAATAATGAAAGAAATGCTTGAAGAAATAAGAGAAAAAGGGGAGGTAATGGGGCTAAGATTAAATCAAGAAAAGACAAAAATATTAAGATTAGGGAAAAACCAATAAAGGAAAAAATCAAAATAGGAAGTTCTGAGTTTGAAGAAGTAGAATACTTCAAATACCTAGGAGTTACAATAAGTAAATCCGGAGAAAGGAAATCCGAAATAAAAGAAAAAATATTAGCAGCGAATAAAGCTTCTTTTGCAAACATAAGATTACTTAAAAGCAATACACTGACTAAAAAAAGTAAAATCGTCCCAGGAGTGCAACTCAACAATATTGGCAATATCATTTTAAAGTCGTCTACTTTAAAATGCATAATGTATGTCTGAATTGTCAATATAAATGAGTCAGATAAAATTAAATTATTAGAAGAATTTTTCACTATGCAACAAAAAACAAATTTTTTTTAATTTACTGTTTGTATTTTGAGAACGATTTCCGAAGTGGAAATTGAAACGTCAATAAACGTATTTTTATCTTTAATTGTGGCTTATTCCCAGTTAAATAGTAATTAAAAAAAGTAAGATGAGCGTTTATAACACCATAATTAGACCAATATTATTATATGCAGGGGAAACAATGACGATGGTTAAAAAAGATGAAGAAGACTTAAGAATAGCAGAGAGAAAGATTATGAGAACCATACTAGGACCAATCCGAACAGAGCCAAATGAATATAGAAGCAGAACAAATGCAGAAATTAAGGAAGAACTTAAGGAAGACATCGTAACTAAAATAAAGCACATTTGGCGAGCAGTCGATGAGGCAGTGACATACGCAATGATAGAATGGAATCCAGGAGGAAGAAAGAGAAGGGGAAAACCGAGATCAAAGTGGCTGCAAGAAGTTGAAGAAGACCTCCAAAGGGCAGGAGTCAGTGAATGGAGAGGAAGAACTAGAGACAGGAAAAAATGGAGAGATATTGTCAAGAAGATAAGATAAACAAAAAAAGACTGATCCACTTGAAATAGGATCTAGAAAGCATTTGCGGATTAACCACACACTGGGGTGTATAGCCATTATAATATAGATTGTAGAAGATCACTTGGTCGACCGAGAAAAAGATGGAAGGATGATATTGAAGCCGATTTATCTAGAATTGGAGTACAACAATGGGAAATAGAAGCGCAAGATCGTAGAGGATGGAGGGCGATAGTGGATGCGGCGAAGACCGAGTTGTAAAGCCAGTGAAGAAGAAGGCCATACATCTCTCTAATGTTTCTTTCCATTTCGCACCAATTCTGCCGTACCTTTGCGGCTCCCTGTTTGATCTCATTCTTCGTATTTGCCACCGTCTTTGTTAGCTTCACTAAGTCGTCGATGCGGTCGTCCATTCACTCTCATCATTGCTATTCTCCGTTTCTTTTCCACTGCCATTCTCCTCCATTGTTTCACCTATATCCCCGTTTTCCCCTTAGTTCTTCTCCTTGGCTCGTCATTTTTCTCCTCCCGACTGTCCTTTTCTTCCTCTTCCGCTATTGCCGCCAGACTCTCTTCGCCTATATCCTCCATAGACTCTCCTACCCCTATACTTACCTTCTTTTTTATTAAATATTTTTCCATTTTTCTTCCCACGAGTTGGGTTGATTCTTCGGTCCAGCGGGGCTGTGCGCACATACTCCGCCAAGGCTAGAATCCCCTTCGGTTCGCCCCCTCCTTAGGACATCGCTTAAGACCCACTTTTCCCCTTTAGCCATGCACCCCTTCGTCATGTTGGTGTTACACCTTGAGGTTGGGGTGGCGATATATTAGAATGATGCATAGTCTCCTGTCCTATGTATATCCATTTGTTCTTAGTGGTTTTTTCCACTGGTTTTTGTATTAGATTTGTATGAGGTTTTCTCCTCGGGTATAGGATTGGGTATCAGGACGTGTATGATAGGTAGGGGTGAGTGTGGTATGACGGTTGAGATCACACAACGGGGTTTTTGCTATCACACAGGGACAGGTTAGGAATTTTGGTAGTGTACAGCGGACAGTTGCACCATTTAGTCGCCTTTTACGATAAGCAGGAGAAGCCGTGAAAGTATTCTACTTGAGCGGTCCGCCTTCACACGGGAATAGAGCAATTATCTAAGGCTTGTTTAAATTTATTAAGCGTATATAAGCGTATTTGGTATTGTAGCGATCTTTAAACTTTAAAACAGATTTGGACAATCAATAAATCCATGTCCATGAAAATTATATTCTAGGTTATATACAATCTAAGTAATATATATCAAACCTGGCGACGACGAAGGTGTGGCCCGGCAGTTATGCTGTTAATACACTTACACACAGGATACAGACGGTAGGGAAACGGATCGAAGGAGTAGAGATGGAGCGGTCCAATCAACACTCGGCCCAGTGAGGAACGGACGGTGTCCAATCAGTACTTGGACACACGAGAGAATAGGTATCTCTGATCAGTACTCCAAGCTTGGGTACGGAACTGTCATTAGATCAATACTCTAGTCTAACAGACGCGGTGGGGCCTTAAGTCAATACCCTTGGGCCAGTGGAGTTGTTGTCAGATCAATACTTAGACAGAACTATGGTTTCTGCGGCAAGCAAGCAAGCAATTTAATTAAACCCAGCCTGTGAGACATGTCCACTCCTAAGAATGACATTCGGGTGTAACAATTCATTGTAGCGAGGTGTATTAACTCGAGTTAAAACAGGAGTCATGGGTAATAGGATACACGATAGGGGCACAACTATGAGCCAAATGCTCTTCATGTAGTAGTCATGGGTAATAGAACTCTAACATGGTTTCCTAACCGAATCAAATTCAGGACAGGGTTTGTCGCTTTATTCCTGTTTTTCTCATGTGACTTATCCGCGAAACTAAAATTGCTTACTTGGTGGGCTTCGGAGAGTTGGTCCCTACTTGCCCGCGTTTTTAAGGTTTTTGTTAATATATTTTTTTGTGGCTTTTGCCACACAGATTTTTAGTAGTTTTTTAATTTCTTTGGTGTCCAAAGCCGTTCTTTGTGTTTTTTATAGTTTTTTTTTGTAGAATGAACTGACACATAAAATCATAATTAGTGTATACATTTAATAATTATCAATGTACCTGGGCCTACACTGTACTTGCGTTTGTCCACGATTTTATAGAGCTAGAGCTTTACTTTCTCTCTGGTATTTTATTGGTTTACACAATACTTAAACAAAAACCGCCAAACAAACGTCAGTTTTGGGTGCACCCTTATTGGAAAGAGATGTAAGGGCATTGTAGATTCAATGTATTTAAAGAATTAAAAAAATTTGGACTTGTGTTGTCATAGATACCTGGAAATTTCTCAATTAATGAGACAAAACAAATATTAAATTCTGGACTGTCTTCCATATTTAAATTTTTTAACAAACACACATGCAAATTGCAAATAGCACGTGGCAAAAAGTAGAACAAGCTATATTTTTAACTACGTGGCGTATGACGCCACTGTCATTTTGGTGTGCGGTGAATCATTCGTTTGCATTGGTTACATTTTAAGCAACATGCCACACACACACACGCGCGCGCGCCCACACACACACACACACACACACACACACACACACCACACACACACACCACACCTTCGTTGCGCTTGGTACCTAGGAGAACTGATAAAAATTCCACACGTAATATAGGTTTCTGATTTTGAAATGCTGCAATCTAAATGACTTTAATCACATTTGAAATTCAAGGACTGTGAACTGGTAAAGTTATAACAACGTTATATTTAAGCTTTTAACCTCAGACACGAACTTATCCAACATAAGTAGAGTATTGCTGCTCATGTCAGAACTATTATTAGTACTCTAGATGGGTGGGAGTACTAAAGTCTATCCATGAATATTACATAAATTTATCTGTATTTGCTATCTGAATTTGCTTTATTGAATAAAGTTTGGTTCTTGAATAAAGTAATTATTTTATGGCTATTTTGCAGTTTTAGTAATATGCTAGACTTACTGTTTCATCAACAATCAGGCTTAGTTTGAACTAAATCAGCTTCTGGAAATGTGTATAGTAGATAATAAGATAAATATAGATAAACTTTACCCATATAATATTCTTGTTTTAGTTGTACTCTTAGGTGTATCTCTCTGTGTTGCAACAGGAGCAAGTCAGTGGATTCTTGACCCAGAAACTAGAATAGTGTCATTGTCACAATCGTTAACCAACCATCCATTTTTCATTCTCTCTACAGTGGTTTTAAGTAAGTATTATTCAATGATTAAAATAATAGTTTAGAACATTTGTAGGCTGAGTGATATCTGGGTATATCAATAACATTTTTGGTAAACTATTGACAATTTTAAAACTTTGTGAGGGACAGAAGTAGTATATAGGTGCATATGCAAATGTAGCTTTTGTGAATTGTTTTGATAAAGACCAAATCAGACCAAAGTCTGAAATGCAGAGACTTAAGTCACTGCCATTCAAGTTCTAATAAGACACTTTTCTAATAAGAAGTTTTAATTTCTTGCTCAAAATTATTTTAGACAGATACCAACAATTTAAGCAGCTAATACCCATTATTGTTAACTTTAGATAACCACAAACCTACCAATAAAGGCAATTCATCGTCAAAATTTTCATTATATATGAGATATATAATATCAAATCTACTTCAAAATAAATCTTTTTGCCTCTTCTTTTTCAGAAAATTCAGCGTCTATTAGGTATACTATTACCTTGTAGCGTTTTTAAATAAAACGAGCGGTTCGAATTTATATACATATATTTATTTATAAGTGTACAGTTCGGTAATATCTTAACAACTAAACCCAACTCGTAAAATCGTTACATATATAGATATATATATACCAAAGTTCCTATGTTCTAGAACATTCCCACCTCTAATTCGCCTACGTGACGGGTTGTTTTCTCTCGCACTCGATATCGCTCGAAACTTCTAGTTGCTTTCGAGATGCAACCGTTACACGGGCCACGCTGAATGCATGTTCGTAATACTGCTCTCCTCTTAGATCCGAGCGTCCCGATCAGCAACTCTATAATTAGGCCCAGGATGGCGGAATCTACAAAACTTTCCAGCTCTGCAGCCTCAGCATAAACTCCTAAAAAAAATAACAGTCTACAGTCTTTGAAGGACACGATCTCTTCGGATTAGTGCAACACATAGTAATTCTTACGTCGCTTTCTCGAAAGATCACTTCAAGCATGCTTCTGATAATCTTCCAGATTATCTAGTGCATGGCCTATCTTGGGTAAGGCCAAACTCTTGATGAGGTAATTGCAGACGATTTTCTTCAAATTAGTTAGAGCACGCCATATATCTTCGTAGGTTGCCCTATTTCGACTTCCCGGTCACCATATACAGCAAAGATTGAGGACCATATTCTAATCTCAGTACTTTCCAACTTTAGGCTGCTGATTTTTCAATTCGTCCAAACGACCGAACTTCTTATAAAATACGTATGAGATTCCTTTAGTCGTCTCAAGATCTTGGGCAACACAGTAGGCTAGAAAGACGTTATGCGGATCACTAAAAAGATCCTGCTGAACTCCTGTGGTCACGCCGAATCTAGCACGCTTTCTCTCGGCGTAATTTAACATAAACTCATTAAAGCTTAGTCGCCGGTCATCTTTGATCTCATGTTGACGGGTTCGGGCTTCTTCTTCTGTTTTATTTGAGCCAGCATAAGGTGCAAGACGATTTATGTAAACGACTTTTGGTTTACCTTTCGGCAACTTCTTAATTCGTCATTTATTCTCTTTTTAATTTCATACAGACCCTCAAATTGTCTTTGCAGTTTAGGAGACAAGCCACGACGACGTTGTGGATTATAAAGCCAAACAAGATCACATACTTCATAGCTTTCATTCTTGCATCGAGAATAGTATTGATCTTTCATTCTGTCACTTACTAACTGGATGTGTTGTCGGTCAAGTTCATGAATGTTGTTCATTCTTAACATCAGGCGGTCGACATAATCTTCGCTTGCAACATGTTCTTCGGAAGGTCACAGGGCAAACGAACTTCACGACCTAACATCAGGCAGGTTGGAGTCTGGCCTGTAGTTTCATTCACGGCCGAGCAGTAGGCCATTAGGAATAAATGAAAGTGCTGGTCCCAATCTCTTTGATGTTTTGATACAACTTTGGACAGGTATTTACCCATTGTTCGGTTCATCCTCTCGACCATTCCATCTGAGTGAGGATGCAGGGGTCTCGTTCTGGTCTTATTGACACCAATCAATTTACAAACGTTTTGGAAAAGGTTTGACTCTAAGTTTCGCCCTTGGTCGGAGTGGATCTCCAAGGGAGCATTAAATCGGCTAAAGAATTCTTTAACCAATACCTCTGCAACGGTAGCAGCTTCTTTATTTGGTATCGCATAGCCCTCAATCCATTTCTTAAAATAATCCATGGCTACCAGAATATATTTATTTCCATCATTCGTCTCTGGAAGTGGACCTTCAATGTCGATTGCTACTTTTTCCATAGGACTACCAACATTGTACTGTTTCATGAGTGCCCTCTTTTTACCAACTGGACCATGACTGGTTGCACACAGTTCACATTTCCGGCACCACCTTCTTACATCATCTTTACAGTTCAGCCAATAGAACCGTTCTCGAACCTTTTGCAGAGTCTTCGTAATACCAAAGTCTCCACATGATGTACCGTCATGCAACTTACGCAATACTTCTGACACTTTAGGTACAATCAACTGAAGCTTAGTTTCTGTACCATCATCGTTCTCAAAGGTTCTATACAGAAGATCATCTTTCAGCCGTAAGCAATTCCATTGGCTCCAGTAACACTTGACTTCTGGACTACATGCACTAATGTCTTGCCAAGAAGGTCTTTCACTTCGAAGCATCCAATTCAATACTCTTTTTATATACGCATCATCTGCTTGAGCGTCTTGTAGCTGTTGAGGCTGCCATTGATCATAATAACGGTGGTTCGTCTCACGGGGCAAAGTCGTTCTTCTAATACAAGACAATGATTACGATTTGCACTGTATGGCCGTCTTGACTGAGCATCAGCATTTTAATGACTTTTTCCAGCCCAGTGTTCGATATGTTCTAGCTTTCTGACTATTATTTGCTTACAATTTACGACGAATGTGACCTCGATAGCTCGATACTCAATAGCTCCGTGAAGCTCGACTGGCAGTCTCGTGTTCAAAGGTAATGGCGAGCGCTTCATCTAAAACTTTCGGTCTTGTTAGTCGTAAAGCTTTCTGCAGTTCACTATCTCTCAACCCATTGACGAAGGCATCTACAGCAATTGCTTCCAAAATGTTTTCTAGTGCCTCTGGATAGGCCAACAGCGCTATACGAGCAACATCTGCTTAAAATTCTTACAACCTCTTAATTGCTCGTTGGATTCTACTTCTTATTTGTACTTTGTAGACTTGTTGTAGATGGGCATCTCCGTAACATTTATCTAGTCGAGTTAACAAGGTCTGGTAAAATTTTTCTTGGCCCTTTGGAATCGATCTCAGGATATCTGCAGCATCACCTCGTAAAGCAGCAGTCAAGGAAACAGCTTTTTTTTTCTTCTGCTCAATGATTGACTGTCGCAATAGCTTCAAATTGTCTAAGGTATATGGACCAAGAAGACTTCCCATCAAATGATGGCAATTTGAATCGCATATGATGTGTCGTTTCGTCCTAGGTGATTCGTCTTTCACTACCGGTTCTAAGGCTACTGTGTTAACTGGTGGTAACACTCTTGTATTGGTTATAATTTTGATCTTCTCTTCTACATCTTCTATCTTGTCGTTTACATTTTTCTGTATCTTATCGACTGTTCTTGGACTTCTTCAAATTTCTCATTGTTCTGACTACATATTTCTTTAATTATTTGTGAAGTCTCGTCGAATCTTCTAGATGCGTTTTCGAATGTTTCATCCAATCTTTTGGAAACGTTCCCTAATTTATCATCCTTTTTTTATACGTTTCTTCAATCATTTGCGAGACGTTTTCAAATTTCTAGTCGAATCTTCTAGACACATTTTCGAATTCATTATCATTTTTTAAAGAAGATTCTTCAATCATAAGTCACTGCTGAATTTATATACATATATTTATTTATAAGTTTACAGTTCGGTAATATCTTAATAACTAAACTTAACTCATAACATCGTTATATATATATATATATATATATATATATATATATATATATATATATATATATATATACCAAAGTTACTATGTTCTAGAACATTCCCACCTCTAATTCGCCTACGTGACGGGTTGTTCTCTTTCGCACTCGATATCGCTCGAAACTTCTAGTCACTTTCGAGACACAACCGTTACACGGGACACGCTGAATGCATGTTCGTAACAACCTTTACATTGTTATCATTTTAAAATATAACGTTCTGTCGTTTTAGTTGGTAGTAATGCATTCACAACCAATTCTTTTGTTTCTGATAAGAATATTTATAACCTAAATTGTATGTAATGACTATATGTTCTGTAATTATTTTGTAACATAATTTATTTTTATCTATATGTTTATGTATATGTGTTTTTAAGTATTTTTAAATATGTGTTTTGTAAAAGAGCGTTTTTAAATCAAAATTTTTTGGATAGTTTTCGCCATCATTTCGTCCCTACCATTTCCAACTATCGAATGTGAAAAATCGGGTTTTTCAGATTCGATACCTTGTCCTTGCATTAAACGTGATACACCTTGTAGCAAAATATCGAAATTGTAGCTTGATCAGAAACGCGGGAAATATTCTGTCTAAACCATCGAATATGAACATTTTGTCATTTTATTTTGGTCAAAATATCGAATATGCTGCAAACTGACGAAAATGGAATATTCGATATTTTGTTTTGTATAAATATAACTAAAGGCATATATATGTACAATGCAAAATGACGAATGTGTCACATTCATTATCTTCAGTGTTGTATTTGATACAGTTATTCAATTATAATCTGCAAACTGTCGAAAATACTAAACATTGCTGACAAGAACAAAACGCACGTGTTCACAATTTGTGAATTATTGCTTCCAAGAAGTTCTTTCGGTGAGGCACTTTATTATTTTGTTTTTTAATGTGTCACATACATTAGGTTCAGAGTTGTAATTGATACAGTTATTCAATTATAATTTGCAAAATGTTAAAAATACTAAACATTGCTGACAAGAACAAAACGCACATATTCACAATAATGTGTGAATTATTTCTTCCAAGTTCTTTTGGTGAGGAACTTTATTAGTTTGTTTTTATCGGTTTTTCATTATCTGATTATTCAGTTAACTGGGTATAGCTAAACCAAAAACAGTGATGTTGTCAACCCGAGAATTATTTAAAAAAATATTAAACAATGCTGCCTTTGGGACGTCGTCCACACAGTGTATATAGTACCAGTATCGGAAACATGAAAATAACAAACTTTACATGAAGACTAGCATTGACGGAAACTTTTTATCTCTTGAAACCATACAAAAAAGAGGCAAACAAAATAGTATAAACTCTGTTAAGGCATACGACGAAAGACTCCCAATCACGGATATGAAGAAAAAAACATCTTGTCACTATGTGAACAAAACTTAATATACCACCAATATTACCAATCTTTACCAACATCTAATACTGCCAGAGATTGTCTTCCAGAACCTGACGCAACTGAAGACAATGATAACGTTGAATCTAAAATTTATGACTTTACTTTAATTTATCATTATTTTACTACTGATTACTTGAGGTATCTACAGGACGTGAAGTTCCATAATTGTATTGTGATTATTTTTAACTTTTCTAATTACATTAATTTTCTATCAATACGTACTTTCATAAAAATACTTTTAATAATTTCTTTATACATGATTTTCCCATTTTACCCTATAACTTCAATTTTTAATTAAATTATTTGTAATAAACTTTGTAAGAACATTGAGATTATTTTCATTTTCCTCCTTTTCAATTAAGAATATTAATGTGTTAAAATTAGACCAATATGAACTGTCGAAAATGCCACATTCGCAATTTTGAAACATTGCACCAAATAAATGTGCTAAAATTATACAAATATGAACTGTCGAAAATGCCACATTCGCAATTTTAAAACATTGGACCAAAACAAATCGTTGATTAATACAAAAAGCAAAATAACGAATGTGATTTTGTGGAAAGACGCAAACGGTAAGCAGTTTTATTCTGATATCAATCTAACAAGGATCAAACATTAATTTTTAAAAATATAAAAAATTTTCCATTTGTCAAAGCGCTGATTTAGAATTCTCTAAAAAAGGGTTATTTTGCTCTCCTGAAAAGTACCACTTTTCACATTCGATAGTTGGAAATGGTAGGGACGATTTGTAGGAGTCAGATGATTGTCCAGTTCAGCATGTATATATATATATATATATATATATATATATATATATATATATATATATATATATATATTATTGTAATATTTAAAGTCTTGGTGCGCCAAGCAATTAATTAGCTAATTAATTAATTAATTAATTAAAATTATTTAAATGATATGATTATGACTCTATCACACTTTTTAATTCTCTTATCTCAGGGTTAAATTCGTGCTTCAATATCTATGCTATTACATGTGAAAGGTAAGATCCAAAGAATACCGGAATAATAAAAAAAAACATAGGATCTAACGTTATATATTGAAATAAAATAATGAAATAAAATTCACACTCAAATGTTTTCAATAAACAAAATCTCATATAATGATTCTCAAAATTTTGTTCTACGTACGTGAACCTTCAAAATTAATGGTACAAACAATATTAGTTGAAATCTCAAAATCCAAATATTATTCTAAATCTCCTAATCAAAATATTTATATCCTTTTTTAATTAAGTGTAAAAAATTGTGTTATCAATAAAATAAAAACTGCAGAAAACAAACTATCTCTCTCTGATGATGAGTGGTCCAAATCCTTGTTCCTTGTAGACTATACTATTTACTCGTAGCCGCTCCCTAGGTAATCAGCAATCTTACAACAAATTATTGCAAGTTTATCGTCCTTAATGATCTCCTTCAAATGCACGAATCGTTCAAATTATGCTAGCTTCTTCTTCTCTCAATAAACTGAATCTCTCGTTGGCCTGAGTAAAAACTGACTCTTGGAATATCTTTTCTTTACGATAAACTGAATCTCTCGTTGGTCTGAACAGTGACTCTTGGAATATAAGTAGAAAATATAACTTACAATCTTTTACTGGATCAACTTCTGTCAGATACACTAACTACACGAAAACTCACAAACTTTCACTGCTAATGATTCCTACCTCTGGGAAACTACCCGAGAACAACGGCCGTTCGCCTTCTACCCTTGGAAACCAACTGACTCTCTTTTCTTTCTTCCGAAACTAACTAACGTCTCATTCTCAAACCAATCATCCCACCTTTTTCAATTTCATCCAATCAAAACGCGTCATCCATTTCCCATTTCTTCATTTCGATAACAAACAAATTTTTACCTATAATTGTAAAATTTCCTAAAACTTATTTACAAATAATATTTTTCTACAATTCTTAAAAACTAACAAAAACCTATCTTTCTAAAATCTATTCTATTGTCCTAATCACTGCACTAATGTATTTGGAAAACCCGGTTCAATTGTCTTTTATTTCACTTAAGCTTATTCACGTCATACAAATATATTTTAACAAAGAAAATAATTTATGCATATCTTACGTTTTGTTAAATACAGGTAATCCAAAATTAAAAGACTTTCATTCTTCGAAATGTTTGTAGTTTATTGTTTGACTTGTCTGAATTATTTTAATGTTTTGAACTTTGAAATATTTTTAAACAAACCGATATTTTCTTGATTTTACATATCATAACAAAATATATGAAAATCACTAGATTCTCGAGAAGAACCGCGTTGAGAATTTAATGCTCAACGTTTCGGCTCCCATATACATATATATATATATATATATATATATATATATATATATATATATATACGTCTTCATATCAAGGCGAGATCCGATTAAATCGAGGACAACCCGAGATCCACCAATAGGAAATTAATTAATGGAGTATATTGTTCATAACTATCTTTATAATTAACATGTTAATTATGGCACACTTAGAGGGGAAAAGATTTTTGAACTTAAATTTTTTTGATAAATTTACAACAAAATGAGATCCGTAGCTGAAAAGGGAAGGGGAAGACTTATATACGAAATTTTAGATATTTACAGATCAACGCGAGATCAGACACTGTTGCCAGCTCTAAAGAGTATTAGTCGAGCGACCGGAACTCGTGTTGTATTGCATATTTCCTACTCAAACAGTAAAGTAATTTGCGGTTATGGTGTTTTGTATTTTAAAAATATTGTAAGGGCAGCGGTCAGTTGAAGTAGTGAAACAAAATTCAAAGATAACAGAAGCTAAGTAATGATTATAATTTTTATGTATATTATTAAATAATTCAACATAAACTTTATAAACCGAATTACTAAAATGCTCTGTTTTATTGAATTTGTGAAATCTATTCTCAAAGCTGTTTTTGTTTATTATTTATGTACAAAATTAAAAAGGGGAAAATATTTAAACTAAACAGTTTATCTGTACCTATAACAAAATATATCATTTTAACATTCTAATCGTGTTTTAACATAAAAATATTAGTTTTGTACAAGAGTAAATACAATTCCATACTGAAGAGTAAATAAGACTGGAAAAAGGCTTCTAGAATAGATTTTGGTGGGCACTTTGTTGCTAAAATGCAAAACCTATTTTTATTCGTTTCTAATATCTTTCTAATGCAAAATCACTTTGTCGTCCAAAAATCGTAGCGCGAGGGGATTGGTGGAGAGCCTTAAAAAAAATGCTAATTTGTTTTTCGTCATTTTTCGGATCTACGATATCCGAAAATTCATTCTTCAAATTTGCATATCGATCCGGACATTAGAAATAATTTTATTTTATTTATAAAAATACGTCAAACCATTGTTGTATACGGAGTGCCTTCATACAAAATGACTTAGAATGAGTCTGAAAACCCATATTTTTAAAATCGTTTCTCCTCGCTCTACCCCGAAAAATATTGGGTCTAGCAAAAAAATGGCTTTCTATAAAAGTTATAGACCAAACATCAGAGAACATGTCGGTTTGTTTAGAATGTCGATTGGATAAATAGTTAAAAAAAAAATTAAATAAATTGAACGGCATGTCACGACGCACAGTGGCGAACGCAGAGATGCGAGGAAGGGCGAGATTCATAATCTAAAGTCAACCTTAAATCGACTCTAGTGATCGCGATGTTGTTAGGGTCGATTTTACATTGAAATTCTGTTGTGTTGTATATTCGATTGCGAAAGTGCATCATTGTGCATTATTTTTTACTAATAGCACGAAATCCACTGAGCTGAGATTTTTAATATTAGAAGTTTTAAATTATTTTAATGAACATCAGCAAGTATGACAGTAAACTTGAGTCAAAAATCAGATTACGGCATGTTTCTTTCCGTAAAGTCCATTTCCATTTTAGTTTGCTGAAAGAAGCGGAAACTGGAGAATACATTTTTGTTCTAGTTTTAGAAAAATGTACCCCTATTTCTTTGCATTGACCATGTGAACTATTCTTTTTGGAGAACATTATATTTGTTGGACATATACAAACTTGCTGATAAGGCTCCAGAATTACATGAAGACTTTATGAGAAGAAATTTTGTTGTGAAAAGTTTGAACAGCAACTTTAACCAACTATTTGTAGATCCAGCTTGAAACATATAAATAAAACTCAAAAGATGCAGGAGGAATCGTGGGATTGACTAAAACCAACACAAATCTAGACGAATGGTTGTTAAGCTACAATATGATTGGCATGATGGTAGATGAATTTCGTGCATCATGAGACTCAAGCAACCACTTAACTCAAAACGTAGAAAATAGAAAAAAAATAAACGGATGAAAATTAATGAATATTCTGTACAAAAACTACATGATCAGTTTTTTACGATTTAATGTATTTTTCAAAAGCGTAGATAGTCTTCTCTTAATTTCAGCTAATGAGATTGCATTGCCAAATATTCAAATACCCTTACCTAAATAAACAAAAAAAATGGAGGAGAGTCTAGCAAAATTTATTCTTACTGTTAGAGCTCCCAATTTTTATCAGCATACAAGAAGTACTTTCAACACTTCCAACACTATAAAACTGTCTCTGAAAAGAAAAAAATTATTCAAGCTGAACAAGAGCTTTTACAAAAAATACTAACAACCAAGGCAATTGAAAGTAACATAAATATTATGAGAATATTTTCAAATATGAATTTATAGCACATCCAATGTCACTTGTACCTGTAACAGTTTAATCGATACCATCAAATAAATCTGCCTTAGGTTCTATAATAGGACAGTTTACAGTTATGTATAAATGTCTACCATTACCATTATAAAGTAACAAAAGTGTCACATTCTTGAAGGTATGAGCTTAATCCAAGCCGTTGGCAAACCCTCCAACTGCAAATCATTTGGCGACTATGCAAGAATTTTAAAATCAATAGTGTTCAAGAACCTCTACAACCCTAAAAGGATTGGTTTTGTATTTGACCAGTACTAACAATCTTTGTACTGGTCCATATAAACATATAAACTTTCTCCTACTTCAGACAGTATAATATATAATATTCGTGTACATACTCATCCAAACGAAGGTATGAGTATGTAGCCTGACACCAAGATTTTGACTGCCGAATCTGTTGCTGCTAACTGGCTGGAGTAAAGAAAATTTAGAGCTGGTACCAGTTTTAAGCACGGAATCCAAGTTGAAGAAACATGCATACATATACTATACTCCTAATAGGTGTAAAAGATGAGTTTATTTTTACCTTTTTGTGACGAATAATTATTATATTGGTTTTTTTAAATTATCAGACTGTACGGGGGCTCAAATACTCGTGTAAACGGAAACGAGATCAAATTCATTGGTTCTTGTAAATATATTATGGCCCAAGTGAAATGTTACAAAAAAGGTGATAAGCGTGAACAATTTTAACCATAGAGAGTGTTACTTCTTATTATAGTAATGAAAAGTCTAACATAGAGTAAGATAACTAATACAAGATAATAATTAAGAAATAGGTCTCTCTCTTCAATCCTGACCCCCCAGGGGGAGTGTAGTGGTCGACGTGATGTCGTGTATTGGCCGTCTTCAGAGATCTCTGTCTCTGGTCATTTCTTTTAATTCATGCATAGGTCTTTGGCATATTCCTGTAATTTGATCTATCCATCTTGTTTGGGATCTTCCTCGTGATCTTCGGCCTTCTACCTTTCCTTGTATTATGAGTCTTTCCATGTTTTCTGTGTTTGCTCTCATAACATGCCCAAAATATTTTAATTGTTGGAGATGGACTTTACTAGAGAGTCGTTGACTAACTTTTAGCTCTCTTGAAATTGAATTATTTGTTCTGCGGTCGGTCCAAGGAATTCGTAACATTCGTCTCCAACAGAACATTTCAGTGGCGTCTATCTTTCTTCTCTCCGATTGTCTCAGAGTTCAAGATTTACATCCGTAGGTCAGTATTGGGAATATTAAGCAGTTGATCAACCTCATCTTTATCGCTCTTGAAATTTGACAGTCCTTCCATATTTTGGTCATTTTTGCTGTGGCAACTTTTGCTAGATCAGATCTACGTTTAATCTCTTCTTGTAATGACCCTGTGTTTGTGATTAATGATCCCAGATATAAGTATGAGCTCACAACCTCGAACCGGTCAATTGTGGTTATGTGTGGATGATTGTTGTGTAGTCTATCCACTATCATGATCTTTGTCTTTGATATGTTTAATTGCAGCTCAAATATTTGACTTTCGTTTTCGATCAGTCGTATAAGTTCTATCAGCTCTGCTTGACTATTTGCAAGAAGGGCTGTGTCATCTGCGAAACGTAGGTTGTTTAGTTTATGACCATTTAGTGAGATGCCCTTTTCCCATCCTTCAAGTGCTCTTCGCATAATATACTTCCCATATATGTTGAATAATTGTGGAGATAGTATACATCCTTGTCTGACACCCCGTTCTGGATGAAATTCGTTCGAAAGTGTGTCAAGTACTTTAACTGATCCAGTAGTGTGTTCATATATTTCGGTTATAAGCGTAATTAGATGTTGTGGTACGCCTACTTCTTTTAGTATTCGCCATAAGTGTCTCCACTTGACCCTGTCGAACGCTTTACGGTAATCTATAAAACAGATGTATAGTGGGATGTTGAATTCCCTAGATTTTTCGATTATCTGTCTTATATTCAGCAGGTGTTCTCAAGTGCCTCTACTTTGGTAAATCCAGTTTGCTCTTGTGGAATTTCTCTTTGAAGGAATGTTTTCAGTCTCTCATTGATTATACGTAGCATTATCTTGCTGGCATGGGATATAAGAGAGATAGTTCTATAATTGTCGCATTTATGCAAGCTGCCTTTTTTATGTATGGTCGTTATTGTAGATTTTGTCCAGTCTTCAGGCCATTGTTTGGAATGCCATATTTGGTTACAGAGTAGATGAAGTAACTTTACGCCGGTTTCTTCTGTGGCTTTAAGCATTTCTGCTATTATCATATCTGGACCTGGTGCTTTGTTATATTTGAGCTTGTTGATAGCCTGTCTTACTTCATTTTCGAGTATATCAGGTTCTTCTTCCACCTCGTCAGAGATTTGGCTAACAAGCTCTTGGCGTTGATCATCTTTATATAGGTTCTTGCAATACGATCTCCATGTCTCTGCTATGTCTTCTCTGTTTGTTCTCAGGGTTCCAGTGTTATCTTCAATGGCCCAAGTTGTGGCTCTGAAGTCTCTTGTCAGGTAGCGTATTTTTCTAAATAGATCTCTCTAGGTTTAATTGTTTTTATTACTATCCTTTGTTCTTGAACGTGAAATTTGCTGCCAGGGAAAAACCGTTGCAAATTTATATGTTTTATACATCACAAGCTTTTGAACTTTAACGCCGTTACAACGTCCTTAATAAGCTTTATATAATACTAGATAATAATGTAAGAAAATTTTTGGGACAAACCCCGATGTACCAAGTCACCTAGGAATCGAACACAGAAAGAGTCCCACAGGTCAATCTTTGATAAGGTGGGTGTCTGGGATGAGTGAATTTTCCCCTACGAGGGAGTGCGAGCTGTATAGCTAAATTTGGATTTTCTTCAGTAAATGAATTTAAAGGAAATATGAAGTTAATTTGTTTATAAAGCTATAGCTCGTAAACTATTTGACGTACAGTGTCCAAGTTTAGCATAAATGAACTACATATATTGAAACATATTCCCGTGGAACTCTCATTCAAAAAATTTGTAACTCATTCAAATTGAACGCGGTAAGCTTTGTTTTGTAGGTCTTTTAAAAGCGATTAAAATAAGTTTTTGACATTTTTTGTAAAACAAACAGTGGAGAAAATATGCGAAGAAAAATTGTAAAAAAATAATACTACAAATAAACAATGTCTCCAAAATTTTTTAGACTTCGAGTACTTACCAACGTGTTCTACATAATTTTATCTAAAAAATTACTTAAAATCATCTAACTCCTAAAAATGTCATCAAAACGACGATTTTGGAGCTCTTCCCACTGGTTAAAGAAGCTATTATAGATTCACACAAAAGTTGTGTATTTTCAACTCTAAATTTCTAATTTAATTAATTATTCTAATTTTATATCTATATCCATAATAGTTCTAATATAATTTCAAAATGTTTATTTAAATAAAAATAAAGGGTTCCAGTTGAAAATTCAAAGTTGCTACACCCATCGCGTTCGCAGGGAGAATAAGAACCCTGCTATTGCATAAGTATATAGATTTTGAAAAACCATAAAAAAAATTCTTAAGTTTCTTCGATACGACGTCTAGTTCTCGAGATATTTGACAATCGCCTTTCTGGACAGAGCTCTTTAATAATGTAAATAATATTATTCAAACCGGAAATAAGCCGAAGCGAGGGAGAGGTCTGACTGTAAAATTCATTTGCGATGTTGCCAAATTTACCGGATCTCGGGTTGTCTACAAAATGTATATTTAGCATATACACAACGGATCGCTCGCACTGCCTCTACAGCGGATTTAGTGGAACTACTGCAATATAAAATTCACCAAAAGGGGTGCAAAATGAGGTCCAGACAAAAATCGATTTCTTTGTACCCCCATCATTGTTACGTCGAGATATCACTATATACACGTGAATACAAGGTGAGATCCAAAATCGGATCTCGCCTTGCAAAACGGATCTCACCTTGTATAGCTTATGATACAAACGGATCTCGCCTTGATATGAAGACATATATATATATATATATACATATATATATATATATATATATATATATATATATATATATATATATATATATATATATATATTATATCATTATCAATCATTTTAGCATCACAAATTTGGCATCGCTGTTGAATATAATATTACCCACAACGAAATAGTAAATTTAAGAATTTATAAATTTATGTATATTTTTTTCATCCACAAATCATTCTAGCATCTTGTTTGATTAAAAGTAACGGGTTATGATATATTGCATATAATAGGATTTAACCAATAAAATACAATAAGACAGAAAAGCAGCATGTCAAAAAGGCCTTAGTTATATATCTTCGTTTCTATAAGTCCAATCGTGACGTACAGTATCTCAAATGATAGGATTTAACCAATCGAAAACAATGAAATAGAAAAATCAAATACAGCAACGTGTCAAATGGGCCGTAGTCATGTATCTTCGGTGCTGTTAGTCCAATCGTGACGTTTCGTACCGCAAATGATAGAATTTAACTCACGATACTATGACTTCCGAGATAAAACCACTTCGCAATCGAATTTTGTACGTCGATGCGCATGACGTCACTTGGCGATAAAAGTTTATCTTTAATTTAATAGTCTGAAATATGTTTTATATAAAGTGCACACATTTATTTGTCAACGTACAAGATAAACGATAAAACAATACTAAATCTGACAAAACTCCATGCAAAACAGAACATTTCTGGTGATATTTGTCGCCAAGTGACGTCACACGTGCAAAAGAGATAATACGATGGTGGAGACAAATCAAACATGTAATAACACCGTAAACTGGCAGCAATAAAACGTATTAACCCACAGAGGTGTATGGCATATTACTTTGATGATAGTATTATTATTTGTTATTATGACAGGATTTAGCTAATAGTATACGATTACGTCATACATCTCTTTGCATACCTCCACTTTTAATTAACTACTGTACATATGATAAACGCGAAAAAGTCCAACGTTCACTGTTAATATGCCTCCCGTTAACTGCTCACATTTACTTAGCAAAGTCTTGTCGAAACCAGAATTAGCAAAGACTTGTCGAAACCAGAAAGAAACTATTGCCAGGTAACAGATACCAGGAGAGAATTGTTAGGCGTAGGAAAGGCTTGCGAGCATTTCCATAAATACTTGTATTGCAGAAAGTTTCTTCTTCGCACGGATCACCCTGCTCTAAAATGGCTCCTACAATTCCGTAATCCAGAGGGACAGATGGCAAGATGGTTAGAACGATTACAAGAATATGATTACGAGATCGAACACAGGGCTGGAAGAGTTCATTTAAATGCTGATGCGCTTTCGAGACGGCCGTGCAGTGAACATTGTAATCACTGTCTTAAATTAGAAGAAATACTTTGCCCCGTGAGACGAACCACCGTCATTAATGATGAATGGCAGCCACAACAGCTACAAGACGCTCAAGCAGATGATCCGTGTATAAAAAGAGTATTGGATTGGATGCGTCGAAGTAAAACACCTTTTTGGCAAGACATTAGTGCATATAGTCCCGAAGTCAAGTGTTACTGGAGCCAATGGAATTGCCTAGTGCTAAAAGATGATCTTCTGTATAGAACCTTTGAGAATGATGATGGTACAGAATCTAAGCTTCAGTTGATTGTACCTAAAAGTAAAGTGTCAGAAGTATTGCGTCAGTTGCATGACGGTGCATCAGGTGAACACTTTGGTATTACGAGGACTCTGCAAAAGGTTCGAGAACGGTTCTATTGGGTGAACTGTAAAGATGATGTAAGAAGATGGTGCCGGAAATGTGAACAGTGTGTAACCAGTAATGGTTTAGTTGGTAAAAAGAGGGCACCCATGAAACAGTACAATGTTGGTAGTCCTATGGAAAGAGTAGCAATCGACATTGCAGGTCCAATGGAAATAAATATATCCTGGTAGCCATGAATTATTTCACGAAATGGACTGAGGCCTATGCGATACCAAGTCAAGAAGCTGCTACCGTTGCAGAGGTGCTTGTTAAAGAATTCTTTAGTCGATTTCGTGTTCCTTTGGAGATCCACTCTGACCAAGGGCGAAACTTCGAGTCAACCCTTTTCCAAAACGTTTGTAAATTGATTGGTGTCAATAAGACCAGAACGAGACTCCTGCATCCTCACTCAGATGGAATGGTCGAGAGGATGAACCGAACAATGGGTAAATACCTTTCCAAAGTTGTATCAAAACATCAAAGAGATTGGGACCAGCACTTTCATTTATTCCTAATGGCCTACCGCTCGGCCGTGAATGAAACTACAGGCCAGACTCCAACCTGCCTGATGTTAGGTCGTGAAGTTCGTTTGCCCTGTGACCTAGAGTTTGGCTGCAGACCTTCCGAAGAACATGTTGCAAGCGAAGATTATGTCGACCGCCTGATGTTAAGAATGAACAACATTCATGAACTTGCCCGACAACACATCCAGTTAGCCAGTGACAGAATGAAATATCAATACGATTCTCGATGCAAGAATGAAAGCTATAAAGTAGGTGATCTTGTTTGGCTTTATAATCCACAACGTCGTCGTGGCTTGACTCCTAAACTGCAAAGACAATGGGAGGGTCCGTATGAAATTAAAAAGAGAATAAATGACGTAATATATCGAATTAAGAAGTTGCCGAAAGGTAAACCAAAAGTAGTTCACATAAATCGTCTTGCACCTTATGCTGGCTCAAATGAAACCGAAGAAGTCCGAACCCTTCAACATGAGATCAAAGATGATCGGCCACCAAGCTTTAATGAGTTTAGGTCAAATTACGCAGAGAGAAAGAGTGCTAGATTCGGCGTGACGACAGAAGTTCAGCAGGATCTTTTTAGTGTTTCGCACAACGTCACTCTAGCCCACTGTGTTGCCCAAGATCTTAAGATGACTGAAGTGATCTCATCCGTATTTTATAAGAAATTCGGTCGCTTGGACGAGTTAGAAAACCAGCAGCCTAAAGTTGGAAGAGTACTGAGATTAGAAGATGGTTCTCGATCTTTGCTGTATATGGTGACCAGGAAGTCGTATACAGACCGGGCAACCTACGAGGATATATGGTGTGCTCTAACTAATTTGAAGAAAATCGTCTGCAATTACGACATTAAAAATTTGGCCTTACCCAAGATAGGCCATGCACTAGATAATATGGATTGGAAGATTATCAGAAGCATGCTTGAAGTGATCTTCCGAGAAACCGGCGTAATAATTACTGTGTGTTGCACTAATCCGAAAAGAACGTGTCCTTCAAAGACAGTAGACTGTTATTTCTTCTTGAGGGGGTCATGCAGAGCTGGAGAGGCTTGTAGATTCCGCCATCCTGGGCCTACATATAGAGTTTCTGATCGGGACGCTCAGTACTAAGAGGGGAGCAGTGTTACGAACATGTTTTCGGCATGACCACGTAACGATTGCATCTCGAAGCACCGAGAAGCTTCCGGCCATATATCGAGCGCTGTAAAATTCCACCCGTCAAATAACGAATTAGAGGTGGGACTACTCCCACCTCTAATTCGGTTTTATTTAAAAACGGCACAATACTTTTATTATCTATACAGTCGTTATAGTAACTCCTATATTATCTAGTAGAAGTTTTTTGATTTGTATAAAAAACTGATACTCAATCCTTTATGGATTTATAAACCCCGAATGGCGATATATTACTTTTACTCTGTCCTACGGCCAGTGATAAATCAAGCTACCGTGTGTGAATCATGAGAATGAAATTCTCGACGCAAATATTTTTTTTCTTTTTTTTTTTTCTTCTATATTTCGGAATCTGTTTTGACCTTACTAGTTGTAACGAGAGGAACGGCTAGAATGATGATCTGGGATTCGTCCGCTAGGGACCTGTTGAGCTTTTATGGAAGACAGACAGATTCCTCTTAATTCTTCTTACCCTTTCATTCTTTTAGTACTGATGTTGTCTACAGACCCCTTTCCCTGATATGACAGAAGTTTTCGTTATGTCAACTTCGACCCGATTGTGACTTTACCGATTGTGACCCTAAATTAAATTTAGGCGTGTGATATGCGAAGCTATCAACTGACAACCAGGTACTTAATTTCTTTTCTTCTTCTACTCTTATTAATGCTAATTGAGTTTTATTTAATTCTTTTTGACTTCCACTTTGGCATATGCTTTCCATTGTGAATAGGATTTTATCCAGTGTTGTTATTTAAGCCATTTCGATACCTTATTTTTAATTAGAGATTTCCTAAAAATATCTCGTTCTCTAATTTATCTTAACGAATTACTTATGAGTACTGCTCTCGATGCTATCCTTAAATACGCATTTCTTTTGTATCGAGGTTTACCTTAAATAAATTTTATTATCTTGACGTTAGGTTACTTCATTTCTTAATGATGTTAACGTCTTTCATATCTTGAACTTTTTTTCGAGGCACGTTCTTCGAATCGTTTGAAGGGTATATAAAAAAAATGTATCCTTAGGTTTTGATCGGAAACCGTTGTCTTTCTTCTTCTTCGCCAGTTTCCTCTCGTGGGAGGGGGCTGTGTAACATTTTTTTTTTATTATTAATATATTAAATTATTTTTATTTCTTTTACCCCCGTGATGATACGCTCATGTTTAGTTTACCAACTTCAAAATTTTATTGAATGCACGGTATTTCCCTAATTGAGAAAGGTTGTTAATCTTAGTCCTGAGTATGAAAGGAACTAATGCTTTCGGTATGCGGGTTCTTTTCGTAAATTGGTAATTTTCATCGAAGGCATGTACCTATAGTAATCTTTTGACAATAACATAATCCAAAGGATTGTATGTTTCTCAGGTACAATTACTAATACCGTAATTACCTCAAACTTTTTGATGTCACATTAGAATATTTTTACCTTCTCAGAACTACTTACAACTGGGATATGATTTCTAAGTGGGAGAAATCCTTTTTTCTTCTTTTTTCTTGGGTAGTTCGTAAAATTTTGAGTGGAACCAACTTCTAGTGGGGCGATCATTGAGTGAGGTCGCTTGTCTGAAATTATCGTCTCTGCGCATTTTTTTCGTTAAGTGTGTATACACTTATATAGTTTGAGTTTTGAAATCTAATACTATATTAGATTATATTATATAGTTCTAAAGTACCTTTAATGGTAATTAAATTCAGTGTAATACCAGTATAGTATTAACTTCAGTGAATTAGGCTGCAGTCATCAAGATTTACTGTAAGTAATCATTACCTTCAATTTTTCTGGACGAGTAATATGGTATGGTAACATATCTGGACGTATCTAAAGTTCCTCCATGTCTTCACCTGTAGAGTGCTGATTTTTGTATTCAAATTAAAGAACATTTCAATAAATTCAAGAAATTTCAATAAATAATAACTATGAACATTTAAGTCTCAGTTTTTCATTAAATAATAGTGCGAAATAGTTAATCTACTTAGCCAAGTGCGGTTTGGTTAATTAATGTTTTCATTTCTGTAACCTGTTTGTTTTTTTGTAAATTTAGAGTTAAGTAATTTTTGATATCTTTTGTGTTTACTATAATTTTTGTTCATTTTCTTTTTGTGTAATATCTCGAGATACGCCAAACTATATTTGTACATGATTGTCTTATATATCTTGGTAAAGGTATTTTATTATTATCTTACTGCATATTTTTAGACGTATAACACCATTTCATAGTTGTGTATTCTTATTACTTGTTTTGCATTCAGCAGCATCATAATTTTCTTGTTGAATATATTGTTATTGTTTTATGTATGTATTTTATTTGTCGGATCCTAACAAGTTCAGGTAGAAAGCTCAGGCAGATTAAGTTTCGTAGGTAAGTAAGTGTAATACCTAACATATTTATTATTTGTTTATATAATGTGTTCTTTTTAAGGCTTTTTAATTTTCTCCTTAACCCCAAAAAATTGAGTGGCGCCCTGTTTCTATCTTTTTCGTATCTTTGGTAATTTTACCCATCTATCTTTTTGTTTATTTCTGTATCTTTTCTAATATCTCTTACGACTTACTCTCTCACCACCGTATAGAGCAAAAAAGTTTAGTTGTATATCCAACAACCTTGTAATTTGTCGGACCGGCTTTTACGAAGTATTGGCACAAAAACTGTCGATTTTCTTCTGTATTAAAGAATAATTTCTGGTACGCTTAATAAGCGTACTAGATCTATCTTATTATTCTATAATAATAATATCTGGTAAAAGAATATAGACGCTTAAGCGTCTATATTCTTTGGTACTAAGTTGGAATCCTCTAACAAAATACTATACAGAGTATTGTTGAAATAAGTGAAATAACGTAATAAATAACAGAAGAGCTAAAAAAATACAAAAATTCCAGATCGTATTTTGTTTTCGAGATAAATTTAAATTTGAGAATTTTTTATTATTTTTCTCTTTTTTGTGTTCTTTTTTAATTCAATTTCAGTGTATAAATGCCATTACAATATGAGCATCACGAAAAAGTACCATCAAATTTTATTTTGAAGTTTTCATCTTCATAAAAATTTAAATGAAAATTTGTTTTTTTTCTCCTTAGTTATCGATTTGGTATATTTCTCATTTGATTTAATAAAAAAATAATTTAAATTAATTTTTTTTTTGAATAATTATAACGGCGACTTACATCAGAGTCGCTTAGCACAAATAAAGAAAATATTAGTTTTGTTCTCAAGTAATCTTCATTACTAGTATCATACAAGACACTAAAGCTTCGAACAATTTCAATAAACTTTTCCATTTTCACTGAATAACAAAAAATTGGTCACACAAAACAAAATAACTAAGGTTAGGTAGAGACCCACGACCCACGAAACTGTGTTGCTAGCACAACTCTATCCACGCCAACCAAGTCTGGCAGTAGCCTGGCCGTGGTTTGGGTTTAATATGCGTCGCTCCGTCTAAAACCACGTTTTACAAAATAACCCACGCGTGGGATGTGCGTGGGCTGTGCTCAATTTGCGCCGGGCCTTAAGGTGCGTATACATATGCGCGCCGCGAACCTCGCGCCTTGTGTGTGCCGCGCGTTCGTGGCGCGTTCAATGTTCGTTGAAATTTTTCATTTTGACGAACCTTCCGCGATCCAAAGAAAACTGACGAACATTTAGTAATTGTAGATAATCATGTCTCTGTCAAGCGATAAAACTTACGCTATTTCTGTGATGAGTGGTGCTTTCTTGGTAATGGCCAGTTTGTACAAAAAGAAAAGGAAGCAACGACGTCGGTGACACACCAACCTGTTTAAAACACGAAATGGTTCCGAACTTATGATGGATTTGAAGTCTTAAAAAATAAATGGCCAATATCAGAATTTTACACGAATTACGTCCGCATGTATATTTATTTCAGCTTCTATGTCCCTCCAGGCATCGGCTTTAAGTGGTTTTTTAAAATGGTCCTTATGTTGAGGATCCCACAATAGGGACTTCCCACGGTAAGCATCAATAAGTTTGATAATATTTTCTTCTGACCACTCCATTACTACCAAATATTTTAAGATAATATACTATTATAATACTCAGACGCGCTAAAAATGAACACACCTTTCACTAACCCGTCCAAATATGTAATGCGAACCACCAAAGTGTTCGTTGAAAAACCGACAGAAGGTGGATCGTAGTGCGCCGTATGTGCGCCGTTTGTGCGCCTCTTGCAAACACGTACTAACCTAACGAACATGCTACAAACGAACAGCGCGCGCGCCGAGCGGCGCGCATATGTATACGTACCTTTAAGGACACTCCGGTATTAGTACGGGGACTAAAGTCAAAAACTACTCTAAGAGGCGTTGAACTGTGTTTGCAAAATGATTGTGAAAAGGTAAAGGGATTATTTGAGCGTGCTTTACAGTAAGGTATTCATGTATAACATTATTATAGTTTTGAAATAAAATTGAATCACAACTGAATTTTTCTTAAGTAGAAAATTCATTGGCGTGCCATGCAAAAAGATAATAAGAATAAAATTGCCCAATAGCAATCTCGAAGAGAAAATATGAAATTGTAAGAAAAATAGTAAAAGCAGTTGTATTTTCCCACACAAACAGTTATATATACTGATCTATACCATATATAGACTATTCCACGAATATACGACTGTTTTGGTTTACTGCGACAACGAATATTTTACTGTTCAAGTAGAAGTATGAAGGTCAATTGGTCTAATCATTATTCCAATAAAAAGGGTCTACTAGTATGACATCTAAACTAAAATTATTTCAGTTAAAATCTACAAATAAATACAATGACGTCTATGAAGCCAAATGTGTTCATCAGACATTTGTGTAAGCTTTCCGTGAAATGTAAACACCAAAGAGGCGTGCCGGGTTTCTTTGATATAACTTTTTATTACTTTATTAGGTATTACAACTGTAATAAAAAGAAATATACTATTTTTATTATAAATGAAAAGAAATTGGCAGAACGATGGTTGACAAACCAGAAAAAGGATCTAATATTTCACTTTGTTAGTTTTAAATATTTGTTTGCTTTGAGTTTATGTCATGGACGTATAAATAAAGATTATGTACTCTTAAAAGTTCCGAAAGTAACGGGTATAACATACCGGCTATTGATAGTTAAAGTACCGAGTCGTTATAGATATTAAAAAGTAACGAAAATTTATATACAGTTTCATATATCGCCGACTGATTATGGCTGTGAATCTGATCGTTGATGATAGTTTTAGAAGATTAAGAGAATAAGTGAATAAGTAAGTTTTTTTGTTTTTTTTTTTTTAATATCAATTGAATATTCGACTAAAAAATTGTGACAAGTATTGTTACATTTCGTTTAAATCACATAATTCAAAAACCAACTTGTTTACAATGAAATAATTGAAATGAAAAAATAAACTCCATGATAGTAATTATATACTTCAAAATCTGAATTACAACTGTTTTATGAACTATTAACTTTATATTTATATCATGACTTCATATTTAAATCTAAGGTTTATATCTGTCGTAACAGTATTTTAAAAATGGGGAGAATTTACTATTGTGCAATTCAGTACATTGGACCATTTAAATCGACACCTTAAAGCGAATTTAAAACAGTCGTATATTCGTGGAATGGAGTATACCATAAGATATTAACTTTTATTAGTTGTATATATGACACGATTGGACTAATAGGATCGAAGATCCATAACTAGGCCCTTTTGACACGCTACTCTATTTGATTTTTATATCTTATTGTATTCTATGAGTTAAATTCTATCATTTGCGGTACGAAACGTCACGATTGGAGTAATAGGACCGCGGATACATAACTAAGGCCCTTTTGACAGGCTGCTGAATGCTGTATTTTATTTTTCTGTCTCATTATATTTGATTGGTTAAATCCGTACTGTTGGTCACGATTGTGCCACTATAAACGAAGATACGTAAATAAGGCCCTTTTCACGTGTTGCTGTATTTGATTTCTAAGTCATTGTATCATCATCATCATCATCTTTGGCTCTACAATCCTGGGTGGGTCTTGGCCTGTTTAAGAATTAGTCTTCATTCCCCCTATCTTTCGCCCTGGCTTTCCAATTTCTGACTCCTAGATTCCTTAAGTCATCTTCGACTTGAGTTTTGAATCTAGATCTTGGCTTGCCTCTCTTTCTGATTTCTACTGGCTCTTGATAGAATATCTGTCTTTGGGGGTCTCTAGTGTCCATTCTTTCAAGGTGTCCTAGCCACCTTAGTCTATTAATTTTAATAGACCGGACGATGTTGCATTTTTTATAGCATTGATACAACTCAAAATTGTAGCGCCTGCGCCATATCCCGCTTTCTTGTACTCCTCCGTATATGTGTCTAAGAATTCGTCTTTCAAAGCGGCCTAACAGTTCTTCGTCGCTTTTTATCATAGCCCATGTCTCTGACTCGTATGTCAGGACAGGTTTAATAAGAGTTTCATATATTAGTATCTTGGTTTTTCTGCTAATTATGTGTGATGTTAAGAACTGCTTTAGTCCAAAGTAAGCTCTGTTCGCCAGGTATATTATTCTCTTAATTTCTACGCTTACTAGGTTGCTGTTATTTAGTTGTGTTCCAATATATATAAACTCCGAGACCCCTTCGAATGTGTGTGCTTCTGTCACCAGATCTTGTGGTGCTGCTATTTGTGTGCTGTTCGTGACCTTCATCTATTTTGTTTTGGATACGTTAACCTGTAGTCCCATTGTCTTCGCGGCTTTTTCTACTGTTTCAAAAGCCTGTATCAGGTCTCGTTTTATCCGTGTTACTATGTCAATGTCATCTGCGTAGGCCAATATCTGTACAGCTCTATTGATGATCGTACCTCTGGTTGTTATGCCCGATTTCTCTATGGCTCTTTCTATCGCGATGTTAAACAATAGACACGATAGACTGTCTCCCTGGCATAATCCAGTATGTGTTTGAAAAGACCTTGACACTGTTTTGTACCTTGACTTTGCACTCAACTTTCGAAAGAGTTGCCTTTGCTAATGTTATTAGATGAGACGGAATATCTAGTTCTGCCATGGTATTATAAACTAAGGCTCTTTTGACGTGTTCCTGTATTTAACTACTAAGTCATTGTATTCTATTGGTTAAGTGCTATAATTTGAGGTATCATACGTCACGATTGGACTAATAGGACCGAAGATATATAACTAAGGCTCTTTTAAATGCGACTCATTTAATTTTTATACCTCATTGTATTTTATTTGTTAAATCCTTTTATTTGAGGTACTGCACGTCATGATTAGATTAATAGAACCGAAGATACACAACTGAGGCACTTTTGACATTGTGCTGTATTTAATTTTTCTATCCTATTGTATTCCTTATGTTAAACCGTATTATTAGAGGTACTATATGTCACGATTGGACTAACAGCACCGAAGATACATGACTACGGCCCTTTTGACATGTTGCTGTATTTGATTTTTCTATTTCATTGTTTTCGATTTGTTAAATCCTATCATTTGAGATACTGTACATCACGTTTGGTCTTATAGAAACGAAGATATATAACTAAGACCTTTTTGACATGCTGCTGTATTTGATTTTTCTGTCTTATTGTATTTTATTGGTTAAATCCTACCATTTGAGGTACTGGAGGACGTCAAGGATCGTCCCAGATGTGGTAGAAGTCGATGTGCAATAGCAGCACAAGACCGGCAAATAACATTGATAGCTCGTAGAAATCGTCTGGAATCTACGAGTGGTATATCCACAGAAATTTCTAGTCTTTAAGAACTGAATATTTCACGGCAAACAATAACACCCTTACTAAATGCGGTAAATTTGTATCTTAGAAGACCGCTACGGGTTCCTAAACTAACCTACCAATATAAAATAGTAAGGTTGCAATGGGCTAGAGAAATGGTGCATCATGGTCCTAACTGGTATAACGTGATGTTCTCTGATTAGTCAAAAATTGGCTTGGTATCTGATTCGCGAAGAACACTGGTTTGGAGGGCCCCGGGACGACAAGTCCAACTAGAAACAGGCAGTATTATTGTTTGGGTAGTATTATGAGTGGTACACGGAAGCCACTGCTGGTTCTGGAGAGAAGTCACTGGTGCTGTGTACATCGAGGAAGTTTAAAATCCTGTCGTACCTCTATTCCGAGGGGCAGTAGGTGATGAAGTTGTGTTTATGCATGACAACGCACCTCCTAATCGAACAGCAGCAGTACAAAATTTTCTGAAAGAAGAAGGAATATCTATATTACAGTGGCCCTCGAATTCTCCCGACATGAACGTTATTGAACATGCTTGGGACATTCTCAAAACACGCATCAAGAAGCGAAACAATCCCTCTATTACACTTCGAGAACAAAAAGATGCTGCTTGTGAAGAATGGTAGAGAATTCCGAAAGCCCAGCTCGACTAGCTAATGGACAGCATGCCAAATCGCCTATAGGCATGCATACAGGCCAATAGAGAAAATACTAATAATTAGTTTTAATAAAAATTATTTTTTTCTATACTAATTTATTTTTAAATGTAAGTTGTTCATTAAGTTTTTCACTCCAAGAGAATAAATAATTGTTTGTATATTGTTTATCTGGTTGTGAGATTTATTTAGTATTGTTGAGAATTGAAACAAAATTATGTTAACTATTAGAAGAGTATATATAAAAATCAATAAAAAGATGAAATATTCCAATATTCCAAACTTTTGGACATTTATATATTATATATATATATATATATATATATATATATATATATATATATATATATATATATATATATGGCGTTCAGAAACCATAGTGGATCATGTCCATAATACATAAGTCAGAGCTATTTAGAGTTATAAAGTTAACAAGCTCCCCACTATTACATAATATACCCACAAACCTAATCTAAGTGAAAACCTCTTATGTAATATGTAGTTTAAATAATCAAACTATGTGTAATATTAAATAAATATTCTTTTTCGAAATAATTGGATACTCTTAAAAATAATTGGACTTGATCCATTATTAATCTGAAATATTGCTTCTTCTTAGGGTGCCTGTCCGTTCCGAACGTTGGCGATCGTTCTGGCTATGATGACTTTGTTGGTTGCTATACGAAATAGCTGTGTTGAGGACTTTCTATACCAAGCTCTCTGAAATATTTGGTGAAAAAAAAAATGGATTAAAAAGCGAAGTATGACAAAACTTAAATTTTAGTATGACAAAAAATATTAACAAATAAAAAACTTATTACAACAATGTTCAATAATACTTTCACAGTTTAAGTGGCATTAGTTTTAATCATTATATACCAGTTCATGATCGTCTATGTCGTCTTCTTCACCCTGTTGCTGGATTCGTGAACGGGTTCCTGAGTTGATGCAGAGATTTTTAAAATGATAGTGTGTGACTGATAGCAGATATGGGAGGAGAGAACTTGTCCTTTTTCATTGGTTCTGTCACGAGTTCGGGTGTGGAGTACAGATGACTTTGATTGCCAGTGAATTTTGAGACATTCGTTTTAGAAATCGAGACAGTCAAAAACAGATAATCTTCAGTCAGTGTAGGCTTGTACGTCAAAAACCAAAGATTTTGTCTCTCGTACCTCATCCATCTCATTTCTAACCACTTCATAGGTGCTCCATCACTAACTTTTTTTTCTATATGCAAACACATCTTCTATGTTCTTTATCGACACAACGTCGCTCGTTTTTAGGTTAGTTACTTCAAAAGGCACTGTCAATTTTGAAGTTTTTATTACATCAATCTAGTCATCTGGCCCAAAGATGTGAGGAGATTTTCTTTTTAAGCAGCCTTTTCAATATCCCCAAAAAATCGGTCGTTTGGCAAAAGGAGTGGCCAGATACAAGAAACTTGTGATCTATCGTTCTTATGTTTATGTAAGGATCTTGAACAAGATTTACTAACGTGGCAGTCACTTCAAAATTTCTGTTTTGTCCTGTACATGAATCTGAATAGATAGTTACGTGGTTATGATTTTTGGCATGTTTTCTCAGATGCATGGTCAATATTGAAGATATTTCCTGAGATCCTCTACCACCATCTGTTTCGTCCCACACATACACAAAGCCGATATTTTTGTTGAAGGAATGAATTCCTAGGTTGTGGACATACATATTTCTTTTGTAATATGCAATGGATGTAGACAATTTCGGTTATAGCAGTGCTTTTTGGAGGTCAAAAGTAGAAACATAGTGTACATAATGTACGATTTTAGTGCATCTCGAGCTTGCTTTGCTTTTGCTAGAGAACATTTTGCTCAACAATAAGTGAATTTGATGTCTTAGGTTCAGTTACTGTAGCTATTTGTAAGGACAGTTGATCACATTTGGAAAATTCCGATTCTGCAGACGAATGTTGTTCTGGAGGTATATAATTATCAGGTTATGATGCAGATCAATTACTAATATCGTCATTTGAATCCAGTTTTAATCATAAACGATCATGATAAATACACGGAGCACAATCTAACTAGTCAACTGGACTTGATCCACTCTGTCCCGAAATAATATGACACATTGTTCAGAGACATAGTAAACGAACGCCGTCAGTTTTTATTGCGCTAACTTTGGACATGGTTTGTTATAGTACCGAAAATATTTCTATTTGTAGAACATAGATACACCGCTAACAATATTCGTAAAAATTGGACTTAATCCACTGTGGTCCTGAACGCCTCAAATATATATATATATATATATATTATATTATATATCTATCTTCTTTCCCAACCAAAGAAAAATAAATAAAAATAGCCATCGAAATAAATAATCAAACTATGTGTAATATTAAATAAATATTCTTTTTCGAAAGAATTGGATACTCTTGAAAATAATTGGACTTGATCCATTATTAATCTGAAATATTGCTTCTTCTTAAGGTGCCCTGTCCGTTCCGAACGTTGGCGATCATTCTGGCTATGATGACTTTGTTGGTTGCTATACGAAATAGCTGTATTGAGGTCTTTCTATACCATGCTCTCAGGTTATATTATTTACTATTACACCATACAATATACCAAGCTCTCTGAAATATTTGGTGAAAAAAAATGGATTAAAAAGCGAAGTATGACAAAACTTAAATTTTAGTATGACAAAAAATATTAACAAATAAAAAACTTATTACAACAATGTTCAATAATACTTTCACAGCTTAAGTGGCATTAGTTTTAATCATTATATACCAGTTCATGATCGTCTATGTCGTCTTCTTCACCCTGTTGCTGGATTCGTGAACGGGTTCCTGAGTTGATGCAGAGATTTTTAAAATGATAGTGTGTGACTGATAGCAGATATGGGAGGAGAGAACTTGTCCTTTTTCATTGGTTCTGTCACGAGTTCGGGTGTGGAGTACAGATGACTTTGATTGCCAGTGAATTTTGAGACATTCGTTTTAGAAATCGAGACAGTCAAAAACAGATAATCTTCAGTCAGTGTAGGTTTGTACGTCAAAAACCAAAGATTTTGTCTCTCGTACCTCATCCATCTCATTTCTAACCACTTCATAGGTGCTCCATCACTAACTTTTTTTTCTATATGCAAACACATCTTCTATGTTCTTTATCGACACAATGTCGCTCGTTTTTAGGTTAGTTACTTCAAAAGGCACTGTCAATTTTGAAGTTTTTATTACATCAATCTAGTCATCTGGCCCAAAGATGTGAGGAGATTTTCTTTTTAAGCAGCCTTTTCAATATCCCCAAAAAATCGGTCGTTTGGCAAAAGGAGTGGCCAGATACAAGAAACTTGTGATCTATCGTTTTTATGTTTATGTAAGGATCTTGAACAAGATTTACTAACGTGGCAGTCACTTCAAAATTTCTGTTTTGTCCTGTACATGAATCTGAATAGATAGTTACGTGGTTATGATTTTTGGCATGTTTTCTCAGATGCATGGTCAATATTGAAGATATTTCCTGAGATCCTCTACCACCATCTGTTTCGTCCCACACATACACAAAGCCGTTATTTTTGTTGAAGGAATGAATTCCTAGGCTATAGACATACATATTTCTTATGTAATATGCAATGGATGTAGACAATTTCGGTTATAGCAGTGCTTTTTGGAGGTCAAAAGTAGAAACATAGTGTACATAATGTACGATTTTAGTGCATCTCGAGCTTGTTTTGCTTTTGCTAGAGAACATTTTGCTCAACAATAAGTGAATTTGATGTCTTAGGTTCAGTTGCTGTAGCTATTTGTAAGGACAGTTGATCACATTTGGAAAATTCCGATTCTGCAGACGAATGTTATTCTGGAGGTATATAATTATCAGGTTATGATGCAGATCAATTACTCATATCGTCATTTGAATCCAGTTTTAATCATAAACGATCACGATAAATACACGGAGCACAATCTAACTAGTCAACTGGACTTGATCCACTCTGTCCCGAAATAATTTGACACATTGTTCAGAGACATAGTAAACGAACGCCGTCAGTTTTTATTGCGCTAACTTTGGACATTGTTTGTTATAGTACCGAAAATATTTCTATTTGTAGAACATAGATACACCGCTAACAATATTCGTAAAACAAACGACAAACAAATAAAAATTCTGAACGCCTCAAATATATATATATATATATATATATATATTATATATATATATACCAAATAAAAATAAATAAATAAATATAGCCATCAAAATAAAATTATAAGATATCATTATAAACAAATTGATATAGATAATTTAAGATCAGAGTGAAGATAAGAATAGAAATTTGTTTTTTTTTTTTTCCGTTTCCAACAAAATTATCAAAAAACCTTTGTTTAGAATTAGAAGACATTTTACCTGTAAGTTAATCTTTTCATTGTGTGTATAATCGAGTACTAAGTGACCATATTCAAATCTTTTGAAATATTTATAAATTGTGTATTGACAAAACCAATTTTAAAGTAAGCTATTTAGTTTTTTTCTCTATTAATTAAGCTTTTCCAAAATCATGGTAAACACAATTTGAGCTTTTGATTAGACGGTCGTTTTGAATGGGAATTTGTGAGCCGATCAGGAGAACCGGAGAAGTTAGTGATAATTTGGTCATCGAAGGAAACAGTCGTTTGTCTCAAGATAGGGTGTGGTTCGTGAGTTGGATACTGGCATTGTGAAAAGAATTGAATAGTTTTGCAGAAGGAGATAACAAGTAGATTAAAAAAGGTCCTTGTATCTACCGTGGGTATTTTGTGAAGATATGTGAAAGTAATTTTACGGCATCAAGTTGACAAAAGAAAGTCCTTGTGTCATTAATAAGTAGCTGAGTTTTTGGAGAAGTGAATCAGGTGTTTTTGGTTAGTGCAGGAGGTTTGCAGATACGTCAGGAAGGAGCCGAGGTGGAGAGATCACATCGTTGAGGAGACTGGACTTTTCTGGGTATGTTCCAACATACAACTCAATAAGAAAATAAGCTGTAAGTGTTTTGTACAATTGAATTTTATATCTGTTAAGGATCTGTTTGACATCATTGTCATTAGCATTCAAATTCAAGAACTGAGGTTTTGTTAGGCTAATCAAAAGTTTTAAAGTTTTGTTGTTTCTTGTTTAAAGTAAAGAAACATTTAAATAAAATTGGTTTCACTTAATATAAATGTATGTAGATTTAAAATCTTATTATTATAAAAATTTGATTTGTAACAATAAAACACTGAAAACTTTGTTTTCAAACTTCCACAAAATTTATTTTAAATATCACTACAGCTGTTTCGGCTGATTGCCTGTCTCAAGTGATCTATTTTGGCTTGGGTTTACAAATTTATAGTCTCTAATGAAATAGGTTGAGGAGGGGAGAACTGTTTTGTCTCAAGAATTATATCTGTGTTTTTTTAATTTGTTGATTTCCATAGATTCTAACAAAGATAGCTTAAGGCCTTTATTTTGAATGTGAAGAATTTTAAATTTGTCATTAAAAGAATGATTATGATCTAGAAGGTGAAGTGCGTATGTCGAATCTGTTTTTCTATTCTTGAAAGCCCTTTTATGTTCTGCTATTCGTCTATCAAAGTTTTTACCAGCTTGACCGATGTAAGTTTTTGGGCAGTCGCCACATTGAAGTTTGTACACACCACTATTTAAGTGTTTTTTATTTTGGCTCTTGTTATTTTTAATATATTTGCCTAGGTTGTTATTTGTTCGGAAAGCTGGTGTTATTCCTTTCTTTTTTATGTGTTTGGCAATTTTTGTTGTTATTTTGCCTGTATATGTAATCGAGCAGAAGGTACTGGGTTTTTTCTCTGGTGGTGGAAATACTAATTTCAGGGCTTTCTTGTGTAGTTTTTGATTTAACATTTTATTAATTGTTTGTTCGTTGTATCCGTTGTTTACTGCTATTTGCTTAATTATATTTAATTCTGTCTCAAAGTTGTATTTTGACATCGGAATTTCTGTTAATCTATGTAACATACTATGATAAGCTGCCAGTTTATGTTGTGTTGGATGGGATGACGAATTGTGTATAGTCGTGTCAGTGTAGGCAGGTTTATGAAATATGGAGAAGTCATGTTTGTTTTGAAGTCTGCTAATTTTTAAATCTAAAAAATTTATGGATTGATTTTGTTCTGTTTCTATTGTAAATTCAATATGACTATGAAGTGAATTAATATATGATAAAAATTGGTCGAGTTGCCTGTTAGTTCCTGTGAAACATACCAGTACGTCGTCTACGTATCTCCACCAATATAACCCTCCTCAACCTATTTCATTAGAGACTATAAATTTGTAAACCCAAGCCAAAATAGATCACTTGAGAAAGGCAATCAGCCGAAACAGCTGTAGTGATAATATTTAAAATAAATTTTGTGGAAGTTTGAAAACAAAGTTTTCAGTTTTTTATTGTTGCATACAATGAATTTCCATCAAGTAACGGTCGAATCCATCAAAATTTGATTTATTTTCTTGTATGCTGATTGATAAGATAACGGCAGAATTTGATAATTGTTCTATTCATTCATATAAAATAAAGAACACGTAATTTCTTGTAATATAATATTTTCTTTTATTATTATCCTTCTTCTCTATCCCGATAAAGGACAACTAGAAAATCTTTGAATCCATCGAACACAGGTAATATAAGGAGTTTTATTTTACATTAATTAACAAATAAGTTATATTTTTTTTATTGGCTCGATAAACTAAGATTAAAGTCAAAATAAACAAGCATAATAATATATATATATATATATATATATATATATATATATATATATATATATATATATATATATATATATATATATATATATATATATTTTATGATTTTCTGTATCTTATCGACCGTCGAATAAGTAAAACTAGTGAGAGGGATATCAGGTTTTTCGGACAAAAATAAAACGATTCTATTTTCTCGTCTAGCTCGATATTTCGCTATTGTTTATTAGCTTCATCAGGAGTGCACTAAAATTATTATTAAAAACAATTTTATTACATAGAACATACTTACAAACAAATAAAAAATCACAGAGTGAAATCATTAAAATAAAAACCAGCACATCGCAGGACTTTAACAATTACACTGAAATAATTACTAATACCAATTTTAATATACATTAATATATGTTATTTTTAACGTTACTATTAAGGTTGATCTGCACCCACCAAAAGATAAATTCCAAATTCAAAAAATTTGAGAAGGTGTATGAGATGACTAGAAGTATTTTGACAACTTTTAAGCAAACTTCATGTTTTCGTTTAAAAAAAAACTCAAAAAAAACTACTTTTTTCCAAGTATAAAGCGGGAAAACCAGACATATAATTTTGTTGATTTTTTTACAGCATCAAGATATAATTATAAGAAATACTTAGGAATTTTGTGAAAATTTTTGAATTTACAGTTTTGTCCCAATAGGAAAAAATAATATGTTTCTGCTTATAATAAAGCTTCCGGTAAGAAACCAAAAATTTTTTTAATAACAACATATATAAAACTGTAAAAGTGGAAAATATTTGCAATAAAACTTTAAATATTTTTTCCTAAACATATGAAAAATCTCGTTAAACAAGAATTATGTCTTGAACCGCCGCCTTCAAATGTGTAATGTAGGGAGATGGCTCCATCTGAAACAGTGGTAGTATTTATCATCGATAGATAGCATTACGTTCGGCTGCGAAACGCTTCAAACGAAACGACATAGTAACAGGGTTGCCGTATCAATTACTTTGTACAACAATTTGGCAGATTATAACAAAACTTAGTAGGAATGTTATCGGTTTGAATTTTGAACTGGTCATGCTGAAACTTACAGAGTTACAGAATAGTAGATACTGCAACTTTTATTTTGAAAGTAGGATATCATAAAATTTACACTCTATAAGTAATATATCTATAAAAAACTTATTTAGTTTTAAAAACCTATTTAGGCGTTTTCAGTAAATTATTTTAGTATTTATAAACAATAATAGTGTTCCCTGCATAACGTATTAGTGGTAATTTTTATATTAGTATTAGCGTTAGTTTTAGTGTTTCAGTTTTTGGTAGATAACTACTATTACAATGTTATTCTCACTCAAAGATATTTTTTTTTTGGACTGCACTGTTGAATGTCCTAGTACTGAATTGTTATAACGGTTAACTAGAACTAATAAAAATTAAAAAGTGATTCTCACTTGCTAAGATTATGAAAGTTTATCTTCTTTTAATTTTCTTCAACTTTCGCAAGAAATAATATAGGCATAATAGCCAATAAGTAATACAACTGTCTAAATATTAATTTGTCACTTCTAGAGAAATCTGTATTATTATAGGTACTGTTTGTATATATCATTTTACCATTTTATAGGATTTTCAATTACGGTTCTAATGATATAAATATGTGTGTAGGTTTTTAGTTTGTTTTTAAATAATATTAGGATATGATTCAAAAGGAGATTGAATCTGGTCGGTGTTTATATTACTGCGTAAAATTCACATAAAAAGAGTGGCTTAATTAATTTTAAAATATTCAAAAGTGGTAAGTGATAACAAACGCATATTAGAGTTAAAGGGTGTATGGTTTTTCAATTATTTACTACTAACTGTTTAAATATTAAGTGTTAAAAAAATCAATAATTATTGTCTGCTATTAGCCGTACTTTTACCTGTAGCTTATAGAGCCGAAATGTGAAAAGTCATTAGCAGCAATAAAATATTGGGCTAGTCAAGTTTCAGCAATTCAATAAAAGATGAACAAATGTCCAAATTGTAAGTTGTCGATTGTTAACAATAAAAATTCCCTTAGTTGTATGTCATGCAATTTACCGATTCATATTCAATGTCTTCTGTCTTCTTTAATCAGTACGTGTTGCCAGTACTTACATATGGTGCAGATACATTAACACTAACCAAGAAAGTAAGAAGTAAAATTTGTGTTACCCAAAGAGCCATGGAACGAAGGATGTTAGGCATTTCTCGTAGGGATCCGATCACGAACAAGGAAATAAGACGGAGAACAGGAGTGACAGATGCCATAGAAAGAATTATGACCCTTAAGTGGAACTGGGCGGGGCACATAACTAGAATGTCGGATAACAGATGGACACAGCAAATAATACAGTGGAGACCGAGACAAGAAGCACATCAAAGTAGAGGTCGTCCACCAACAAGATGGTCTGATGACATAAAACGGATCGACAAAAATTTGATGCAAACGGCACAAAACAGAAATACATGGAAAAGACTGAGGGAGACCTATATCCAGCAGTGGATAGATCCGGGTTAAATGATAATGATGATGATTCAATGTCTAGATATTGCACAAGAAGAAGTTATACGAATAAATAGGACAAAATCGGAGTCACTAAGACTCGTCTGTAATAGTTGCTGTACATTTGAAGATAAGTTCAATAAATTAACTGACTTAATTTCTAAGTTATCACATAGACTCACATCGATTAAGGATCGTCTCGAGGCCATGGAACAACCTTCTCAAACTATCTCAATGGAGTTGGAGGATTGTATACAAGAAGCAAATATTCGTTATCAGTTTCCGCGTTTTTCGTGTATTGGAAAGATTATCAAGAGTATTAAACCTAGGCCATTAAAGGTTAAATTTTCAGATAATGATAGTCCATTATTTATGTTCCGCAATAATATGAAGTTGTTAGGAACCAAATTTTCTAGAATTCAATTGAAGGATGACTTAACTAAATATCAAATAAACTATTTGAATAAAGTGCGAGAGGAACTGGAAAAATGTAATCAACTTAACAAGGGACTAACAATAAAGTATATTAATAAAGTTCCAACTATTATTAGTACTAACCAACAAAATGCCGCAAAAAACAAATAGAGTTAAGAACAATAAATATTTTTTAGACTAATATTGCTTCTTTACATGCTAAGTTTTCTGACTTTTTGTCATTTACATCTTCTAATTCCGATATACATATTTTTGGGATGGAGTTCCTCTGAAATCGGTACGGGAAGTTAATAATTTTAGTGTTACGGTCAACCAAACAATAAGTCGGTCTACTCAAACACCAAAAGTAGAACTCTGCTTTATTATTTATCACAAAAGCTTTTCATAGAATATCTCTAGACTTGTTTTTGAAATTCTACAAAATTTATGTCAGACCTTACCTAGAATTTGCAGTGTCAGTTTGGTCACCTAATTTGCAAAAAGACATTAATTTATTAGAAGGAGTACAACGAAGAGCTACCTAGCTACCTTTTAATTATGGAAGATTAAACTATGAAACCCGACTAAGAAAGCTCAAGTTGTCTCCATTAACTCTTAGACGAGAAAGATATGATGTCATATCTACTTATAGAATTCTTAGTGGGTAATTTTGGAGAGGGGTGGTAGACTAAGAGATCATAACTATAAATTGAAAAAGGAGTATTTTAAAACCACCTTAAGGCAAAACTTTTTAGTTAACCGAGTTTTTGATAAATTAAACGGTTTAAGTGATGACATAGTAGAAGCTACTAGTTTAAATAGTTTCAAAAACAAGTTTGATGAAAACAAACAAAATATTGTACCTAGTCTTATGTTAATTATATTGGTTGTATTTTTTTTCTCTTGATAACTTATGTATACTTGGTAGTATTTGTATTTTTGTAATTTGCTGTTGCCAGAACTTTTTGTAAGTACTAATTCTTTTGAAAATTATTTTTATTTTTACTTTGTGAGAAAATTTGATTTATATTATGTTATTTAGTTAGTACATACAAATAGTTTGTAATTTGGGCCACATAAGCTCTGCTTTGGCTCGATATCATTATCTAATAATAATAATAATAATACTCATGTTACTCGTGTAATTCCCAAAAATCACCTAGTGAACATAAAACAGCTGGGTCTAAATGAACATCTTTATGAGGCCATACATAAAGCTGTACTCCTCGCGACGTCCAGATATGTACGAAAATTTTTGGGAGATACTCCAGCATACCAAGTCACCTAGGCTCAATAACACAGAAAGAGTCCCACCAGAGCTCAATCCTTTTGATACCGTAGGTCTCTGGAATGAGTGAATTTTCCTCTTAGAGGGAGTGTGAGCCGTATGGCTAAATCTGGATAATACTCAAAAGCAAACTTAATTCCAAGCACATAGTAAAAGCAATAAACACATACGCAATGACACCTTTCACATAGTCCTCATTTGGCGTTATAAAATTGTCGAATACGGAAACTGAAGAACTAAATAGACCAAATAGAACCGTAATAACTAAATACGCATCAACCACTTCAAATAATACATCCAACGTATGACTAACACGCACACAAGGCGGGAGAAGAACGGGGTGTTTTGGAAATATCACCCATTACTTAAAAAAAAAACAGCAAAAAAAAAACAAAAACAAAAATACATAGAGCAGCGATTAGACCGATGATAGCATAAGTGGCGGAAGTAATGTGTCTTACGAAAAAATATGAAGAAAAAGTAAGTATTATTAAAAGAAAAATTATAAGAATAAACAGACCAATAAAACCAGAACAATGAAGCATGAAATAAGAAATATAAATATAACCGAAGAAGAAGACAGTAAAATTTATTAATCCATAAAGACTGAGATAGTAATAGATTTAAATAACATTTTTGTTATTTCCCACTAAAATATTACATAATCATAATACCAGATCATTTAATTTTTAACTATCAACAAAAATGTAATATACTATGATGTACGAATTTAATGGTAATATGATATTGACAAAGAAAGACGCAACATACATAATTTCTTTGTCGGTAAAATTGTTTAGATAATGAATGAATTTGGTATATTATATTCCGACTGACATAGCAGAACAGTAAAGTATTATACATAAAGATGTTGTTATAAGATATCTTTGCTTAGTTGGTTTACTAGTAACCATATAAGTTATAGCATATATTTGATAAAATTACTGTCTACACAACTTGGCAACTCAGCCAATTGATATAATGACAGAAAACTGCAATTTATGTTAGGATTTGAAAATATTACAGAGGAGTCGTCATGTAGAAATCTACAATTAATTTAAAAAATTTACCACAGTAGCATGCCGCAGTAGAGCCATCTCTAGGATCAGAAACAAATTAATCGAGGGTGAAGATCAACCTTAAGTGTTTAAAATGTTATAATTATTTCTTACTCAGATTACTAGCGTCTGTTTTATTATGAATGGCATTCTTAGTACGATTGATGACACATCTCGAGAAATAATCTAATTTTGTAATTGCTTAATGATTGTAATATTTTCACGTTAGCAGAATCAAACTGGTGGCCTGTTTTTATAAAATGTTCGACTACAGCGCATGTTTTATTTCTCTTGTTGCAGTCACTTTTGTGTTATGTGATCCGCTGTTTCAGCCACTGTCGGGTTTGTCCAATATAATATCCCTGACAACCTAAGATCGGACACCAGTGATGTGTGATACTCATTTGATATATCCCAGAAGAGAGATAATAGAAGAATATGAGGAAGAGAGACAAAGCGACGAAAGGAGAAGCACTGAAGAGCAACAGGCATCTTTTCACGAAGGCGCTCGCTAGAAACAAAAAATCAAATAGGAATTTTTTTGTTGTCCGAAGGAATTTATAAAACTTGCAGGAAACAATGATAAGAGAAATGGAATATTTTAAAATTTGTAGATGGATTTAGCATTGAGAAACCAATTAAAATTATGATAGACACTGGATCGGAAATAACGCTAGTCAACAGAAAGTTAATAGAAATTAATTTAACAAATTTAATTTACAAAATACCTAGGGTAAATTTAGGCGCAAATAAACGGATATTGGCAACGATAAATGAAGCCATACAAGAATAAAGGTACGATTGGGTAATAAATTTTATGCACTAAAATGTGTGATCATGCCAAACATGTCGCATGACAGGATCGTAGGAGTAGACGAATTGGCAGAAAATATGTAGTACTGGATTTCAAAAATAACAAGATGAAACAAGACAAGTTGACAAGAACAAACGATGGAGATGAATTTGGCAATGAAACAAGGACAAAGCAGAAGGAAGAGAAAGCGACAGAAAAAGATAAAAGAAAATGAAACCTGGGATTCTTCAAAAGAAGAGATGAGCCCAGAAGAAGAAGAAGAAGAAGCAGAAAGAAGATTAACAAAAGAGACAAGCTCAGAAAAGAAAAGGATAGATGAAATTAAAGCATGGCATTCCTCATAGAGGAAAGAGAAAGGAAGAAGAAAAAAGGATGAAAGAAGACATTCACACATGGGATACAGAACGAAAATAGAAATGATAAATTAGAAACAGTGATATTTGAAGAAAAGGTATGTGAAAACGAGGATGCAGAATAAACGATAAACATGTGTACCTAAGTAATCTGAGAAAAAGCAAATAGAATTGATCTGTGGAGAAGACAAAGAAAAGGAGATGCGTTTGCTTTTAAGAGATTATGAAAATTTAATAAATGATGAATAAAATGTTGGAATATCAAATCATAGAGAGATGTGACTAACCTTATATCAATCCAATCGTGATAGTCAAGAAAGGCAGTGGAGAATTGAGGCTATGCTTAGATGCCAAAAATATCAACCAACACACTGTACCACAATAGGAGTTCTAAAATCGATTAATTGCATAGTTTTTAGTTGATACGTTTAGCCGAAAAATGTAGAAACTACACCGCATTCTCAATCGATGGTATTGTATAACGGTTTTAAGTAGTGTCATTTGTATTTCAAAGTGCTTGTGTAGTACATGTCAGAGCTCTACATAAAATTCTTAACCGTCATGAGGATTTCGTAGTCCATTACATCGATTAAAATTGAACATCGAAAAATGCCAATTTTTTCCAAAAGGAAGTGATCTATTTAGGCTTTTAAATTGAACACGAAGTATGAGGACAATGGACATTTTGACAGCAGGAAGGTTTGGCTGGTTTTTCGAGAGAACTATATCTGCAGACAAGACTACTGCTGCCAAGGAGATTATCTAAAAGTCAAAGTTGCCAAGGAGATTACCTAGTTGTCAAAATTGCCAAGGAGATTACCTAGTTGTCAAAGTTGCCAAGGAGATTACCTAGTTGTCAAAGTGTGTGTGTGTGTGTGTGTGTGTGTGTGTGTGTGTGTGTGTGTGTGTGTGTGTGTGGTGTGTGTGTGGGTGTGGTGGTGGTGGGGGTATGGTGGTGGTGGGAGTGTGGGAGAGGGTGTGTGTGGTGTGTGTGTGATGTGTGTGTGTTGGGTGAGTGGGTTTGGAAACTAGTCCTTTAGCCACAGAATTGTAATATAAGATATTAGTTTTTATAATGTAACCAACTTTAAATAAAAAGTTACATATTAGTTCGTATACTTCCATCCTCTTTTTTGGATCCATCGTTATACATTATTACGTGATCATTATAGTCACTCAATATGGATTTAAGTAAGACAAAGTTTATTTGTGGGGATTCTGTACTTTGGTATAATAACTTTTGGTTTATTTAATGTTACCTGAAAATTAGCTTTATATATTGGTAATCTTTCTTCTTTGACATATATATTAGAATACTCATTAGTTTCTAAGAAAGCATCAGCAAGGGTAGGAGAATTTTTTATGCGCCAGTATTTATTTGAGAGGTTTTCAATAGATCACTCATACAGTTGGCTAAGTAGATTATTATTATTTAATCTTAACTTCAGGATGTGTTTAATTGCCATAATTTCTCGACGATTTTGAAGAGGCATTTCATTGCTTTCAGCAAGTAGTACAGGCAAGTAGATTTCATGGTGCCCAAGCATATTCTTAGACATTTGAACTAAATGCGGTCTACAGTTAATAAGTGTGTGTTACTGGCGGCACCATACAGAATTCAACCATAGTCTACAATAGATCGCACGTAGGCTCTGTAAAACATCAGTGCAACTTTAGGGTCAGCACCCCGTCTACGGTTAGTGACACATTTAGAATATTAATACCTTTTTCAAACCTACTTTTTATATATTCAACATATTTTGACCATAAAAGTTTGGGATCAAGAAGAATGCCAAGATATTTGTATTCTTTGACAATAGGTATATCATATCCAGACAACTTTATGTTATCAGACGTACGAATCCTATGTCTAGTGAATATCATTGTGGCTGATTTGTCAGGGGAAATGGTCAGTCCATGATGTCTTACCCAGTTATTAACGTTTTGCATGATGAATTCCAGAGCCTTCAGGCAGTCAGTATACGAGTTACGCTCTGTATAGATGCATATTTCATCAGCGTATTGGATGCAATTGATTGTGTTGTCAAAAATGCCATGAATACTTGCTGAAAATATGTTGAACAATAACGGACTTAAAACTGATCCTTGTGGAAGAGCTGTATGAGCAATTCTAGGACGGTGTAGTTTGTTTAAATGATCTTTAATATATATAACACCATTATTATAAAGATGAACAATATTAGTCGCTATATTTTGAGGTAATCCTATATCGTATAGTTTTTTGTGTAACATGGTTAAATTAACGAAATCATATGTCCATTTTAGGTCTAAAAACAAACAAGCAAGATAATTGTTTTTGGAAAACGTTATTTGAATGTCGGTAACTAAATGTGATATTGCATCCAGTGTGCTAACACTACCCCTAAATCCATATTGTCTACTTGGAAGGATACTATAATGTTCTATAAGCCATTCTAATCGAGTCTTAATAAGTCTTTCAAATGTCTTGCATATGCAAGACATTAATGATATCGGTCTGTAAGAAGAGGAGAGTGTTTTATCTTTATTAGGTTTAAGAATTAAACAAATAACTATTTCTTTCATATGATCAACATATCTTCCATTGAAAAGCCAATCGTTGAAAATTGTTAGTAAACTTTGTTTAGCTATAAGAGGTAATTCATATATTCTGTTAGAAGTAATTTGATCGCGCCCCGGAGACGAGGAATTTGAAGACTTGAGTGCAGCCTCAAATTCTTTCATATCAAAACTTTCCTGGAAAATATTGTATTTACAAGCTTTACTGTTATCCTGAATGGGAAGGTCAACATATGGCGGAGCAAATTTGTCGAGCAACTCTTTTATTAGTTCATTTGACAGGGGATATCGTCTTGTACGGTAATTTTTATTCACTAGTTTATTAACAAAATTCCAAATTTTACTGAAGGGAGTATTTTTGTTTAAAGTATTCACAAAGTTAATCCACTTTTTGTTTGCTTGTAAAGAGGAGTTTACTTTTGGCTTGAATTTGTTTGTATTTAATATAGTTTTCAAAATTTGATGCTTCTATGTATCTTTTGTATGCAACTTTTCGTGAAATGATATATTTTTGCATTCATAATCCCACCAGACTGGAATTCGAGATTTTAGCTGAAAGGAATTTTTGATATTGATAGAAAATGAGGCAGCATCGTCAATTGTCTTTAACAGGAAGTCAAAACGTTCCGCTGGAGTAATATTATCGGTTATATTTTCAGATAATGTTTTTTCTATATGACATTTAAAGCTATTCCAGTTTGCTGAAGACTCTTTCCATTTAGATGAAGGAATTATTGTACATGGGTGATAATCCAAGTCGATCGTGATTACTATAGGTAAGTGAGTTGAATATCGAACCCAGAGTATCGAGAACAGGATCCCATGTGGTGTCTCCAATTAGATTTGGTGTAACAAGGGATAGATCCACCATTGATGGAAGTTCATTAGGTCTTGTTACTTTGATCGGTCTACAGTCGTTTAGCAGAACTAAATTACTGTTATCCAGCGCGTCTACTATACACTTGCCCTGAGCGGAATCCTTCAAGGAGCCCCACCTACTGTGGTGCCCATTGAAGTCCCCACCAATGACAACCCTACCACTAAATTGAGTTAAAAGCTTTTCCCAATCTCGAGTATTGACTATTACTTTGGGTGGTTTATAAATACAAACGATTGCCAATTTAATTTGTTCTATAAAAACTGCACACGTTTCAATACCCTTAAGTTTTTCGTTACATTAATTTCAGTAAAACAAAGGTTATTTGATATGAGGATGGCTACACCACCGTAACCATCAGGTCTATCGCTTCTGATGACGTTGTAACCTGTTAAACCAAAATTTTTATTTTTAGAAAGCCATGTTTCATTAAGCAGAATGACATCAACAACATTGTGCTCGAGATTATTAAGTAAACTAGGTTTATGTTTATTTATGGATTGAGTTTCACTGCAGTATGTTAAATTTCCTGTTATTCCCCATCGCTTTCAATATCTGTTAGGTTGATCAACATTTTTTCAATTTCTCCTTTGTATTTTTTTGTAATATTTTAGAGTTAATTTTCTTGATAATATTTTCTATCAAGGCTGGAATTTCATTGATTGTTTTACATTCTATTTTTTCTTTATAAGCCATAAACTCGTCCCCGTAGGGATTAGGGATTATAGGTTGGGATGAGGTGTTTTTGACCGCAGTAGGAGAGATAGCTTTACGCTTGTTTCTTGTTTTTTTGAAGACATTGTCCTTTGTACATAGGATTGATTAGTTTATCAAGTTAGTTGATTGGTTAAGGCAGGGAAATTTTCTATAGTATTGAGGATATCGAATCTATTATTTGTAGTTACCTTGGCGTATAACGGATTGTTAGCTATGGTTTCTGCCTCTTTAAAGGTAGTGTTTTCTAAAGCCATTATTGATTTTATTTTGTATTGGTGTTTAAATGCAGGGCACTGTTTAGAGAGTGAGTTATGTTCAGTTGAGTTGCAATGTAAACAAAATAGGGAGTTAGTGCATGTTTCATTATTATCATGAGTTTGACTACATTTTTTACAACGATTTGATGTTGATTTGCATTGCCGAGCAGTATGACCGAACCGAAAGCAATTAAAACACTGAACAACCGGATATACATATTGTTCAACATTAAACCTAACCAAGCAATCCTGCCTGGAAAGAAAATGTACGGCACATAATGAGAGATAGAGCCATTGTAACCTCGGAAACCTTTTTTGGATGGTGCTAGAAAAGTCACCAATGGAGACACTGCGGACGGCAGAGAGATGGTTGGTGGAGAGCGAGTCGTGGGTTCGAAACTAGCTTTTGGAACCGAGAATGGGTCCAACGGACGAAATAAGTAAAGATAGAACATGGTAAGATATATGAGAAAAGATGCAGAAATAACAAAAATATGGATGGGTAAAATTACCAAAGACGAGATAAGATAGAAATGCCACTCAATTTTTTGGGGTTAAGGAGAAAATCGAGAAACCTTAGAAAAGAAAAGAGATAAGGAAAGATATTTAGGTTCAGAGATCAAACACAAGGAAAGATACCAACAGTTAATTATCAAATAAATTTGGTCAACACAATATATAACCAAATAAATATATTACTTACCTACGAAACTTATCAGCCTGATCTTTCTACTGGTCACAGGTATAGTAATATTTAAAGGTAAAAAACAAATACTCAGAGTTAATATTTTATCAGGGAACTTGTTAGGAGCCAACAAATAAAATGCATACATAAAACAATAACAATATATTCAACAACAAAATTATGACGCTGCTGAATTCAACACAAGTAATAAAAATACACCAACAACTATGAAATGGTGGTATACATATAAAAATAAGCAGTAATATAATTAGAAAATACCTTTACAAAGATATATAATACAATCATGTACAAATAAAGTTTTATGCGCGTACCTCGAGATATTACAGTAGTAAAAAAATTAACAAAAGTTATAACTAACACAAAAGATAACAAAAATTAATCAATTCTAAATTTACAAAAATACAAAAAGGTTACAGAAATGAAAACATAAGAATTTAACCAAACCGCACTTGGTTAAATGAATTAACTATCTCGCATATTAACCATAATTAACCATACCATATTACTCGCCCAGATAATTGGAGATAATGATTACTTACAGTAAATCTTGAGACTGGTTCACTAGGTACTTCACTGAAGCTATATACTGTACTTAATACTTTACTTGTATTAAACACTGAATTTAATTACCATTAAAGGTACTTTAGAACTATATACAATCTAACATAGTATAAGATCAAAGAGACTCTAAATAACAAGTGTATACAGACTTAGAAAACAATAATTCACAGACGGTAAGATAACAGATATACAGTAAGATCTAGTCCTTACTCAAAGACTGTCCCACTAGAAGTCTCACGAGGTATCAGCCTTTACTCAACAACGGCTCACCGAGAAATAACTTGGTTTTTCTAAAATTTTACAAACTACCCAAAAAAAAAGAAGGGATTCTCCCACTCAAAAATGAAAGGACAGTTGTATGTATTTCTGAGAAGGTAAGATACGACGTCGGAAAGTTCGGACTAAATAACGGTACCAACAATTGGACATGAGAATATTAAAATCCTTTGGATTAAGTTATTGTACTATAACTATGTACCGACGATATTTACCGAATTTTTTTTTTTAACACCTGCGCGGTATTTGTATACTGCTATATGGTCACAAATGACCAATTATCAGTTATTTTCTGACCTAACATAATAACAGCAAATACTTAAATCTAATGGCTTACCCTATGGCTTACTCTTATTTTATCTATTAACTAATGCGCTACAACTAGCATGCAATAACTTCACAGCATTATACTCTGCTTTTTACACTAAACTGTTACACATTTACACTAGCTCAGATGGTTTTGTCCTTATGAGTCTTCTCTTTTAGTTCAGTGTTGTCAGAAGCTGGATTGCCTCGACATTCACATGACTATGCAGCCTCTGCTCGTGACTTGCTGCTGTTCTCTTGATTATTTCGATCACAGTTTCCATACCCAGGTCCTGGTGGAGGTTGCTGTTACGGATATACCAAGGAGCATCAACAATGTTTCTTAGTACTTTATTTTGAAATCTCTGGATAATAAGTAAATTACTAGCTTTGGTACAGCCCCAGAGTTGGCACCCATATACCCATACTGGCCTCAGTACTTGCTTGTAGATAGATAATTTATTATGAATTGACAATGTTGAATTTTTTCCAATCAGCCAATACAATTTCTTATATCTAGTATCAAGCTCCCCTCTTTTCTTTTTGACATGGACTTTCCAGCGCAGCTTCGCGTCTAGGGTGATGCCCAAGTATTTTGCTGATGTTGCATAAGGAATTCGTGTATCATTTATTCTAACTGGGAAATTTTCAATTTTTTTATTTGTAAAGTTAATGTGTGCAGATTTATTCTCATTTAATTTTATTCGCCATTTTCTGGTCCAGTTATGTATTTTATTTACTGATAGTTGCAATTTATTAGTCGCTTCTTCACTAGTGTCTCCTATCGCTAGTATGGCTGTATCATCCGCGAAGGTGGCAATAGGATTTTCTTCTAGCTCTGGAATGTTACACGTATACAATAGGTACAGGACCGGACCTAAGACACTTCCTTGTGGCACGCCAGCTTTGATCTCCCTTAAGTCGGTGTACACTTCTTCTTGTTTTACTCTGAAATATCTATTCGCAATGTATGATTTCAAGATTTCTGAATACTGTTTAGGCATGAACGTTCTTAGTTTATAGTTTAAACCGTCATGCCAGACTTTATCAAACGCCTGTGCTACATCCAAGAAGATTGTAGAGCAGACTTTATTTCTTCTAATGTTTTTTCTATTATATTTGTTATTCTGTGACTTGATCTATAGTGGAATGTTGATTTCTGAAACCAAATTGATGATTTGGTATAAGATTTTTTCTTTCTATTATTGGTTTTAATCTTTTTAATAGAAGTTTTTTCAAATAGTTTTGACATCACCGGAAGGAGGGATATTGGTCGATAGGATGTCACTTCATTAGGAGATTTACCTGGTTTGGCGATCATAATTACTTCGGCTACTTTCCAGAGTCTGGGAACATATCTCAATCTGAGATATGTTCTTGAGAGACCGAATTTATGAAAAAGAACCCGCCTTTACCGAAAAGCATTAGTTCCTTTCATACTTAGGATTAAGAAGGAAAGGATTAACAACCTTTTGAACTTAGGGAAATTCCGTGATAGTTTGGTAGGTAGATTCTTCTGTCATAAGATTTATAATCGTACACACGATCATCGGCGTATCATCCACATGGGTAAAAGAAATCAAAAATAATTTAATATATTAATAATAAAAAAAATGTTACACCATCAAAGAAGACAAATGGATGAACAGAAAACGATGTCGGTGGAAATACGAGAAGCGACAGAGGCTGTAGTAACCGCGGATATATATATAATATATATATATATATATATATATATATATATATATATATATATATATATATATAATATATTTTGCGGTTTGCGGTGATTACCGAAAACTTAACCGGAATATAATAAAATATAGGTTTCCATTACCTTTAATAGAAGACGTATTGGATCGGCTACAAGGTGCAAAATATTTTAGCACAATAGACCTCAAGAATGGATTCTTCCATGTACCAATAGAGGAAGATAGCATGAAATACACTGGATTCGTCACCCCAGACGGACAATACGAATTTTTAAGGTGTCCGTTGAGAGCTGACATCCAAGAACATAGCAATTTACTATATGGATGACATAATAGTTTTAAGTAAATCCGAAGAAGGAGTTGTACGTTTAAAGCAAGTACTCGAAGTAGCTGGGGACTACGTCTTAGAGATAAAGAAGAAAAAGTGCCAATTTTTACAGAAAAGAGTAACAGTTTTTAGGATATATTATTGAGGACGGTAGAATTCAACCATAAGAGAACTTAAAGAACTTTAAGCAGATTCAGTCATTTTTAGGCCTGACTGGATATTTTCGTAAATTTGTACCGTCATATGCTACGATGGCTAAAGTCTTAAGTGATCTACTCAGAAAAAATCAAATCTTTGAGTTTGGATCAAAAGAAAGGAGTGCATTTTTAAAACTTAAAGAGCTGTTAACTGGTCAGCCGGTGTTAGAAATTTATCACCCAGATAGAGGAACCGAGTTACACACAGATGCTAGCAGTCATTTCTACAGAGATCAAGAGAAGATAATAAGTTTCACCCAGTTTATTATATGGGCAAGAAAACAAGTCCAGCCGAGGAAAAGTATACAAGTTACGAATTAGAAGTTTTGGCTATAACAGAAGCAGTGAAAAAATTTCGTATCTATCTACTCGGAATCAAATTTAAGATAGTAATGGATTGTTCCGCATTTACTAAGACCATGAATAAAAAAGACAACTACCAGAGTTGCTTGGTGGGCTTTGTTACTGGAAGATTATCAATACGAACTGGAACCCAGAAAGGGGACAAGGATGGCTCATGTAGACGCTCTCAGTCGATACCCTATAGTCATGATAATAAATGAGACATCAGTAGTACAAGAACCAGGTTTTATAGAAAGAATAATGCATGCTCAAGAAGCTGATAAACACATTCAAGCAATAAAGAAAATACTTGCTACGGAAGCTTACGAGGACTTTCTGGTTAGAAACAATATTCCATTTAAATATGACGAAGGTAAGGAATTGTTAGTCATTCCGAAACGAATGCAAACAGAAGTAAATAAACTGTTACACGACTTTGGACATTTTGCGGTAACAATAACATAGGAGTTGATTCAAAGAGAATGTTATATTCCTAACCTCAAAGAAAAAGTCGAGCATTGTGTAAGAAATTGTATTAAGTGTATCCTAGGAAGTAGAAAAGAAGGTAAAAAAGAGGGTTGGTTACATCCGATACTAAAAATCGATGGACCTTTACAAACATTTCATGTTGATCATTTAGGACCGTTAGCTACGATCAACAAGAACTATAATCACATTTTGGTGATCATCGACGATTTCTCTAAATTGGCATGGATTTATCCTACAAAATCAACGACGACAAAAGAAGTCATAGAATGTATGAAGAGACAGCAGAAGGATTTCGGAAATCCCCTCCGCATAATATTCAATAATATTTTCAAGGTGAAGAAATTAAGCACATTAAGATTACGACAGGTGTGCCAAGGGGCGTATATATATATATATATATATATATATATATATATATATATATATATATATATATATATATATATAATATATATATATATATATATATGTACATATATATGTATATATATAATATATATATATATATATATGTACATATATATGTATATATATATATATATATATATATATATATATATATTGTGTGGTTCTCATATTGTAATAATTTTTTAGATGAACTGATGATGCTTTCAAAACTCGAAAGCGAAACGTCTTCAAAATAGATAAAGTAGCCTATCAACTTTGTCTTTTATTTCTCCACCTAGAGACCGATATAAGAACCCACCACTCGTTCTGAGTGATCCTTATATATATATATATATATATATATATATATATATATATATATATAATATATATATATATATATATATATTATGAAAACAGAAATACAATAAATTAACTTGGAAATATATACAAACAGATATGCAGTGTTGATTAGTAGATTTATTTAAATAGTGGTTAGAGACATAATTTGTAAGTCATATACTAGATAAAGAAATAATTATATGAGGGTATTTTTAAGAATTTAGCATAAGAATTAAGTTTAAGAAATTTTTTTATTTTATTTTATTTAATATTTAATATGTTTACTCAGCCATGTGCTATGCAACCAAACATACACTGTAGTGTCAAAGTCAAATAGTTATTTATTTTTGGAATGTTATTTTAGAATATAATTGTGGATGTAAAATTGTAAAAATATAGTTCATATAAATGTTTAAGTTACATATAATAATGTAGTTCTGATCTGGAGAGCCTAAAGTCAAGTAAATTATAGATAGAAAACTCTAGAAATGTCAATGGGACTGTATACATAATACATCACAGACAGGAAATCATTCCAGAATTTTCAAATAGAAAAAATAGAAGGTTTCGAACATTATTTATTGCTAGAATATTCTGGAAACAATGAAAGGCTATAAAAAGCCATGTAATTTGGCGAGAGAGTCAGTCAGTCAGTTTGAATTAGAGTTTAGTTCAGTCAGTTATGAGTTCAGTTCAGTTAAGTTCAGTTACCAGTTCAGTTATCAGTTAGTAAAGTTATAATTCAAGAATTTAGTTACAAGAAGATTATTAATTGAGTTAAGTGAGTTAGTTAGAAGATATTAAATTAGTTACAAGATTATTATTTAGGAGTTAGCTATAACAATTTAAGGATTATTAAGTCAGTTATTTATGAGGTTATGAAGAGATTATTCAATGCTAGAAGAAGGCATTGATTAAGTTAAATGAATTATTAAGTTAAATACAGTTGGAGATTAATTATTACTACAGTAATATAGTGACAGTTTTGAAGTTAATTCATTGAAATAAGCATTCAATAATACAACCACAAGATCCAGTATATTTCAAAGTACATTAAGTATATGGAAATTACAAGGAGTTCAATATATATTTATATGGTGAGTGGAGATAATTAACAAGGAACATATTAACATAGTTGGATAACCAAGGCTTAGTAAGAAGACATCGAGTGGTGATAATAACTTTAATTTTGGAAAAACTTTAGGCGTTCAGTGAAAGAAGGTACCAAATTTTGTTAATAATTGTAAGAATTTCATTAGAAATTAATCTCACCAATTTCGTTAGAAACATGGGACATGTACTTCAGTAAACTGTTACAAGAAGACCGAATGGAATTCAAAATAAAAGAAAGTAACCAAAACATACGCGTTGAAGCATCTCCTATAAGAATCACGAAAAAGGAAGTAAGGGATATCTGTATTTCACTCAAAAACGAAAAAGCGCCCGGACCTGGCAATATACCCTCAGAACTGATAAAATATGGAACTGAAAAACTATATGAGCATTTGACAATACTCTTTCAAAACTGCATAAACAAAATAGAGGTTCCAGCCGAATTTAAAACCTCAACCATTTCAACTGTACATAAAAAGGGAAACAAACAAAATTGCGACAATTACCGTGGAATAGCAGTTACTAGTACCATTAGTAAAATCTATGGGAAAATGATCAAAAATAGAATAGAAAGAGAATACACTGATATGGAGGCAGAAGAACAGGCGGGTTTTAGAGCTGGTAGATCGACCATAGACCACCTTTTTTGTATCACCCAACTTATAGAAAAAAAGGTTGCTGTAGATCAAGAAGTCCACTTTTTGTTTGTTGATCTAAAAAAGGCCTACGATAGCATCCCTCAAAATAAGTTATGGAACACTCTCAGACAAACGAACATCAACTCAAATCTCATAACAGCAGTGGAAAAACTATATGAGAACGCCAACGCCAAAGTTAAAATAGGAACGAAGTTTCCAAAGGTTTTGTAGTAGACAAAGGACTGAAGTAGGGATGCTGCTTAGCGCCGACACTTTTCAAAATATATCTGGAACAAGCATTAAAACTCTGGAAGCGGAAATGCAGCGGCATGGGTATACAATTAAACAATAACAACCTGTACACTCTATGTTTTGCTGATGACCAAATTGTGATTGCTAACGAATATGACGACCTAGAATACATGACTCGAAAATTAATCGAAGAATACAAAAAATGGGGATTAGAAGTCAACATAGATAAAACAATGTACATGAACATCGGTGGTAAAGAACAAAATCTAGTTTTAAACGACGGACAACACATTAAGTACAACAATAAATATTCCTATTTAGGAGTAGAAATCACAGACGACGGCAAATCAGATCAGGCTATAAAAAAAAACGAAACACTCAGGGTAGAAGAGCCATATCTCAACTAGATAGTATTATCTGGGATCAACATATATCCAAAAAAAATAAACATCGAATATACAACACTATTATAAAGAGCATAGTAATGTATGGAAGTGACGTGTGGCAGTTAAAGGCAACTACTGAAAGAACACTACAAGCCACGGAGATGGACTACTGGAGACGGGCCGCAGGAAAATCAAAACTCGAAAGAATTAATAACGAACGTATACGAGAGGTTATGGGAGTCACACATACGATTGTCGAAGATATAAGAGTACAACAACTAAAGTGGTATGGACATGTGCAGAGAATGCCAGAACATCGTCTGCCCAAACAGATTATAGATTGGTCACCACATGGAAAGAGAAAAAGAGGCCGACCCAGAAAGAGCTGGAGAGAAGGAGTAGACAGAGAGATCCGAGAGAGAGGTTTAGACGAAGATCTTTGGGAAGATAGAGATGCATGGAGATTGGGCATCAGAAGACGTCGGAGGACGTTTTAAACCGAATATATATATATATATATATATATATATATATATATATATATATATAAGAATTTCAAATTTTAGATAGATTGTTTTAAATTGATATTGCTTATATTAGATAGATAGGTTTGTTTCATAATAGTTATAATAAAGATAATTTAAAAAAGTACTTACAAACTAATTCTTTGAGAACCGCGATAAAAACCCTATACTTACATATATCATTTAAATTTACTCATTGCTCATACAACAAAAACACATCATAACAATATATATATATATATATATATATATATATATATATATATATATATATATATATAGGTCTTAATCAAAGTTCTTTTATTATTTGAAAGGGGACTAACGTTAGAAGTCCTTGATCCATACGAGACGTCTTTATTACATAAAAATAAACTGTAAGGATGGTTTTTACAGGTACACAAAATTACAAGATTACGGATAATTGTCTGCAAATTAAAATATCGGACAACCCCGTCGTTAATTGTTTTCGTCTTTTCTCTGGCGGGCGTTGCACAATAATAAACCTTCACAGCGCGAGTGCCATATATAGAATCCCTTTTAGGTCAGGAATGTGTGATTTTGTCTACATTTTTCCTGTCCCTTTCCCCGCGATGGCGACCTGTCTGGGGCGCCTTAAGAATATGGTTTTAGTGGTATCTCGCAGTGGCGTAACTAACAAATAAAACTATGCTAAATACTTAATATAAGAAATATTTCCTACATTCGGCCATCCTGCTAGGAATCCGACTCGGTTTCTGACTGGTTCTCTACCCATGCCTTCATATATTCAGCAGACGTTGATGTGGTCAGGGGTCCTTCATGATATCCTGACTTTTTCATATCATATCTATCATTGGGCTTAACATCTACTACCACATATGGTCCAAGATACTTCTTCCTCAGCTTGAGTTCACCACCAAACTGCGTTCTCTTAATTGCCACTAGGTCTCCTTTTCTATACATTCTCGGCTTCTTCATTCATAAGCTATAACTGAGCTTATTGTCCTCCTGAACTTTGATTAACTGACGTCTACTCTCGTTTCTTAACATGTCTCTACCTTCATCATATTGTTTGATCATTTCCTGCTCTATTATTTCTTTCATCCTTAGATCCTCTTTATTCTTCATCTTTGTCCCAAAAAGTACTTCGAATGGCGTAGCATCAATGCTTCTTTGATAAGTGGAATTAAAAAATTGTTACAACTTCTAAATATGCTTATACCTCTTCGTCGGTTCCTCTATACTCAATTTGGTTAATACTGGGATTAACGTTCTATTGATACGTTCTACTTGCCCATTGCCCCTTGGCACACCTGTCGTAATCTTAATGTGCTTAATTTCTTCACCTTGACAATATTCTTGAATATTATGCAGAGGGGATTTCCGAAATCCTTCTGTTGTCTCTTCATACATTCTATGACTTCTTTTGCCGTCGTTGATTTTATATCTTGAATCTTTAAATATACCGCTCTATTATTAGAGTTGGTATCTCACCTTGTTGATCTGTCATAATTTTATGAACTCAAGGTGGCTGTCTTTTCACGTTATTTGGCGCCGTTTGTTCTAATCTAACGCCATTTTACCGGCGGCAGTCTAGAAGCCTGGAGTGGTAATTTCAATATACATTACATTATTAAATTTCAATATTAATCACTTTAATAATGCTACCTAAGGTTAAAATTAAATCATAACTATTAATATATCGTTGGGAGTGCATCTTTGATATTCTTAGTTCTTCAATCTCGTTTTAATGTTTTTTATTACTTTTACATGTATAATAGACCACTAGTTCTTTTGCTGTGCTAAGTTTTAACAAATTGCTAATTGTTGTTAGTTCAATTTATTGTTTATACAATATAATCGTATAATGTCTATCTAATCTATTTACTTGAGCATCTTTACATTTTTACATTTTTAATATCACTGACTGCTACATATCTCTTTTTAAGGTAACACACGTAACAACTTTTCCATGCTTGTGTGGTTTTTTTCATATTGGTCATTTTAGATGAACTGGTGATGCTTTCTGATTAAGAAAGCGAAACGTCTTCAATAAATAGATGAGTAGCCATCAACTTTGTCTTTTTTCTGCACCTTTTGACCGATAAAAAAAACCCACCACTCATCTGAGTGATCCTTAATTTATATATATATATATATATATATATATATATATATATATATATATATATATATATATATATATATATATATAAATAGAGTGTGTATAACGACGCTAAGAATACAATTCTTTGGAGGGTAACTTTCGGGAAAGCGTCAAAACAAGGATCAGCTAGAGATGGTATAAGCCAGCTTGGTGTAGAACTTTATTCTAAATGTGAAATTTTCGATGATATGTTGTCACCTTCATCAGCACCTAAATGGAAAACCTATTATAGTACAGTGGTGGAAATCAACATTTAAAAACCTACATTGAAAATGTTCAGTTGGTCCTAGTTGTAAAGAACACTGTCACAAACATGTTAAAAATATTAAAAAATACATTTAAAATTTTGAATAAAAACATTACAACACAAACAGGGTAGTTTTTCAAATACAAACACAACAAAAAGTCTAAAATTTACAACCTACAAAAACTGCAAATAGAAAAGAAGAATTAATCTTCTTTTTTGATGACATATTTCTGTCAACATCCGGGTGTCATATGTAACGAGGTTATAATTTTCACTTTTGCACCTCACAACCACATGGATACGAAAAGAAAGAGCCCTAGGCAACATAATAAGCAAGGAAATAAAGTCCCTTTTTTTTTTTTTTTTTTTTTTAGGTGTCCATTTCCTCCTCGGTTGAGGAGGGGTCATCTTCAGTTGTTTTGGAACCTCCTCCGCAGAGTTCGTCGACCATCATCTGATGATCTTCTCCCTGCTGTGGAACCAGGGGTGTCTCAGTCTCAGCAACCGTCGTCGGTTGCCGCGTGTCTGAGGTTCCTGGTTCCGAGGAGGTATCCTTCACTTTGTTTGTGCTTGCTTTTAGGTACAATGAGGTGAACGCGCAGCTCAGCCTCATTGCCCTTTTCCTAAGGACAGCCATATCATCGTCTCCGATTCCGAAGACAAACAGGTGTCCTTTAGGATCCTTTGTTTTCGCCTCATGGTGGAAGGTGCACCATCTCGCCACTGCCATGTCTGGATTTTGCACCGCTAACCTCCGCAGCACTCTTTCTGGGTCATCAGAGGTGCTAATAGCATCCTCCGGGATCCATAGAGAGGCCTTGGTAAGTTTTGGGAGCTTATCCTGACTGACAACTGCCAGTGATGCTTCCTCCCACGGTTTGAGCTCAGCTGTAGCCTTTTCCAGCCATGCAAGCGCCTCATCGTCATCACAAACTACTCTGATGATCTCACCAGAGTGAGTCCACGATTTGAACGTGGGTGCTTTTACCTGGCTGCTGGAGGGTGATAAGAATTTTCTGTCCAATTCCTCGATTAGGCTGTCTCTAATAAGGTTTGCCCGGTCGGCGGTGACCTTTCCGTACGGGTTTTCCTTATCTATAATAGCAACCTTGAGATGTCTCAAGGTAGCTTCCGCGAAGCTTTGGGAAGGCGCAGCGGTGTTTCCACCACCGCGTGACTTCTTATGCTTCCTCGGCGTGCCCTCCGTGGAGGTACTTGGGTGAAGGCGCTTCACACCGGGGGCTGTTGGTTCCTGTCCTCTTTTGGAGGTGGAACCGTTGTCAGCCTCCGATGTGGGCATCTTCACTTTTGTCTTGGGAGGGGCTGGAGAGGGATGAGCTGCTCCCGTGGGTGCGTTTCCCATCGCCTCTCTGGCCTTCTTCCTTCTTTTTGCCTCGGCGCCGCAAATTCTGCGGCGTTTTGGCTGATTTTCCCGAGGTGGTCCTTGTCCATCCTTAGTTTGGGCCGAAGTTTGAGGTGAACATTGCTGTTCATCCTTAGCTCCGGCTTCAGACTGAGGTGAACGTTTTGGACCAACCTCCGGTTGGGCCGAGACTAGAGGTGAACATTGCTGTCCATCCTTATCTGCGGCTTCAAGCTGAGGTGAACGTTTTGGTCCAACCTCGGAATTTGGTTTTGGTTTTTTTGTTTGTTTTGAATTCATGTTGTTCCCACGAGTAGCTAGGGAAAGATTGGTCGCCCCTGGCAGAGCCCCGCATTACCAGGGGAAGGCTTAATACAGTGGGGTTTGCCTGGTTCCCCAGGGGGATCGTTCACGACCACATAAAACCCTGTGGTCATACAGCCATCGGCACGATTACCTCACACCTTAGCTTGGGTAGGCTGCTTCTTGGTCGCTGAAGCAGTTCTTTCACTCCTAGTCTCCTGAATACCTGGGAAGGATTCCCAGATACCCCAGAGGGCTATGTGGTGACAGGAACTGTTCCAGCGTGGTCGTTTCACACCTTTCTATACTTCCATTCACTAGGCCTAGCCCGTTTATAGGGGGTACCTTCATTCAACAGAGAGCTCCTTATTAGGGAGATCCCATTCATTCACACACACATACATGTTCCACTTCCTACGCCAGACTACAGCCCTACCTGAACAGTCAGCTTAAGCCTCCGAACCTACGTCAAGGTCGTGCAGCCCCTATCGGAGGTGTTGAATAGATAATATAGATACTATTTGTACATTTCTATTAGCCAATTTTGCTAATTTTTTTTGTTTTGTTTTTAGTTGTGATATTACTACTTGGTGTGCACAAAAGAGTTATTGCAGCTTCAATAATAACTTCGAGAACCAGGGAAGTTTTAGGAGATTTCAACATGTCATGTGACGATAGCGGTAAACTAATTCTACGACCAAGGCCAACAAATATTACCTGACAGTTACATTGCTAGAGTAGCGTTTTGTAAATATTTGTTCTAATAAATAATTCGTTTTGTATTGAATTGTGTAATTGTATTTTTTACTTATTGATATTGTTTTAATTTAAATTCATCTAATATGGTTGTCATTGAATATTTTAGGTTTCTTGTAGTTACAAATATTGCTCAAGATAGTGGCTGAATAATCATCAAAAAGGGGAAATGAAGGTTGCTAATAGTAACTATTATTAATTATGTATCATATACAACAACCTCAGCTAGTGCCTCCAGTACATCTAGTCCTACTAGTGAACATTTTGCATCCAATCATACAAATACAACCTCCAATATAAAACTTCCTTCTATTGAATTGCCAAAATTCAGTGGCAACGTAGAAGAATGGTTAGATTTTCATGACTTATTTGATTCGTTAGTTATAAAAAATAATAGTATATCTGAAATACAAAAATTACATTATTTAAGAGCATGCATAACAGGTTCTGCTGAGAGAGTTATTGCTTCTATACCTCTCTCTGCTTCTAATTTTACTGTTACATGGAATCTTTTGGTTGAGAGATATTCTAACAAGGAATTGTTGTTGCATAACCATATTAAAGCCATATTCAATTTAAAAGCAATCAATAAAGAAGGTTCATTTTCAATCAGAAATTTAATTGATAAATTTTGTAGCAATCTAAGAGCTTTGGAGGCATTAGAACAACCAGTCGAACATTGGGATGCCCTTCTCAAATATATTCTTTTGGAAAAATTAGATTCTGAATCTGTGAAAGAATGGGAAAAGGCCAACAATGGTAAAGTCAGTCAAGTTTCGGACATCATATATTTCCTAAAAACGAAGGCAGATACTCTAGAAAGATATAATCTAAATAAACCCAATATTCAAGGTACTTCTGTCAATAATCATGTCAAATTTAGACACAACAGTACCAAGGCTCTTGTAAGCACAAAATCTTCTTTTCTTTCTTGTCCTTTATGCAACCAGCAACACAAACTGGTTCACTGTAGTCAATTTCATTCATTAGACATTCCTGCCCGTATCAATAAAGTACGTAGATTTAAATTATGCTTGAACTGTCTGCATTCTGGACATCAACAAGCTACGTGCAAATATGGCGAATGTAAGAAATGTAACCAGAAACATCATACTCTTCTCCATGAATTTATTGAAAATCCACTAAATCCATTGTCTCAGGTCAATGATCAAGTAGTTGCTTCTCAGAGTAGCCCTCAGACACTTTCTAATACTTCTCAAAATCAACAAATCCTTCTATCAACAGTTGTTGTCCAAGTTCGTGACCATTTAGGGGTTACTCATAATTGTAGAGCTCTTTTAGATAGTGGAGCTCAATCTAATCTTATCACATCAAGTTTAGTTGATTTGCTGGGTATTTCAAGGAAGCAGGTTAACATTTCTGTAGTGGGTATCGCTCATGTTTCTTCTAAAATAAATCACAAATGCAATATTGTTATTAACTCTTTACAATCTACATATTCTTTCCCCCTAGAGTGTTTAATCATTCCACAAATATGTGGACAACTTCCAGTTTGTAAAATTGATGCATCTTCGTTGCCCATACCTGCAAATATTCGTTTATCAGACCCAAATTTTCATACTCCTTCGGAAGTAAATATTCTGATCAGTGCTAGTATTTTTTGAGACCTGCTATGTGTGGGTCAGGTCAAGTTAGGTCCTGAAAAACCCATACTTCAGAAAACTAGATTAGGGTGGATCATTTCTGGTCCTTTAATAAATACCAGGGTGAATAGTCAGCAATCTACCATATGTGGATTATCACACAATATCGAAACTGACGGCCTTTCTAGGTTTTGGGAGATTGAGGAGTGCTCAGGTACTAAACTTCAGTCTCCAGAAGAGTTATTGTGCGAGGAGCACTTCAAATCAACCTTTAGGAGAAATTTGGATGGTCGGTTCATTGTGTCCATTCCTTTTAAGTCTGGGAGAATCCAGATCAATAGCTCAAAGAAGGTTCTATAGCTTAGAAAAAAGGCTTCTTAATGATCCTATCATCAAGGAGCAGTATGTTGCATTTATGCAGGAATACTTGGCTTTAGGCCACATGTCAAGAGTTACTGATTGTACTTTGCCAATACATAGTTATTACTTTCCTCATCACGGGATGATGAAGCAGGACAGTCTCACTACAAAACTCAGAGTAGTGTTCGATGGTTCCTGTCCGTCATCATCTGGTCATTCGCTCAAAGATCTTCAGATGGTAGGTCCCGTCATGCAGAATGATTTGATATCTATCCTGTTGAGATTTAGAAGGTATCCATTTGTTGCATCTGCGGACATTGCCAAAATGTACCGCCAAATTCTTATTGATGATACTCAAAGGTGTCTCCAAAGAATCTTATGGAGAAATCATCCGAAAGATCCTCTTCATTCATATGAATTAAATACAGTTACTTATGGCTCTACGTCAAGTAGTTATCTAGCCACTAGATGTCTCTATCAGCTATCATTAGAGCATTCTGATACATTTCCTCAAGCTTCTAAAATCATAGCTGAAGACTTCTATGTTGACGACTTGTTAACTGGTTCTGATTCGTTAGAGGACTTAATCCTTAATTGTAAACAAGTCTCTGAAATTCTTTCAAAAGGTTGCTTCCCACTTAGAAAGTGGACATCAAACAATTCTTTATTTCTTAAGTCCATCCAGGAATCTATTTCATTAGACACTCCCTTCCTTTTTGGTGCCAATGAAAACACAAAGACACTTGGGTTACAATGGTGCCCTAAATTAGATTCATTGTCCTATTCTATTGATTCAAATGTTACTCCCAAAATTATCACTAAAAGATCAATACTTTCTGGTATCGCTCAAATATTCGACCCTTTAGGTCTCTTAAGTCCATCAATCATTAAAGTCAAAATCCTTATGCAACTCCTTTGGTTAGAGAAGTTAGACTGGGATGAAGGAGTGCCATTGCATATTCAGTCTGAGTGGTTATCTTTCAGAGATCAGTTGCACGAGTTGAATAAATTGCAAATTCAAAGAAATGTAGTTCTCCCTAATTCTGTTCTTATTGAAATGCACGGATTCTGTGACGCAAGCGAAGTTGCTTATGGCGCGGCCATATATATTCGCAGTGTTGATAAAAAGGGTAACATTTTTATAAATTTACTTTGTGCTAAAAGCAAAGTAGCACCTGTAAAGAAACTGAGCGTACCTCGCCTGGAACTTAGCGGAGCTTTGATCACGTCTTTCTAAAATGGTTATTACTTCTTTGAATATTCAGTTCAATAAGATTTTTCTGTGGTCTGACTCAACCATAACCTTGGGCTGGATAAAAACTTCGTCACATGTACTAAAAACTTTCGTTGGTAATCGTGTTTCAGAAATTCAGTCCAACACAGATCCCGAAAATTGGAGACATGTACCTACGGATTGTAACCCTGCTGATTTACTCTCTCGAGGAATTGAACCTCAGGTTCTAAGCTCTTGTTCATTTTGGTGGCACGGCCCATCATTCTTGCTAGATTCTCCTGAAACTTGGCCAGTTCAAGTATCTTTTGATAAAGAAAAACTTCCAGAGTTTAAAACTATTAGCAACCAATTTATGATAGTTCGTCTACTCCATTATTTGATTTTGAAAAATATTTGAGTTTTTCAACCTTGGTAAGGTCAGTGGCTTACTCTTTGCGTTTCTACTACAATTCTCAACGAAAGAACAAAGCCACTCGTGTTTTGGGGCATTTAACCACGCAGGAGATTAACAATTCTACCCTTACTCTAGTTAAGTTGGTACAAGCTGAAGGTTTCCCATCTGAGATTCAGTGCTTAAGAAGAGGTAATGCAGTTTTTTCTAAAAGCAGAATCTTATCACTTAATCCCTTTTTAGATTCAGAAGGATTACTCAGGGTCGGTGGTAGATTAAGTAATTCAAACTTTTCTTATCAAAAGAAACATCCTATTCTAATTCAATCTAATCATAAGTTTACTATTCTGTTTTTCCGTCAAGAGCATATCAAGCTGTGCCATGCAGGACCTCAACATCTCCTAGCTCACGTGCGTGAGAAATATTGGCCTTTACATGGAAAATCATTGGCTAAGAGAACGGTTCGCGAATGCTTGCGTTGCTTTCGCTTCAATCCCGATCAAGTTATTCCCATCATGGGAGATCTCCCCCAATCAAGAGTCACCCCCTCATTTCCATTTGCTGTTACAGGAGTTGATTATGCCGGTCCATTTGCCCTCAGAACTAGTCGTCATAGGGGCGCTTCTTCATATAAAGGTTATATTAGTTTATTTGTTTGCCTATCGACAAAGGCCATTCATTTAGAGGTGGTAACGGATCTTTCCACCGAAGCCTTTATGGCGGCAATAAAACGATTTATAGCTAGAAGGGGCAAACCATGTCAGATGATGAGTGATAATGGAACCACATTTGTGGGTGCCAACAATTCTTTGTTGGAATTGGGTAAATTTTTGAAAACCAATGGTAATAAATTCCCTGATATGTGTGCTAAATCTTATATAAATTGGAAGTTCATACCGGCTCATTCTCCTCATTTTTGCGGTCTCTGGGAGGCTGGAGTCAAATCGGTGAAGACTAACCTCAAACGAGTTATGACAGATACGAAATTAGATTATGAAACATTTGTTACATTACTAACTCAGATTGAAGGAGTATTAAATTCTCGTCCTTTGAGTGCTTTGTCTTCTAACCCTTCTGATCTTTTGCCTTTGACACCAGCTCACTTCCTCATTGGAAGAGCCATGGATTCCGTTCCAGAAATAAATCTATCAAACTCATCCATTACCAGTTTGTCTAGATTCCAGCAGTTGCAGCAACTTCGCTATCATTTTTGGAAACGTTGGTCTCTGGAATACATCTCCGAATTGCAAGAACGGAAGAAATGGAAAGTCAACCAATCTAAAATTCAGACTGACACACTCGTCCTCATCAAAGAAAGAAATTTACCTCCTTTAAACTGGTGTCTTGGGCGCGTAGAAGCTTTGCATCCCGGCGCTGATGGAGTTACACGAGTGGTTACCATAAGAACTTCAAAAGGACTTATAAAGCGAGCTGTTACAAACATTTGTCCACTTCCGGTTCCTAGTAATCAAAGTGAAGGTGCAATCACGCCTTAAGTTCTAGAACTGTTAATGCGTCTTAGTTAAAGAACATTTGTTTGATTTTTAAACTTAAAGGTTTATAATAATTATTGAAAATGTATTTGTTCATTTTATTGCATGTAATACATTTCCTCATTTACTTGCTTACCTGTTAAATTGAAAGCGATCCTTTCAAGGTGGGGGGCATGTTCAAGATAGTGGCTGAATAATCATTAAAAAGGGGAAATGAAGGTTGCTAATAGTAACTATTATTAATTATGTATCATATATGTGTGTGTCAAGAAAAATAAAAAAGTCAGATCTTGAAGTTCATTTTAGTATAATTTTAATCTAAGAATTCTCACATTTACAAATAGACAAATCTAAGAAATCATATCTAAGAAAAAGAACAAATCAAAACAAATATTTTTTATAAAAAAAATGGTTACTGCTTTGACTCATAAAAATTACATTTTTGATAGCTACTTTCGAACGATGATAAAATAGATACTATAAAATATGCATATATTACTATGAATAATTTACACCATATGAACAAAACATTAAGGAAAATTAAAAACTTGGAATTTGTAGGTTACAGCTTACAAGAAATTTTCGTGGGTGTATAACGAGATTGTGGGAATTTTTAAGAAAAAATTACTAATATCAGTTTCTAATATTATATTGTTGAATTGGATTTATTTGATTGGCTCTTAAGATAATACTATTTTTAAGGAAAGGTAGTCTGAGATGACACAGTAGCAATATGAATGCTGTTCGTAGTAAAATGGCCCGTTGTATTCACAGATGTATTTGTAGCGAAATCTTGTGGCAACTTTCCCGTTGAGGTAGGATTTATCCTTGTCGTTGTTTGTAAAAGCAATCAACATTTTATATTAAGAAAACGAAATATTCTAGGTTTTCTACATTAGCCAACAGGTGGCCGTCTTTACTTTTTTAGATGACTGTAACAATTATACTGTAGCATGTAAAGTTACGCAGGTTGCAAATTAAGAAACAAATCCAATACATATTCACTATTTCAAATAGTGTAATTAATTCGACACGTTTCTAACATATCTTGACCCAGAAGGGAAGTTGAGTATTAAAAAAGAAATGAAAAAATCCAGGCTCAAGTATGTTCACTTTACAAAGGTGTTTTGAAAGACACAACGGCGAGATTTGGGACGTGGGTCAATAGATTTAGTATGTGAGATATTTAGATCAAAAAGAATTAAGAATTGAAACGTACCAACTGAAATTAAAGTAGACAGAATTTGTAACGAAAATATTTTGCTTACCTCAGGGTAAGAACATGGGGTAGAAGATTGGGCAAACAAAATAAATCTAAACTAGTGCGTACGACACTCAGTTGGTTGTTGGAGAGCTGGGTCGTGGATAAGTTGAAATAGAATGGGTCGGATTGGGATATCTACAAAATGAAAACAAAAGGATACTTACATAAATCTCCTGGGTTAAAAAAACGAACAAGATATGGCAGACAAATTTACCTCTAGCTATTTATGTTTTCGGACGCCGCTTTGAAGAAAACTTCCTGCTGGGAGAAAGAAAAAATTCTTCCCTAAAATCTAAAATACATACAAGGATTAGGAGACTTTTCTAACTTAAAACACAAATTGGATCAGAGAAACAAATCAAACGTTTATTTTTGTCTCAAACAAACAGTTATCAAAAATACAGATTTTACAAGAACATACTATACAACATAATCCAAATTAACAAAACTTACGTGTTATTTGTTAACAAAAGAGACTGCTACAACAATTTTTGAAATGGTTCCAAGGTCATAATATGGCCAATTTAGATTATCAAAAAAACTTATGGATATCCTTTTATGAAAATACAGCAAACGTCATATTTCAACATAACATTTTAAATCAGAATAAAATATGACATTTTTTAGCTACGTCTCATAACATAATATAAAACTTTAATTATTACAAATTCTTTTATTTTAATGAAAGCAATTATTAACAATGTGTATATAACTTGGAAAAATTAATATATTAAAAGTTACCTTACATATTTCGCCACTTAACTTTTAAAAAGAAAAAACTTGTTACATCTCTTGGGAAGCTACTTAAACAAATTCTCAAACT
>OU898283.1:63984275-64022744 GCA_918026665.1 Diabrotica balteata | reverse complement strand
TTTGATTCTCTATCAAGTAAGTTGCTACTTAATAAAACATTAACAAACCTAGTTGCTTATGGTAATTTTAAATTTAAACCAGTAGGTGAAGTTTTTTTGGAATGTCAGTATAAAAATAGCTCCTGTAAATTAAAGTTTCTGATTGTTGATTTTAATGCTGAACCAATATTAGGCCTTAGCGATTGTATTAAATTTGACTTAATAAAAAGAGTAAATGCCATAGAAACCACCTTGCCAACTAAAAAAGAAGATATTTTGATAATGTTTAATACTATATTTCAAGGGTTAGGTAGAATGCCAGGAGAATGTAATATTGAACTTTCAGATGATGCTAAGCCAGTTATTCAGTATAGTAGAAAAATTCCATTGTCAATGCATGATAAACTAAAGGAGACACTAGATAGTTTGGAGAAAGACAAAGTTATTGAGAAAGTAGAGTATCCAACTGAATGGGTAAACAATTTGTTGATAGTAGAGAAAAAACCTTCAAATAAACTAAGGTTATGTATAGATCCCAAGCCACTTAATAAATTTATTCGTAGAGAACATTTTGCTATACCAACATGTAATGATATAGTAAGTAGACTTTCAGGAAAAAACATATTTAGTGTTATAGATATGAAAGACGGGTTTTGGCAAATTGAATTAAATAAAAAAAATTCAGATTTATGTACTTTTAGCACACCTTTCGGAAGGTACAAATTCAATCGCCTTCCGTTTGGAATTTGCTCTGCACCAGAGATTTTCCAGCGGAAGAACTTTGAAATGTTTGGTGTCATTGATAATGTTGATATCTATTTTGACGATATTATTATATCGGGTAGAGATGAACTTGAACATGACATTGCTCTTAAAAAAGTATTTCAAACTGCTATTGATAACAATATAAAATTTAACTGGAAAAATTTCAATACAAATTAGTTGAGGTATCATTTATGGGACATATCTTATCAGGAAAAGGTGTTAAACCAGATTTTAAAAATATAGAAGCAGTAATGTCTTTAGAATCACCTAAAAATAGGTCAGAAGTTCTTAGAATACTTGGTATGGTCAAGTTTTTTTCGAAATTTATTCCTAATTTATCAGCTATAACTTCAAACTTAAGAAATTTAACCAGGAAAGATGTACATTTTTCTTGGAGCAGTGATCATGAATCTGAATTAAATCAATTGAAGTTTCTTATAACTAATTCACCAACTTTGAGGATATTTGACCATACAAAAGAAATAATAATACAGTGTGATGCATCTGGAGAAGGGCTAGGGTGTTGTCTTCTTCAAGAAGGGCATCCAGTTTCTTTTGCATCCCGTTGTCTTACTCATGCTGAGAAAAGGTATGCACAGATAGAAAAGGAATTACTTGCAGTTGTTTTTGCAGTAGAAAAATTTCATTATTTTATTTATGGATATAAAACAGTGGTTCAGAGTGATCACAAACCTTTGATATCAATTATTGAGAAAGATCTTAATAAAGTCAGTGCCAGATTGCAAAGAATGTTACTTAAATTATTAAAGTATGATATCAACCTTGTTTATTTGCCAGGTAGGGACATGGTAATTGCAGACACATTATCTAGGTCATATTTAAAAACAGAAGTTGAGGATGATCCAGAAATGGAATATGCCATTCATGCCATATCTAAGGATATTCCTATGAGTGAGAATAAGAAAATAATATTTCAAAGGGAAATTGATAATGATGAAACATTAAGAAAAATAAAAGGATACTGTATTGAATCTTGGCCTGTTAGTGATAAAAATTTGAACAAGGAATTAAAGTTCTACTATAAATTAAGAGAAAAGATTTATTTATCTAATAATTTATTATTTTTGGAATATAAAGTTATTGTTCCAAATTCACTAAGGAAAGAAATGTTGGAATTAGTTCATAAAGCACATTTTGGTATTTCAAAAACTAAAGCCAAAGCTAGACAATTACTATATTGGCCCTATTTAAGTAGAGATATAGAGGATATGATTTCAAAATGTGAAAAATGTCAAATATTTCAAAGATCTAACCAAAAAGAGCCATTAACTAATCATTTAATACCTTGTAGACCATGGCAATATTTGTTTTCAGATTTCTTTCAATATGATAATAAGAACTATTTACTGATTGTGGATTCCTACTCGAAGTGGTTGGAAGTAACTGAAACTAAAGGTAAAACATCTCAAGAGGTAATTAATTTTTGCAAAGAAAAATTTGTTCAATTCGGTATCCCGGAAAAATTTTATGCAGATAATATGCCATATAATTCTGAGAATTTTAAAAAGTTTGCTCAAGATTGGGATTTTGAAGTTATTTTTAGCAGTCCGTACCATTCCCAATCAAATGGACTTGCTGAAAAATATGTAGGAATAAATGTTACAAAAGTCTGAATCTACTAAAGATTTGCCTATTCTACTTATGGAATACCGTAACACCCCATTAACAAATCTGGACTATTCTCCATCCCAACTATATTTGCACAGAATGTTAAAAACTTGGATACCTATGTCTAATGAAAATCTAATTCCAAAAGTTTTAGATTCCAGTATTATACAGGAAAAATTGAAACATAATCAAAATGCTCAAAAGAAATATTTTGACTGAAATGCAAAAGAATTAGATAAACTTAATAAAGGGGATAATATTTTAATTCAGAAAGGAAAAGTATGGGAAAAGGGAGTAGTAAGAGACATAGTTAATGATAGGTCTTATATTGTTCAGGATTCAAAAGGTATAGAATGTAGACGGAATAGAAAGTTTCTAAATAAAACAAATTTATCGTGTAATAAAGACTTTTTATTATATGATCTTCATTTGAATTTATTTGAAAATGAAAATATCTTGCTTTGCAATAACGAAGTACACAATGTTAGTACCCCAACTGGTCATGGTAGATATGATATCCCAACTGAATCTGATTTTAAAATTGTGAGTCAGAATGATAGTGATATCTGTGAAAATCATAGTGACCATGAAGGTCTTACTGATATTGAGATTGAGATGTTTGAAAATGTTAAATTAAATAATGACGTTATTGTTGATTTACCCAGATTTAAAAATAACACTTGCATTTCAGATAACCTACTGAATGTAAGAGATGAGGAGGAAGGTAACACTATCATTAAAACAAATAAGAGATCTCACAAGCCTCCTACATATTTAGAGGACTATGTGTTAAATTGAAATTGTAGCTACTTGTTTGTATTTGTATTTTAGTTTAATTTGTATTTTAGTTTAATTTGTATTTTAGTTTAATTTGTATTTTAGTTTAATTTGTATTTTAGTTTTGTACTATCTTAAAAAAAAAGGGAACGTGTAATATATTATGTTAGACATAAGATAAAAAAGAAGAAGACCGATGACAGACAGATGTCATCCGGTACCGCCATTCCGGCCAGGGTCATGTAACTTGTAAGTGCTTGTAACTTGTAAGCTTATTGATTGCTTAATAAAGATTCTGTGTGAACCTTCTTGTTTAATATATATATGACCAAAGGAATCAAAACAGAAGACACTTGCTTGATTTTATCAACACTAGATGATGCTGTTTGGCACACCTTTTGGGCTTGTACTTTCTCCAATTCAGCTATTTTAAACAACTTAATAACTTCATCCAGTGAAACTTTTTCTGTAGTTATTATTTTTTGTGTCGGTCAGATAGCTCAGCGGGCTGTGCGGCTGCCTCTCATTCGCTTCACTGTCGAATGGTCGAATGGTTTAGTGGATGTGGGATCGAGCCCAAGCTCGGTGTACAGAAAACAAAAAGTCTAACGCAGCAGTTTAAAATTCTAGATGAATCTGCGGCTTAGACTAGGATATGCTGGGATTTGATCGGCCTATGGTGGAGCAGTACGGCAAGAGATAAGGGCTTGCGGCTTGGTGATACTCCTCCATAGATCCCTACCGCACAGGCGTAACGCCTAAAAAACCGGATATATATATATATATATATATATATATATATATATATATATATATATATATATATATATATATATATAATATATATATTTTTTTGTTTTGTTTCATTGTCTGCCGATCCAAAAACTAATCTATCTCTGAGTATTTCGTTTTCGTCTGTGAATTCACAATCTCTTGCCAACGTTTGAACATCTATTAAAAAGGATTCAAATGGTTCATCTATTCCTTGTGCACGTTCATAAAACAGGTGCCTACAATATAAAATATTTTTCTTTGGGTTGCATACCTCTTGAAACTTATCTAAAACAGCTGCATATGTCTCTTCATTTTCTTCGAACTTGAAGTTGTTATATGTTCTTAGACCGTCGTCTCCAATACAATTTAGAAGGATCGCTATTTTAATATCATCAGTTTTCGACATCTGCCCTGACGCTCTTAAATAGATATTAATAGACTGTTTAAAAATCTTCCAATTTTCACTCACATTTCCCAACATTTTAAGTGGTTTCGGCAAATTAAATCCAGACATTTTGGCGGACTTTTCCACGTGTTGCAAACTTTTCACACTGACTTTTACGTTTACGTTATTTACACAATTTATATATATATATATATATATATATATATATATATATAATATATATATATATATATATATATATAGTTTCACTGACTGCGCCATGTATTATTGTTCTGTTCTTATTAGTAAAACAACATTGTTAACTCTTATTACTTTTATTGTACATCGTTACTTAACATATCTATTATATTAGCGACCATGTTGTCCCCTACCTCAACTGTCTACTGTCAACCAGTGTTGCCAACTCACAACATTCATAACTTACTATACTACAATGACTACTCTGCCAAAACTGCTATGCAAAGAGTATTATCGTTTTGACTGGTCTTAAGACATCACAAAAAAATTGAATCAAGCTTTGATTCAAAATTGCCGCAACATTTCACATCCGCAGAAGCGTCTACCTAGTTTGAATCCTTTTTGTTCGACGTACATTGCAACACGTCTGCTCTGCTTCAAACTTAATCGTCAACTCCCCTCTGTCGTACATTTTACAAACTCAAACGCCAAATATCTATTTCCTTCTTCGCGTCTCTCAGGCGTCGGGAATCCTAAATAAACAATATCTACCTTGATATTCGTTCTTAAACGACAAAAACAACTTTTAAATATTCCTGCTTATTGCGTTTTTAACGACAAAGATAAATAAAACCTCTATTTTTAAAACAACAAAATTAAGGGACTTCATGTAATATAATCCTTTTATGCGACAAAAAAAAAACATATTGAAATAGAAAAATAAACGTAGTTTATTGATTATTCCAAGCGACCCTAAAAACCGGTGTTTTTACCTAACTTTGTAACAGAGATAAAAACATATATTTTTGCCTTATCTCGTCAAAAAAACTTGAAATATCCTAGCTCGAATATCAATACATTTAACTTCTCCGTCGAAATATATATAAAAAAACTTACTAAACTGACCGAGATAAACAACCAGGGACGTACTACAAAAATATGAAAATTTACAACGCTACAAATTTGGTACTAAAATAAAACAAAAATAAAAGCGTAACTTTATCTTTTTTTGAGAGACAAGGAAAACTCGATATCTGACATATGAGAAGATTGGTCTAAGAAAAATATTAAAAAATAACAAATACCTATGCTACCACTCTCTTTAAAACCAAAACTCGTGCATGCTACAAACAAACATACTTACCTTATATGGTGGCTTTACATTCCAGTAAGAATTATTTTGTTATTTCCCAAAAGAAAAAAGACATTCAGAGAAATTAAACAATTCAAATTTGTTAGCAACCAATTATTTTATTACATGGCGGCCGTAGCATAAATTTAACTGAACCTAATCTTACAAACAAATGTCCAAATTAATGTCTGTTTACATCATTATCTAATGTTACATATTAGTTTCTCTCAATGACTTGGTAAAACTAGTAAAATATTTGTATTAGGGATATTTGTATTCTCTTAAAAAAAATAACATTTTTTAACATAAAATGAAGTACCTACTGCACTGCACTAATGAAAAAAATTTAAAAAAAAACAGGGAAATATCCTTAAACACCAATAAAGGTAATTTTGGTGTGGTTTTTATTTATTCTCTGCGTAGATCGCAGGTCCGTTTTGTTTGAGAAATGGACGGCATTTATTTTAAAATAATTATAGGCGAAAGAGAAAAAACGAATTGAAGAACAATACAGTAAATGATTCATTTTGGAAGCGCCACTCAACAATTATAAACAGACTCTTCAGGTTTGTTTAGTCTAAGATTTTAAAATAATAAAAAAAAATTGTATTTATTGTAATACATCCTTTATTTATTGTAATCTCTTTCTACAAATAAAAAACTGGTGTAGCACTCCAGTGGGACTGCCGGTAGAAGTTATACTTCTATACACGTATTCGCCGTTACAAATTTATATGGGAGCCAATCTGCACAATTATTACATATGTAATGCTATAGGTAAAGAGAAAGAGAGCAGAAAGAGAAAAACAATTAGTTATATATACTTCATCTAATTTAAATACCGAAGCACGTCATTATCTACGTCAGAGATCGAAGTTGACATAGTTGCCAAAGTATAAAAAAATCCTGACTCCATTTTAAATCAAATAGATTACATAATTATTGCAAAAGTATTACCATCTCTTTACAACGTAAATATTTAAATTCTTACGTGACATTTTTGAAATAAAACATACTAATTTTGTTCTAAAAAGAACAGATTTTATTAAATAGTTAAAAATATAAAACAAGAGATATTCACTTTAAAATTCAAAATAATAAAGTACAAAAAGTGTCAACACCGGAACTGTCAAATAAGTGTTCCGAACAAATGTTTTTTATAAAAACGGTTTATAATGCATTTATACAAATTAAATGAAACATATTATTGTGTATTTCTTTAAGTTAACATTAATAGAAATTTTTAAATATTATTTCTACGCGTATAAAATAAAATATGTCTAGTGGCTGTAATGCCAGTGTACTCGGCAAAGTGATTATAAAAAAGGACACACCTACCGCCTAAATATTTCGTGTTGGTATCATGTGACGTAACGGGCCATGATACTATAACAAAACAAGATAAGTCAACGCACATGTTTTTGTGACGTAAGCCCGAGACAACTTTAATGACGTTTAGTTAAATGCTCATAAGTGTTCATGTTAATTATGTTGCTGTGTTAATCGAGTTTGCTATCCTGTATATTTCAAAACGTAGTGAATGATAGTTTTATTTATTCATTGATGTAGTTAAGACTTTGTTGGTTTTAGACACACTTAATAGCAGAGCAAATGTTTTTATAGATGATAATAAATGTTTCTATAGATAATAATCTATATTAATGCCCATTTTAATAGATCTTGAAGTAATACTTTATTTTTGATAGGTCTTTAAACGTATGTAGTGAACTGGAAAATATTTTTCGTAGTTCTAATGGCGACACATTAAAAATAACAAAAAAATATTTAAAAAACTTAATAGAAGCTGCAAAATATGTAAATGTTAGCGAAGATATAAAATTACTTTTTTTTTTAGATATAAAATGTATTTTAAAATACGAATTCTAAATAAAAATATTAAAGATAATTACAATATGCGCAAGAGAAAAATCTCAAAGATTGTAATATAAATGTCTAAATGATATTCATAAAGTCTCAAGTATGACCCTCTTTTCCTTTATGGTCAAATTCTTTACATTTTACCGGCCTTTTGTATTTAATTTATGTTTTGTAGCAATATTTATTTTATTTGTAATACACACAATCAAATCGTAGATTCATATATTTCTTTAATTAATTTTAAAAATTACTTACTAATTTTCAACACACGTTTTCACAGAAAGTAACTAGTTATGACTTCTTAGTGCAAGATATGGCATCGAGGTACACTTACCGTTAACAGTTTAAGTTTTGAAGTTGTTCATTACAGTAATGGAACAACGTTGCCATATGTTGCATCGTTAAAATATAATACACACAAGTCCCCTGGCTTTGTCTCGCTATGACGTCATGTGCAGTCGATTAAAATTAGAACGGCAAGTGAGCATATCTTGTTATAGTATCATGGTCACGGGCTATGACGCCGATGATGTGCATCGGTATGTAAATTAGATGAAGTGAAGGTATATGGTGCATCGTTTGCAGTATATAAACATTTGACCTGTAATAGGAGTATAATAAATGAAGGATTGTATCAATATTTTAATAAAAATATATTTTTATTTTCATATATGTATAAAAGGAGTTGAATGCAAAAAAATCTTACACATAGTCTTCAGTAAAATTCATTATTTATTTTGTTCTTAATGTAAAAATTACAATACAATAAATACACTGCAGCATAATTCAATATAATAATACAATATAAATTATTCATATTCATATAAGTATTTAAAACTGCCAATATACATAACTTTACGAAGATAAAAATAAAAAACCAACAACTTGGATTATGTTGTAAATTTTCATTTTATTTTCAAATTGAGCATTTTTGCTTATATTACATATATTTAATAAGGTTAATGTGAGGTTTTTAAATATTTCAAAAACAAAAAGGGAAATTCATATTAGGATTCGAACTCGCAAACACCAGCGTATGAACCAAACACGTAAAAAATTTGCCAATTAGACGTCACACTAACGGATTTCAAAACTGACAGTTCTCGGTTAAACAGTAATTATTTTGAAATACAAAAGCCTTAACTAATTATAAACGTTTAATAACTAATACAAAATATTATACATACAGTATTAATATTTAATAAATATAAATACATATTATATTATATACATATAATATTATATATACATATACAGAAGTCGCGGAAGAAGACGCATCTCCTGGTTGAATAATTTGAGAGCTTGGTTTAACTGCACTTACAAGAGAGAGAAAATATATCTTCTGTCTCGCTCTTACTCATTATCTTACATATGTAATGGTTTCACAGATTCACTCTCATGCAAATTTCCACCGCCGACCGTGCGTGTAGAAGTATAACTTCAAAAACAATAATCAATAAGTTTATTACGTAATTAACACATGGAAGATCCGTCCAGAGACAAAAATCCTTTAAGATAAATTTCTAATATTATATCAATATTTGAAATATAAATAAACTTTACAAAGACATTTACTAACATATTAAAAAAGCAATAGTTAAAATACACACAATTATAATTTATAGGTAAGGTATATATATATATATATATATATATATATATATATATAATATATATATATATATATATATATATAATATATATATATATTGTTATGATGTGTTGTTGTTGTATGAGCTATGAGTAAATTTGAATGATATATGTAAGTATAGGGTTTTTATCGCGGTTCTCAAAGAATTAGTTTGTAAGTACTTTTTTAAATTATCTTTATTATAACTATTATGATACAAACCTATCTATCTAATCTAAGCAATATCAATTTAAAACAATCTATCTAAAATTTGAAATTCTTACAATTATTAAATTATTAACAAAATTTGGTACCTTCTTTCACTGAACGCCTAAAGATTTTCCAAAATTAAAGGTATTATCGCCACTTGATATTTTCTTACTCTGCCTTGGTTATCCAACAATTTTAATATGTTTCTTCTTAATTATCACCACTCACCATATAAATAGATACATTTATATCCTTGTAATTTCCATATAATGTACTTTCAAATATACTGGATCTTGTGGTTGTATTATTGAATGCTTACTTCAATGAATTAACTTCATACTATCACTATATTACTGTAGTAATAATTAATCTCCAACTGTAGTTGACTTATTTAACTGTACTTCTCTGTACTTATTTTACTGTACTTCATTTAACTTAATCAATGCCTTCTTCTAGCTTCAAATTAATTCACTTAATAATCTTGTAACTGATTTAATTTCTTTTAACTAACTCCACTAACTGATAAATAATCTTCTTGTAACTAATCATAATCTGTCACTACTTGACTAATAATAATCTGTTCTTGACTTCCTCTAACTGATAACTCTAACTGATAACTGAACATACTGACCGCCCCTGCTCCAAATTACCTGGTATATATATTTTTTTTTCGTTTCCAGAATAATCTAGCAATAAATAATGTTCGAATCATTCTATTTGTTCTATCTGAATGTTCTGGAATCGTTTTTTGTCTGTGATGTATTATGCAAATAGTCCCATTGACATTTCTAGAACTTTCTATTTACAATTTACTTGACTTTAGGCTCTCCAGATCAGAACTACACTATTATATGTAACTTAAACATTTATATGAAATATATTTTTACTATTCTACATCCACAATTATATTCTAAATTAACATTCCAAAAATAAATAACTTTTTGACTTTGACACTACAGTGTATGTTTGGTTGTATAAGCACATGGCTGACTTAAAAATATCTAATATTAAATAAAATAAAAACAACTTCTTAAACTTAATTATTATGCTAATTTCTTAAAAATACCCTCATATAATTATTTTTTAATAATAGTATCTAGTATATAACTTACAAATTATGTCTCTAACCACTATTTAAATAAATCCAATAATCAACACTGTATATCTGGTTGTATATATTTCCATGTTAATTTATTGCATTTCTGTTCTCATAACAATACCCCAAAATTCATTTTAAAGTAAATAATTCGTTTATTATTTTTTAAAATTAATTTTCCTATTCATACACATTTGTAAATATATTAATTAATATAATTCAATAATTTAATTTTTTTATGTAAAATTTCCTTTAACTACGGCTATGTATAGTTTGTGTGTTTCATGTCAAATGTCAAATTGTCATGTCCAATGACAAATGTCAAATCATATGTTTATTTAAATAATAAGTTTCTACACAATGTGTGTTTATTAATAGACTAGATTTAGGAAATAATTCTTTCTTTTGGTTCAAAAGACTTTCTTTAGTACCTATAAATGGTAAGTTTCACTTTTCATCTGTCAGTATAAAAATTATTTACTACGCCGGAACGCCTTAAAAATGCCCAATTTTTTGTGGACTTAGCCGAAAAAGTGAAAACAACCTCAAGTTTTAATGTTTTCTTTGCTTTAAACTGTTAAAAGTGGCCAAATAATAAAAAAAATCGGAAAAAATACAAAAAAAGTATTATGAACCAAAAAAAAATTACATAAAAAGCAAAGAAAAGTATATATACGTCTTAATAAAAAAAAGTAACTAAAACATATTAAATATCACTATTTTTTACTGTAAAATTATGAAAAAATGCGTAAAATTGTTTAAAATAATCAAGATTTTTAATATTTCAAAACAATATGGCGGCCATGCGCAAGAAGTTAAATTTTATGTACTTTTGACATTGTTGCCAGTGTTAACATTTAAAATACCTAAATTTTATGAAATTTAATGAAAATTACATTTACATTTTAATATTAAAAATGCAAACCAATAAACCAAATCTAACCCAACAAGAAAACATGACAATAAAACTAAACCAACCTAACCTAATCTAACGCTCGTAAAAAAGCAGTAATAAGAATAAAATTTTGTAATATAATTAAAAATCAAATTTTTTATTTTTCATAAGAAAATATGATAATAAACGTAAAGAAACGTAACCAAACCTAACCTGACCCTTGTAAAAAGGTATAATTTTCAGTTAAAAGTACGTAATAAAATGTTATTTTAATGTCCAATTTGAAATTAATTAGAAAACATAATTTTGAATAACTATGGCAACACTGGTTAAAAGTACCATTTTTGACCATAAGAAACAGTTGTAATTCCTGTCATTTCTTGTTGTTTCATGGTAAATAATGGCGGTGGCTTTTAAAAATCGGGCATATTTTAAATGGAAATTACATAAAAAATAACGTCTTGCACCGTATAAAAATCATTGCACAATTATTAGTAAGTAAAGCAGAATTCATTGATATAAATTTCATCTCCGTAAACATGGTTCCGGCTTATTACACTAGTACCAAAAATATTTACAAAATTAATCTTTTGGAGATATATAACCCCAATTCAAATTATATTATAAATTATTGTAAATTATATGATAGTGATTTTATACTTAACTCTAATTAAATTTATGGTTTTTAGGACCCAAACAAAAGGACAAATTCAATAGCTGCTCAAGACATGATGTCAAATTAATAATTGATACATTATCCCACATTATCCCATTATTCCAATTTAATGGAATAGAGTTAAGTGTTTAGTGAACTGTTTGTGATGGTAACAGTGTTAAAAGTATATAAAACATTATTCAATCTCTTTGTAATTCTTGATATGAATTGTATCAGGTATTCGAACCCATCATGTATTTGTAGTAATACCCCTGATAATCTTTCTATTGAGGCATCTGTTCTTAATATGAATGGCTTTGTATAGTCAGGATGGTATATTTTTAAATTTGACGGAAAAATGTTTTTGATTTCTTGGAATGCTAGTTCTCTTCGCTGGTCCCATTTCCATTTTATACCTTTCCTCAACAGTTCAAGTAATGGAATTTCTTTTATACTTAGATCTGGTATCATCCTTTTATAATAATTAATTATTCCAATAAATCTTCTTAAAGTTCTTAAATTGTGTGGTGTTCTATATTCCTGAATAACCTGTGTCCGTTCTGGATCCATTTCAATTCCCTTAGTATTTAGTTTATAACCTACATATATTACTTCTTTTTGAAAAAATGTACATTTTTCTTGATTTATTTTTAGTCCAACTTTGTCTCATATGTTCATTATTATTTATAGGTGTTTCGCATGCTCTTCAGCAGTTTTAGAAAAAATTAATATATCATGAATGTAATGAATTACAAATTGTTCATATTGATACAAAATATCATGAAGACATCTACATAGAGCACTGCATGATGATTGAAGTCCAAACGGTACTACTTTGAATTAATATACTATTCCATCTATCTGAAATCCTGTATATTGTCTACTTTTTCTTTCCAGAGGTATTAACCAAAAACTATGATGTAAATCGATTTTAGTGAAAAATGACATTCCTGTAATTCTACCTAGTATTCCATCTATACTCATTGGTGCTTCAAACTGCTTTTCAGTGATCTTGTTAATATTCCTTGCATCCAAACATAGCCTGATCTTTTTCGTACTACAACTATAGGGTTAATGAAACGTGTATCTGCCTTCTCAATGATTCCATCTTCTAACATATTATTAATTGTTCTATTTACTTCTTCTCTGTATTTATATGGTATTCGGTACGATTTTGTTTTAAAATCTTTTTCTTCTTTTACTTTTATACTATGAATATAATTGTGTGCAATTCTATTTTCTTTATTAACAAGTCCCTTGTGTTGCTGCAATATGGAAATGACTATTGATTTATATTCTTCAGGGCAACTTAAAACTTTTATCATATCCTCTTCTTTACAAATAAAATTATTTTTCATTATGTAATCATTATTCCTTGCTTCCAGTTTTACGCACTCCGCCTCGTAGGCATCCATCTGCTTTTTTCCATTCCTTAAATATTTATTACAATTATTCTTTACATTATTTTGGGACATCTCCCTATCATCAAAATACATTTCTTCTTCATAAACATCATTACTTTCTTTTAATAATATCCTATAAACTTAATTATTTGCCCTTCCAAAGTTACAACTTTTTCTTCAAAATCTATCTTCACTTTCTTCTATTCCAATTCATCATTTCCCATTAATATATCAACACATAAATCCTTGACAATAAATCCTTGCATATTAATTTCTTTATTAAGAATATTAATTTTAAAATTGGCTAGTTTATCAATTTTACCCAACTTCTTATTATTTCCACCAACTATTTTAATTTTTGGAATCTTCATTATATCTGATAGTTTTAATGTATTAAAAATAAAATTTTCCGAGACTAAAGTACTTTCTGAACCAGTATCTATCATAATCTTAATCATTTTATTTTTGGCCATAGCATTTATATAAATTAAATTAATAGATTCAATAATTTTATCTTCATCTAAAGAAATAAATTCAGAAGGTTTCTCATAATGACAATGACCACACTTGTAATTCAGAAAGTTTACTGCATAAAATTTGGATTGTTAGAATTATTCTCTAATTGTGTCTGATCAGTTAGTTCTAATGTCCTGTGTCTTTCACTACTATGACTTCTATTCATATTTTCCTGCCTTGTACTATTTCGTTCTCTATCTTCGCAGCTTCTGTTCCTTCGTATATGATTTACCTGTCTGTTGTAATTAGGCCGTTCTGTATTTCTCCTATTGTTAAAATCTTGTCTATTATAATTAGTATTGTTATTAACATTTTGTCTATTGTAATAATTAGTACTGTTATTAACATTTTGTCTATTTTGATTAATATTATTGTTATTAAAATTTTGCATATTATTACCATATCTATTATTATTATATGATTGTCTATATTGTTGATTATTATTCTTATTATATTGAAAATTATTATTGTTTTTTCTATTATTATTATTATTCATCCTAATATCATTGGTATAATTGTTACTTGTCATATTACCTCTTTGTATTCTTTGAATAAAATTAATAAAACTATCTATTGTTTGAATATTTTGTACAGTTACTGTTTGTGCAACATCTGCATCAAAATGTCTAGATACATTTAAAACTGTTTCATCTTCTCTAAGTGGTGGTTCTAAATACTTTGCAACTGTTATCAGCTTTAATGCATAATCTACCATATTAGATCTTAAATTAGGATTATACTTTCCAAAATAGAGAATTTCCCTAAATCTAGCTTGCTCTAATTCACCCCAATAATAATTTAAAAATTTATTTTCAAATATTTGAAAATTGTCCAAATCATTCTCAACACTGGCAAACCAAGTTGCTGCATTATCACTTAATGTCATTCTAATATAATCTTTAATATCATTAATATTATTCACTATTTTTAATTTATGTTTTAAACTATTTATGTATACTTTAGGATGCAAATTTTTGATATTGCCAGAGAATTTAATCCCAGTGTCATTTGTTAAATTAAAGTAAGGTCTCCCTATGTCTCTCATTTGTGAAATATCATCTATTCTCTGTTCCACATTTCTTATTTGATTACTATTTATTTGGATATTTTGTTGCATATCATCCAATTTTTCTTCTGTCTTCGTTCATTTTGACTTCTAAGTTACATTTCTGCAACTCTATTTTCTGTTCTATATCTATCATATTATCTTGAATAATCCTATTTACTTCTGTTCTCTCATTTTCTATCCTTTTCTTATAGTCATGCCTTATATTTTTTATGTCATTTGCTACTTTTTTCTCTGCAGCTTCAAGTTTTTTATCTATTTGTTTTACAATTTTATTATTATTATCTTCTATTTTCTTTTCTAATTTTTTATAATTCTCTTCCATTTTTCTTTTTATGTCTTCTTTGACTTCTTTTGAATTCTCTTCCAATTTCTGTTCCATTTTTTTCGAGTTCTCTTCCATTGTCTTGTTCATCTGCATCATTATTGCCATCAGAGCTGCCATATTGACATTTTCTCCTCCTTGATTCATTTCCACTGTATCTTGTGGAACTTGGACTAAAATCTCCTCTTGTACAGCTTGTGTTTCTATTTCCACATCTTCTTCATACTTTTTGTTTCTTGTACCTTTTTTTCCTTGAGACATATTGAGACTTTACTTGTTCAAATTTAATTAACAATAAAATCTATAATTTTTTTTTTTATGAAAATTAATTTAATTATATGAGAGCACTTATCTTCCCAAACTAATTCTTTTAAATAGAGAGAGCCCCGCTTTGGGCGACAAAATTGTTATGATGTGTTGTTGTTGTATGAGCTATGAGTAAATTTGAATGATATATGTAAGTATAGGGTTTTTATCACGGTTCTCAAAGAATTAGTTTGTAAGTACTTTTTTAAATTATCTTTATTATAACTATTATGAATCAAACCTATCTATCTAATATAAGCAATATCAATTTAAAACAATCTATCTAAAATTTGAAATTCTTACAATTATTAAATTATTAACAAAATTTGGTACCTTCTTTCACTGAACGCCTAAAGTTTTTCCAAAATTAAAGTTATTATCATTACTTGATATTTTCTTACTCTGCCTTGGTTATCCAACAGTTTTAATATGCTTCTTCTTGATTATCTCCACTCACCATATAAATAGATAAATTTATATCCTTGTAATTTCCATATAATGTACTTTCAAATATACTGGATCTTGTGGTTGTATTATTGAATGCTTACTTCAATGAATTAACTTCATACTATCACTATATTACTGTAGTATTAATTAATCTCCAACTGTAGTTGACTTATTTAACTGTACTTCTCTGTACTTATTTTACTGTACTTCATTTAACTTAATCAATGCCTTCTTCTAGCTTCAAATTAATTCACTTAATAATCTTGTAACTGATTTAATTTCTTCTAACTAACTCCACTAACTGATAAATAATCTTCTTGTAACTAATCATAATCTGTCACTACTTGACCAATAATAATCTGTACTTGACTTCCTCTAACTGATAACTCTAACTGATAACTGAACATACTAACCGCCCCCGCTCCAAATTACGTGGTATATATATTTTTTTTCGTTTCCAGAATAATCTAGCAATAAATAATGTTCGAATCATTCTATTTGTTCTATCTGAATGTTCTGGAATCGTTTTTTGTCTGTGATGTATTATGCAAATAGTCCCATTGACATTTCTAGAACTTTCTATTTACAATTTACTTGACTTTAGGCTCTCCAGATCAGAACTACACTATTATATGTAACTTAAACATTTATATGAAATATATTTTTACTATTCTACATCCACAATTATATTCTAAATTAACATTCCAAAAATAAATAACTTTTTGACTTTGACACTACAGTGTATGTTTGGTTGCATAAGCATATGGCTGACTTAAAATATCTAATATTATATAAAATAAAAAAAAACTTCTTAAACTTAATTCTTATGCTAAATTCTTAAAAATACCCTCATATAATTATTTTTTAATAATATTATTTAGTATATAACTTACAAATTATGTCTCTAACCACTATTTAAATAAATCCACTAATTAACACTGTATATCTGGTTGTATATATTTCCATGTTAATTTATTGCATTTCTGTTCTCATAACAATATATATATATATATAATATATATATATATATATATAATATATATATAATATATATATATTTATATATAATATATATATATATATATATATATATATTTATATATATAATATATATTATATATATATATATATAATATATATATATATATATATATATAAATATATATATATTGTTATGATGTGTTGTTTCTGTATGAGCTATGAGTAAATTTGAATGATATATGTAAGTATAGGGTTTTTATCGCGGTTCTCAAAGAATTAGTTTGTAAGTACTTTTTTAAATTATCTTTATTATAACTATTTTGAAACAAACCTATCTATCTAATATAAGCAATATCAATTTAAAACAATCTATCTAAAATTTGAAATTCTTACAATTATTAAATTATTAACAAAATTTGGTACCTTCTTTCACTGAACACCTAAAGTTTTTCCAAAATTAAAGTTATTATCCCCACTCGATATTTTCTTACTCAGCCTTGGTTATCCAACAATTTTAATATGTTTCTTCTTAATTATCACCACTCACCATATAAATATATAAATTTGTATCCTTGTAATTTCCATATAATGTACTTTCAAATATACTGGATCTTGTGGTTGTATTATTGAATGCTTACTTCAATGATTTAACGTCAAACTGTCACTATATTACTGTAGTAATAATTAATCTCCAACTGTATTTAACTTAATAATTCATTTAACTTAATCAATGCCTTCTTCTAGCTAATAATCTCTTTATAACCTCATAAATTATTCTTAATTCTTCTTTGTAATTAATAATCACATGTAACAGACTTAATAATAATAATAATTAACTTAATAACCTTCTTGTAACTAAATTCTTGAATGATAACTTTACTGAATCACTTTACTGTAACTAATCATAATCTGTAACTGTAATTAACTAACTGATAACTGACTGACTTCTAACTGATAACTGACTTAGAATAATCTGTACTTGACTTCCTCTAACTGATAACTGAACTGACTTCTAACTCATAACTGACTATACTGACTAACTGACTGACTGATAACTCCCCCCCGCTCCAAATTACATGGCTTTATATATCTTTTTCTTTGTTCCAGACTAATCTAGCAACAAATAATGTTCGAATCATTCTATTTTTTCTATCTCAACATTCTGGAATAAATGGAATGATTTTTTGTCTATGATGTATTCCCTAATAGCACACGTACGTCCAATGGACGTCCATAGTACGTCCCTCACGGACTTTAAGGACGTCCCTCGGACGTCCGCTTTGGTCCTATTTACGTCCGTTTAACGTCCTATATTGGTCCGAATGTCGCTGCGCCGAACGTCCTATGGACGTCCATTTTACGTCCCGAGCGGACGTTAGTTGGACGTACCGGGACGTTAATTGGACCTTAATCGGACGTCCATAATACGTCCGGAGGACTTACTTGACGGACTTTTGTGATGTTCTCGGACGTCTATTTTAGTGCTGAGGATATAAATTAGACGTCAACGCCATTGTATAAAATACTAAAAGTGGTGTCATCCTGTGCATATTAAGTATGTATTTTGGGAAATAAAACGTAAATGTTTAAAGGAACTTAAATTTATTGTTACATTTATTTTTTATTAACAAATGGGACAAATCCCCTGTCCAAATTATACAAAAATGCAACATTATAGAAATATAAAATAATTTTTAGTAATAAAACATAAATGTTTAAAGGAACTAACATTTATTATTACATATATTTATTTATTCATAACAAATGGAACAAATTCACTGTCAAAACTATACAAAAATGGAACATTATAGAAATATACACAAAATTACAGATAAAAATAAAATATACATGAATAAATAGGTACACATTTATAAAAAGTTTCATTTAGCATTTTAGTGCTTCAAATAGTACCTAAACCTATTGATACAAAAGTTTCAGACCATATCTATGTGTGAATCATAATTAGTTCTGCAGTAAGGAACATGGATATATAAATACTGACACAGTGAATGGGAGGAATATTAAAACAAACTAGCTGAAGCAATTCAGGAGATTGGTTATTTTATGAACAAGTTTAAAAATAAAGATTAAAAGGTAACACTTTTGATAAGAGAATCCAGATTCAAGAAATTGATCATACCCGAATAAGAATATGGTCTACACAATTTGCAAGAACAGTAGATACGATAAGTCAGTATAAATCTAATCGACATAAAAAATGTTTTTTAATGCAATTATAACATAATAAGTGTAAATTAGTAGAAGTTGAACAACTAGACAGTAAGTAAACCATGCTGACCAATATGAAGCTGATTCTTCAGATTTATTGTCAAAAAATCAGTCAGTAAAGCCTCGAAAATTTTAGGAATAGTAGAAAGAATTATAATGGAACGATAATTAGGAATCTAATTAAAAATCCTTTGTAATAGGTATATATTTAAGGCCCAAACCGGCTAAGTTAAAAAGACAAAACGTTTTCGGAAACCATGTTCCATCATCAGTGTCTACTGATGACAGACATCATCACAGACAGACTAGACACTGATGATGGAACATGGTTTCCGAAAACGTTTTGTCTTTTTAACTTAGCCCGTTTGGGCCTTAAATATATACCTATTACAAAGGATTTTTAATTAAATTTTTAATACATGGTATACAGCCAACTACAGGAACGTAGATTCCTTGTGAATTTTATTTGACGGTATGGTCAACTTGGCTTCTCAGTACATAGACACTGATGATGGAACATGGTTTCCGAAAACGTTTTGTCTTTTTAACTTAGCCCGTTTGGGCCTTAAATATATACCTATTACAAAGGGTTTTTAATTAAATTTTTAATACATGGTATACAGCCAACTACAGGAACGTAGATTCCTTGTGAATTAGGAATCAATAAGTTAATGGCTGAATCAATGGATAAAATCAATAAATAAATTGTGATGAAAAGTGACCCTCAGAGATTTATAAAAAATAAGCCATAGAGGCTTACATAAAAAGAATGCACAATTCCTTAAAAATAAGTTACGATATTCTATCTGGACCAAGACCTTTATTGGTATTAAGACACTGTAAGCATGCTAGAATGTCACAAATTTTAATAGTTAAAGAGTAAATATGGCTGTGACTGATATGGGATCTTTGACTACACTTGTCTACACAGGAGAAAGAAGGATTGTGAATACTGCTAAAAAAATTGGCAAAATAGTTGAAACTGTGGCTCACTAAAAACAGAACCATTCAACTTCCCTTATCCATTCCCATTCTGATTTACCTTACAAGTGTGTGGTCGGCAATTCAAAGCAGACAAGTTAATTGTTGAGTTTTAAAGTTGAAATCATAAGTATGAAAAAGATCAATACTTAATATGGAACTTTGTTTTATTTCAGCAGTAGATACTGTTTTAGGTACCTATTTTTAAATAATAAAACAGTCTCAAAAATTGACTGTTCCTTTCTGTGCACCAACCACACAATTTAATCATTACAAAATTAATCATATTTGCTAATGCAACATGCAAATTAAATTTTATTTGCCTCCTCTTTACATCTCAGATATTTCATTATCAAGTTTCAATTTCCTTCTCCATGGCAACACTGGTCTTTGAGTTTTTTCAGGCAGCATCTGAAAACAAAATTAATGTACTATAATGTAATGTAATAAATTGAACAAATTAATTTCAGATTTAGGTCATTATACTTTGCTTATTGTAAATAAATCATCATTCAAAGGCGTATGATTAAACAACTGAATTTCAAGTGCTGCAGTTTTAATGGATCTCACCTGAACTAGAAGAATACCAACAAAACCATTGGTATTTATTTCTAATGACCAAATGAGCAGTAATTACACTTTGATACTTAAAAAACAAAAAGAACAGTGTATAAATAAAATATATACAGCCAACAACAAACCTTCATCTCATATAGCTAAGTGTAGTTCTTAAAGCAATCTCATAGCCAGACCTGAACATTTGTGAAATGGTAAAATTTGCCATCTAAATTACATATAAGACACAGTTAATGATATGCTTCATCGGCTGTATATGGTCACTTAAGTGATAGTGTAAGTTTTTAAATGTTCCTTAGATTGATTTATGTTTAACAGTTACAAACCTTTTAAAATCAGAGCTATATGTGTGTCTTCAAAAGTTTTATATTGCTTTTTCCCTAGCCAACTATATTTTCCTTGAATTTTATTGCAGAACAGCTTCTTATGGCTTCTCCTAACAAATTCGTTTATGGTTTCCTCACCAATTTTGGAAAGCTCATTATCCTAAAATATAAATCAACATGTAACAGTAATCTAACTACCCCACAAACTTGATCATCCATGCTTAATTATTTTAGTTTAAACTATCTAATAAAAAAAACAGGCTCTGTTAAAAAATCAAACAAACATTCATTTGCAAATTTTGGTTTCTCATAACCATGGTAAATGTCTATTAAATTTACAATTTTAGGATATATCAACAAATTATACAAACTACGATAAAACTGACTACTAAAACTCTTTTTTAATGAGATTCCATAAAAATTTACACACATTTCTATAACATTGTTTTATTGTGAAAATAAAAATGTTTGAAATGTTTGAAATTTGAATCATATGGATCAGAGTAATTCGCCGCTTGAATGTAAGAAATAGGTAACTCGAAATTTGGCTGTTTTGAGTTAGCTACTTCTTTAATAATACCGTTTTGTCGCCGAGCGCCGCAATCTCGCGCATCGACGTGCATCGTCCCTCCTTCTGGAAGTTTTAATAAATTCTATTGGTTAAAAATCGTAAAAGTTTCATATAAAAGTTAAATATACTTTAAATATGTGACATTTTCGATTTACAGTCAGTGGTGGTTTTACTCTTACGGAGTAGCCGCAGGGCTCCTCATTGGAGGACTCTGCAAAAAGTTTAAAAAGACTCTGAAGCTGAGTTTTTTTCTACTTAGAAATGGTTGTTTTATTCCTTACATTAAATAACCCTTAGGCATCTGTCTTTTTCAAGACAGTGCCACTTTAAAGCGTCCAGCGGATAAGTATAAATTTTATAAATACTTATCCCGCTCCGACGATAGTTTCGAGTAGAATTGAATGCATAAACCAGGTAACTTGTAAAATGATTCAGACGACATCTATTGAAATTTGTAAAAAGTAGCTAGAGTTGTTAATGAAGATTTCTTTAATGTAAAAATTAGATAACTGAAGATACCTACTTTTTACTGGAAAAGTTGCGGGATACATTTTTAAACAAAAACTAGGTAACTGAAAATACCTACTTTTAACAGGCTAATACATGTCTCAGTTCGATTGTTTGTGTCTTGAGATACGCACGTGTTTAAACAAAAATTGTAGTTACTTTAAAATAAAGATGTCTAGAGGTCTGAAAATGGTCGGAATGTGTAACTTAACAACTGGAGGTAAGATTGTGTTTATTTTTGAAACTTAAATTTAGTTAAATAGAATTTTATATAAGCATGTAAAATTTAAGGTTATAATTTGTATAATCCTATTATTTGTATATTCAGATATAGCACCAGGAGCTAATTATCTGTCTCCTAACAAGGAAAAATGTCCCCAGCATATTTATATATGGTAATACATTGGAAAAGCCCATTAGTCATCAAGAAGAAATTACTGAATGCTTTGAAACGAATGTAAATCTTGAATCAAATAAGATTGTTTCTCATGAATTGTCACCTAAAACTAATGTGAGCCTTGATCGGAATAATTTTGTTGCCCATAAATTGCCATCAGCTAACGAAGAAGTGAACTTAGGTATGTACGATGAAAAAAATAAACCTTTGTTTAAAAAGAAACAGCCGTTATCGTTAGTAAATATTTCATAGCAAATAGTTTGACTAAAGAAACGAAAAGAATATTTTAACGCATCTCAAGTCGGACTAGATATAAAATCTCTATGTTATTAACAAGTTGTTTTGTAACACACCAAGGGTAAAATTAGATTTATTTTTTAATATAACTAATTGCACATCAGTTCTAAGAGTATGTAAATAGTTGTTTTTTTACTTATTTTTGGGTATGGTTAATACTTGGATAACCAAAAAAAAAACTAAATATTTATACCTACTTTTTTAATTCCGTTTAAAACGCATATGAACAGTGACATTTATATTATTTCATATAATTTTTTTATTTTTTAGATCATCAAAATATTTATCAGATCGAGAACCCAATAGCCAACAACTTAAGCAGCGATGATTCTGGTAATGACTTTTCTCCATACGAGTCTGAATATAATCCAGAAAGCTCTGAGTATAACAATTGCAGTTCTTCAGATGATGATATAGTTTCAAAAAAGTATAAAAGTCAATTATATGGTATGGAAGAGCACCCTACTGAAACTGATAAGCCAAGAAGGAAACGAAAACAATCTTTTATGTATTCAAGAAATATAAGAAAAAAAAATAGATTAGAAGGAAAAGAATATGTGTCAACAAAAGGAATTATAGTCCCTGCAGCTGAAGTAAAGCCTACATGCAAACAAACTTGCAGGTTTAAATGCTTTAAAATACCTGAAGCTGAGAGGCAAAAAATTTTTAACGCTTATTATGAACTTAAAGATTATACGCGACAACGCGATTTTTTAAACGCAAATATTGATAAACATTCAAAAAAGTTTAGGAAAACACAAGATGAGTCTAGAAGAACTTTTTCGATGATCTACTTTTTACCGATTGCTGCAAATAAAGTTAAGGTGTGTAAGACCATGTTCCTTAACACTCTGGGAATAAAAAAAGGTGTTGTAGATATAGCAATGAAAAAGCGTTCTGAACAAAACCTTGCAAATACTGACGGCAGAGGTAAAGGAAAAGGCAAAACTTTGGATCTAACTATGGTGGAAAATATCAAAAACCATATTAAGCGTTTTCCATGCGTTCCTTCTCACTACGTAAGAATGGATACATCCAGAAAATACTTAGATTCTACCTTAAATTTGGCAACTATGTACAGAATGTACAAATTCTGGTGTGAAGAAAATATTACACCTTCAGCAAAAATATCGGCGTATCGAAATATTTTTAAAGACAACTTTAATTTGGGATTTCATAAGCCAAGAAAAGATCGATGCCGCGTTTGTGTTGCATACGAAGAAGAAAAAAATCTAACAGAGAAAATGAGAGATGATCAAAAACTACATTTGAAAAATAAAGAAAATGCCAGAAGGGCCAAGACGCAAGATAAAGAAAACGCAATTGAAAACAAAACAATGGTAAGCTGTAATTTTGACTTGCAGCAAGTTTTACTCGCACCTATTGACCCAAAAAATAATGCTCTGTTTTATAAAAGACGCTTATCTACATACAATTTTACAATCTACAATGTAGCAAACCGTCAGGGTGATTGTTTTATGTGGCATGAGGGTCAAGGAGCTAGGGCAGTTGCGAAATAGCCAGCCTTATTTATAAGTACTTTTTGTCTCTATCCTCTTCCATTAATGAAGTGAGATGTTTTAGTGACCGCTGTGGTGGACAAAACTTGAACAAGTTTGTCGTTGCTATGTGCATGTATGCTGTGCAACACATTGAAAATATTATAAAAATTGAACTTAAATTTTTGACATCCGGTCACAGTGAAATGGAATGTGACTCAATGCATTCCACAATTCAAACAGAATTTAAACGAGTAAGAAAGGCTTTGTGGCCAGGTGATTGGAAGATGATAGCTAGAGGTGCTCGCAAAACAGGAGATAAACCTTATATTGTGCATGATGTTGAAACAAAAATTTTTTTGATTGGAAAGCCTTTGTTAACAGTCATCTTACAATGCTGTGGTCAACACTTAAAAGGGAATAAGTCAATTTTTTGGGAAATCGTGTTTTCACTATAAAAACATCGTAACATAATTATTCTTTAACATACTAAAAGGATATAAGTAGATATAAAGGATATAAGCCTTACTAGACTTATATCTACTTATATCCTTTTAGTATATTAAAGAATAATTATGTTACGATGTTTTTATAGTGAAAACACGATTTCCCAAAAAATTGACTTATTCCCTTTTAAGTGTTGACCACAGTGAGAACCACTGACACTGAAAAGAATCCTGTTTTATTCCAAAAGATTTGCTGGTTTCAATTTAGAAAGGAAAAACCTTATCAGTTTGAATTTAAAGAACCTTTTGAAGAAACCGACTTTAGATTAGTAGATTGTCAAAAAAGAACTTTACGTAGACATGTAATAGAATTAGATCCATGTTATCCTCAAGGTCATCCAATTTCTGAAATGAAGTATAATGACTTAATTTCTTTGTTTTCTCTTAAGCTTTACCTCAAGAATTTTATAATTTTTATTTCCACCTACCTCATGGTGGCACGACTGAAGAAGATGAATAAAAATTTTAATATTTTCTGTTACACCTGAGAACACCATTAAAGAAAAATAATATTTTTTATTTTTATTAATGTCTTTAAATCCGAATAGGTACATTAAGTTTTTTTAGTTAGCTCTGTAAATTTTTTATTTGAATAAATATACAATATTTGTGTAAGAAGTAGGTATCTTTTATTTTTTTGCAAAAAACCATTAAAAAAAATTTAAAGTGTAATGATTGCCTAGATATTTTGGCCCATACCAATTTAAAACAAAATAAATAAAACACAATGACAACATTTCCTCAGATTATACTGCAATTTTGCTTACTAAAATCAGTTTCAACTGTTTGCTTCCATTCCTAAAAATATTAAAAAGTGAGTTACCTAGTACTTACATTCAGGCGGCGAATTGTTCTCTGGGTAAAGCAAGAAGGGTTCTAGCATCTGAACTTAAATGAGAAAGATCGGGAACTTCTTTATAATTTTTTAATAAATCACCTAGTATTAAAGGACAAAGTCCAGTTGAATAAATTATTAGAAAAATTAAAAACATCTCGATAAGGTTCTCCAGAATTCTCGTTACAACCATATTTAAAACCTTTCATTGAAAAAAAAGCTTTGTAAAGTATCATTGGAATGGTCGGCCACGTGGTAATTTGGATTATTTTAGGCACTTAACATGTTAATAAAAAGTTTAAATCGGAAGTATTGTAACCAGAACTACATATTTGAACTGAAACTTTCGTCAAAATTATCAGTTAGTGATTCCGAAGAGGTTTGAAGAAGACGGAATATGGGGGTTATTAATATTTTCAACAATATTCTCTACGTTTTTCGTAACCTTCCTCTGTTGATGACGCTTAGAAACAAATCGTTTACTTTTAAACATAAACAATTTTAAGAAAAATTACTTACCTTTTTGTAATAAAATAAAAACAAAAATCGGAAATAACCTAACAAAAATGGTACCAAACTTTTAACCATGCACTATTTTAAAAAAGACCAATGCACTGTACACTGCTTAAATAGAGTTATTTTATTTCTTTTATTAAAGCAATAATAATAATAACAATATGATTAAACTGTGCCATTTGTTTAAATTAAATAGGTATGACATGACAATGACAATATTGACAATTAATTTCATCAATCATCACATGTCATATCACATCATTATTTTTCATTATTTTGTCTTTGAAAAGACAAAAGAGACAATTATTATTCTGTGGAAAAGATTATCAAGATTCGTCTTGTCGATAAAAATCATATTTTTACTTATTATAATTAGCAAACATATATATTATTATCTTAATAACTAGAATAATAAAACAATTGTAACGAATTATCTAGAAATAAAAGATTTTTATACTTTACCTAAAAACAAAAACATGTTTTGGATATATTAAACTATACAATTTTTAATTAATTGTGATTTAACCTTTTCGCTTTTAATTATTTTATTAACGTAAATAATTTTTTATTTTATTGAAATATTTGCTATTTGATCCCATAATTGGTAAATGTCGGATGTCCAGAAAACGTCCGAGTTCGGACGTCCAGGGAACGTCCGAGTATGGACGTCCAGGGAACGTCCGAGTACGGACGTCCAGAGAACGTCCATATTTGGTCCACCCAAAGTACGTCCCACTTCGTACGTCCATAGTACGTCCATTTTACGTCCAGGGACGTCCGGACCAAAACTGGACGTATATTGGACGTCCATAGGACGTCGTGTGTTACTAGGGTTATGCAAATAGTCCCATTGACATTTCTAGAGTTTTCTATGTACAATTTACTTCACTTTAGGCTCTCCAGATCAGAACTACACTATTATATGTAACTTAAATATTGATATGAAATATATTTTTACTATTCTACATCCACAATTATATTCTAAATTAACATTACAAAAATAAATAACCCCACTTTTCCATCTAAACGCCAAAGAACACAGTGTATGTTTGGTTGCATATGCACCTGGCTGACTTAAACATATCTACTATTAAATAAAATAAAATAAAAACTTCTTAAACTTAATTCTTATGCTACATTTTTAAAAATACATTCATATAATTATTTTTTAATAATATTATTTAGTATATAACTTATAAATTATGTCTTTAATTACTATTTAAATAAATTTATTAATTAACATTGTATATCTGGTTGTATATATTTCTATGTTAATTTATTGTATTTCTGTTCTCATTATAATACCCCAAAATTAACTTTAAAATAAATAATTCGTTTATTATTTTTTAAAATTAATTTTCCTATTCATACACATTTGTAAATATATTAATTAATATAATTCAATAATTTTATTTTTCATCTAAAATTTCCTTTAACTACGGCTATGTATAGTTTATGTGTTTCACGTCAACGGTCAAATTGTCATGTCAACTGACCAAGATCATATGTTTGTTTATTAATAGACAAGATTTAGGAAATAATTCTTTCTTTTGATTCAAAAGACTCTAGTATAAATGGTAAATTTTACTTTTCATCTGTCAGTATAAAAATATTTACAAAATTAATCTTTTGGAGATATATAACCCCAATTCAAATTATATTATAAATTATTGTAAATTATATGATAGTGATTTTATACTTAACTCTAATTAAATTTATGGTTTTTAGGACCCAAACAAAAGACAAATTCAACAGCTGCTCCAAACATGATGTCAAATTAATAATTGATACATTATTCCCACAATGATTAGATTTACCATTTGTTCTGTCAACAAACAAAATTGTCTAATGGAATAGAGTTAAGTGTTTAGTGAACTGTTTGTGATGTTAACAGTGTTAAAAATATATAAACATTATTCAATCTTTCTATCATATTTAAAAATGTCATTAATATGAAAAATTCCTGTTAGTTTATTCTGTGCATCTATCAACACATAGCTGTTCAGTCCATTTTGGTTTTGAACTATGTATGGACCTTCAAACAGTGGTTGTAATTTCTTACAACGGTTTTCTCTCAAATTCCCTTGTCTAAGTGAACGAATTAAAACTTTGTCTCCTTTTTGAAATTTGATTGGTTTTTTAATTGTTCGATTTTGTCTTCTGATATATTTTTCAGCTTTTCTTTGAATTCTTCTGTTCACCTTTTGCATGACTTGTTCTAACATATCTTGTGTACACTCAGAAATCCATTTTCTATTTCCTATATGACCAAACATTAAATATTCTGGTACTTCCTCTGTGTTTAAATTATGTGTATTATTTAAAAAATATTCCACTTCTTCAATATAATCCTGCCATGTGACCTGTTCACCTTGGCATAGTATCCTTAAATATTTTATAACTTCTTTTATATATCTTTCTGCAGGATTTGCTTGAGGATGTCTAATACTTGTAAAATGAATGTTAATCCCCTTTTTCTCACAAAATGTCTGAAATTTTTTATTGTTAAAATATGTAGCATTATCTATTATACAATTTCTAAATGGTCCTATTTCTTCGAAAAACTGATTAATACATCCGTACCTCGGAGGTAAAGGACACTATGTCCATTTTCTTACTTTTATAATCGTTTTTCCTTCCATGAAGTGTTATGTACCTGAAGTTTACCGTTCATTTTATAATTTTTTTTTAAATGTGTAGCTGCACATAATGTTGTTTACCTCTAATAACTTTTTTAAATAATGTGACATTGCATATTAAGGTCTCTACGAAATAAACAATACAAATACACTAAACAGCCTATACTATTATTTTATTAGAGGTAAATATTATAATGTTATAATAATTAAATTAAGAAAAGTTAAACAAAGTAAAATTATAGACGACAAAGTTTCAAAATTGTTAAAGAGGCTCCATATCATCTTCATCTTCTTGTAGGTAATCGTTTGTGGCTACATCGCTATGTGTTAAATTTTGATAAAGTGCATGACAAACTGACGGAAAAAGGCTGTAAGGTAATGAAGTCATTAAACTTTTGTTTTCTGATTGCTAATGGGTTTACTGAGACTTGATTTAATTGAGCTGGAAACGTTATTTGCTGTCTTCGATACCTCATGAAGTCCACTTCATACGTATTTTGATTATTGAAATCAGTCTTATATCAGGCTTCCCAATGTGTTCTTGTTGGACTTGTAGGAGTCAACACATGTTGACAGTAGAACAGGATCTTCATTAACATTCTTTTTTCTACTTAAAAAAGGATCATTAGGTGACAATTTCTTATCGAACAGCGTTTTGAAGTTTTTAAAACCTGCAAGTTCCTTATTGTGCACTGTGTATTTACCTGATGTTTGCCGAACTAGCTGTTGCCAGTTTCATGGTGTTAAAATGGACAAATTGGAGAGTTTCCTTTTGTTTCTCTCAAATAAAGCATAAACACTGTCTGCTTCCATATGTGTGTGTCCTTTCAGTAAAAACTTTTAAGTGATCGTCTTTATTTGAGGGTATGTACGCAGTATCCAAAAATAGCACATTATAACACTTATATTTTTATTTTGTCCATAGCAGTTATCGGTCCAAAGAGTGATGTCCTTTACTTGACTACCTGGAATTGTCAGTCCATTTCAAGATTCACGAGGCAATTTCATTTGCACCTCGGAACCCTTTCGATTCGTCCCACATCATACATTGTACAGAAGAATCACTGCTTCTACAAAAACTTCTTTTTGTAGAAACTAATACAATTGTTTGTTAGTGGTGAAAGCAAACATTTTTACAAATCACCAGATAGTGCTTTGTGTTTTTGTGACTCTTTATCCATTAAAAAGTCCAATTATTGTAAGTTATACCGAGTTTTAAATTCAATTAGGTGAGTATCATGATTAGCCTGTATACTGGTTAATTCATCTGCAGTAAGATTATTTTTCAATTGAGCTGTGAATGTACTGCATGTATCGCAAGTGTCTATTTCGGGTTTCCAAGTTTTCGTTTGAAATCTTTATTAAAAATATCTGCGTCGAATTACTTTTTTACTCTGAGCTTTGGATCTACATGTCTTTCATTGCATTCATCAAAGTACAGTTGATACAACTTTTCTATCATAAGTTCTGTGCCAAGATAATCTCTCTTACTCCTTTCTCCGGAATAATGAATCTCGCACTTTGGGAATGATTTAATATGTTGATGTATACTATTTATGGTTTCGGTAGGAGTTTTATTGATAAACGTGTGTCTACCTCTTTGATCAGCTTTTACTAAACCTCCTGTCTCAATTTTTTTTAATATATTAACTACTACTAAATTATATATACAAAGTGTGTTTGAAAAAATAACCTTGCACACCCTCAATCGCTGATTGTTCACTGTAAAATGGTAGTGTAGTATATTATTTTTAGATTTGGTAGAATTTAGGTCTTTTTTTGTTAATCGAAGAGTAGGTTGGATGTCGACACATAAGAAAATAAATTGCTTTTTTACATCTGAAACGTTTGTCTCAGTCCAGTATGAGTTGAAAATTTTTTGTCTTTCCTATTCTGGCAATCTTTTAGAGCATTTCATGCGACACATGCAAGGAAGCTTTAACATTTTTGCAGGCATGTTTTTGCCTTTTTTACTGAGATACTCTTTCCCATCAGCTATTTTTGATTTGCGAACATTACAGACCCAATTTTGTTCATTTACTACACGTTTTTTGCCTTTTTGTTTGCACTAAGTTACATTTTGTACCTTTCTTTTAACACTTTTCTCTTCTTCTAAAATATCTTCATTATGTTCATTGGAATTGCCTGCATCACTGCTTAGGAATAAATCGTCCTTAAGAAGATTTTTTGTTATTGCCACACTAGTCATAGGAGTAATAATAGCTTTCTCTTTTACCTTTGTTTTCGCTAGTTTACTTATACGTGTCATATCATTGTCGTCTGATTCTGAGCTTAGAGGCTCATAGGTTATATCAATATCCGAATTATCATCTCCAAACAAATTATCATCTTCGTCCACTTCCTTACCATAACCTTGGAAGTTACTGTAGTGACCAGGTGGTTCTGAAACAAATCCAGCCTTGTAATAATAATTATAGATTAATTGGTATCAACAACAACAATAATTTTTGGGGTACCGGTTACGCCTAACGATAAATAAATTTTACCCAATCTCTTGCAGTATTTTGTTCATACGAGTATAAATTGATAATTGCTTGGTAAATTCCTGTCTACGCCTACAACACAATAACATAAATGGCAATGCATGTTACATAAATAACTGACAACAATCATACCATATTATGGTCATTTAAAAAAACAGACGAAATTCTTTACTAGTAACAAGAACATACTAACTGATACTTCTGAGCCCTATACAAAATAATATACAATACTAAATATTTGAGGTTAGAAAAATACAAAATCAGTGTTAAAAAACAATAGCTTACCTGTAAGTGTTGTTTTATTTGGAATATTACATGACAGTAATTGTAATATTTTTCCACGAGAGTTCGGATCCATTTTACAATTATTAAACAACGAACTTATTGTACAACTTTTATCAACCTAACACAATTGCGATCTAAATAAAAAGGCTGCAATGATTTTAGTTCATGATAATTCCGCCAGGTACAAGGGTACATAATAAGCGTCTATATTCTTTGATAACACTATGTCCGGGTGGTAAATGACAATGCACAAATTTACTAGAGGTAAACAACACCAAGTCCACATGGTGTTGTTTACCTCTGACTGGAAGTGGACTTGGTGTATATTAAAAAGTCGGTAACTTGCCGTAAAATTGTGTAGAGCCAGAAAAGTTATATTCAAAAGTGCAATAATCTAAATTTCGATAAAAATGGACATAGTGTCCTTTACCTCCGAGGTACGCATATATATATATATATATATATATATATATATATATATATATATATATATATATATATATATATATACGGAACAAGACGGAAGATTAAAGAAAAATGGTAAGATTTTGAAAAAAATTTAAAATTATAGTTTGAAGATTGATAAGGGCTACATTTTAAAATTATTTCGAAATATACAGGGCGTCCCAATAAAGTGCGGCGTATCAAAGTTATATTTTTTCTTATAGGACACCCTATATTTTATTACATTTTCTAATTGTCATCAAAAATTTAGGTATAGTTTCATAAGACTTCTATATACCTATATACAGAGTGTTCTGAGTTATGTGCAATATTCTTAAAATGTAAAGCTTTAAAAGAATACTCATTCCTAACGTATTAGGGAAATTCTAATAAAATTGGTTATACCTCTAAATAGTTGGATATTGGTTAGATGTATTTCATGATTAATTATTAAACATTTATGTACAGTTTGTTCAAAATTTGTAGTTTCATTATTGGATTATTCAATGTGTAATATAAGGCTTATTTTAAATGGAATATCCTGTATATTAATGAATTATTATATTAAAAATTTTTCCATTTTCGAATGGTATATGGATGTCCTGTAACTAGAAGTGACAGATTTTGCGTAATTTAAAATTTTCTTTTCGATTGCAAAATATTTTTAGTTGTTACTCTCATACCCATCATTTTGATATATTTGTTATAAATGAAACCAATTTTGTAAACAAATGAGTATACTTTATACTTTTACTTGCTGATGCACAACGAATCAGAAAGAATCTTAATAAAACAAATAATATAAAATAAACCACAACTTACCACATTATAAGCAAAAAATTTTTTTGAAAGAAGACTCATTCTCGACTTATTTAAGTAATTATAACAAATTTTCTGCTACAGCGAAATAGTTGGGTAATGGTTAAATTTATTCCATTATTGATTATTAAACATTTAATTACAGGGTGATACAAACTTAGTTTCAATTTTGGATTATTCAATATCTAATTTGAGGCTTATTTTAAATGGAACACCATGGATATTAATTAATCGTAATGATTGCTCTAAGCACTTTAACTTTTTTAACGTAGGTTTTCTTTGCCACAATTAATATCCCAACTGATATTTCCAACTTTTTATTTAACGAAACAAATTTACAATGCTATTGATATGATAAATATGTCTCATAAATATTCTTTCTAATTCTTATATGTTCCAGATTTTACCTGATGGTAGAAATTCCAGGTAATACCTACCTGAAACGATGGGGGGAAACAACTGTTATGATGAAGCCTTGGAACAATGACGACAAGGTTGGCCGAGGAATCATAATTGGAAAGGAATTGGTCAGTGCGGCTAAAGAAATACCTGTGAGACTTATCAATGTCAATGACTACCCAGTAACCATCAAGAAACGGACAAAAGTAGGAACTTCTGTACCTGTGACATCCATAATCAGTCAGACGACAACATCTGATAATTCCAACGACAAATTCGACCAAATGGTTGCAGTTGCTGGATAGTTTCTAAATCAGATTGAGAAAAGGAAATTAAGGGAATTTCTTCGGCAGTATCGTGATATTTTTGTACTGAAAGGAGGAAGGACTACCGTTGTTAAGCATAAAATTGATACTGGTAATGCTAAGACAATTCGTCAAACAGCTCGATGATTACCACAGGCGAAGAGAGAGAAAGCTGAAACGATTGTTCAGGAAATGAAGAAAAACGGACTGACAGAGCCTTCTACGAGCCCATGGGTCTCTTCGGTAGTCCTGGTTAAGAAGAAAGACGGAACGACGAGGTTCTGTGTGGATTACCGTTTGCTGAACAACGTTACCAAGAAGGATAGTTATCCTCTGCCTCGGATCGACGACACATTGAACACATTGGCTGGAAGAAAATTGTTTTCTACTTTAGATTTGAAGTCTGGATATTGACAGGTAGAAATGGACACAGTAGATAAAGAAAAGACAGTCTTCACCACTGGATCTGGACTGAGGCAATTCAACGTTATGCCATTTGGCCCCTTTAATTCTCCTGCGACATTTGAGAGGTTTATGGAAAATGTGTTGAGAGGGTTATCTTGGAAGACATACCTGGTTTATCTAGATGACATAATCGTCTTGGGTGAGACACTTGAAGACCATCTAAAGAATTTAGAAAACGTTTTTAATCGACTTAATGCTGCCCAATTGATGTTAAACCCCAAGAAGTGCCAGCTATTGCAAGATAAAGTCAATTATCTGGGCCATATAGTCAGTAAAGAAGAAGTGGCCGTGGATAAGGGAAAAATCGATTCAATTAAGGAATGGCCAGAACAAACTGACAAACATAAGTGAGAAGTTTTCTTGGACTATGTACTTACTACCGGAGGTTTATTAAGAAGTTTGCAGATATCGCTAAGCCATTAACGCGACTCACAGAGGAAGCAAGAGATTACTGCTGGGATACAGACTGCCAAAATGACTTTGAGACCTTAAAAAAGCATTTAATCACAGCAGCAATTTTAGGGTATCCACTGCCAGAAGGAGAGTTCATCTTAGATACGGATGCAAGTAATGTGGGAATTGGAGGAGTGCTGTCTCAGATTCAAGGAGCACAGGAATGAGTCCTTTGATATTTTAGTAAAGTTCTCTCTAAACCTGAGCGGAATTATTGCGTCACGAGAAGAGAACTTCTGGCAGAAGTGAAATCAGTAGAGCACTTGTATCAATAACTCTAGGGAAGAAAGTTTTTAATCCGAACCGACCATGTCGCCCTTAAGTGGTTGATGCAGTTTAAGAATCCAGAGGGTCAGATAGCCATGTAGATCGAATGACTCCAAGAATACGATTTCAAGACAGCACCGGGCCGGAGTTAGCCACCAAAACGCTGATTCTCTTTTCAGAAGGCCATGCCTAGCATAGTGTGTAACGATGTTCTGATCATTCAACAGTTCGAACCGTGGGAGTGTCGATATTCACGCATCCACTTCTACGACGAGACGACGAAGTGGGATTCGGAGCTGCTATTTAAGGCGTGTGAGTAGCGGAATTAGATAGTCTTGTAGCTAGCGCTCTAGGCTCCCTAACTCGCTGGTGTAGTGAACCTGCAAGCCGACACGGACAGAGAGATTTCCGTATTGAGGATCGTACTCTGTCCTTAACGAAACAGAACCCGTTGGTATTGTGAATTGAACGTTACCGTGGATCTGCACAACAGAATATTTTGTTTGCGAGTGCGTTCGGAGCTTCCGCTGAATTGAGGTGGAAGCGTATATAAGTCTGCGTGCGATCGACTTTACCTATTTCATTTCTTTGTTAGTAGTAATAATTTTTTTCTTTTATAGATGTTCGCCGCATATACAGAATCATAGATTGATATACAGATGGGACGTAGAATTCATTTTATTTTTATTTATTGTATATACGTTAAATTAATAGATTTGTTTTTATTTCAACCTGTGTTTTACTGAGTCTGTCGCCCCGAAAGAGCTACCCGTCACAAGTGTTCCCACTGCAACAAAACGGAATCCAAGGAAGCAGCAGTGCTAAGAACGACGATGGTCAACGACGACTGAAAGCCTACTAAGATAAGGGAAGAACAAGAGCAAGATCCAGTTATACAGAAAATCCGAAAATGAAAAGAGGAAAACCGTCGACCACCTTGGCAAGAAATTTAAAACCTATGCTCAGTAGTTAAGATGTATTGGGCCCAGTGGGACTCATTTATCATGGAAGATGGCTTGCTCAAACGAGTCCTGGAAAATGATGACGTTTCAGAGAAGAGAAGACAGTTGGTGATCCCAAAGAGCAGAATAGCCGAAGTACTTCGTCAGTTACACGACAGTCCATCAGGAGGGCATTTTGGTGTAAAGAAGACCCTTCAGCGAATTCGGAAACGGTTTTATTGGATGAACAGTTCCGACGACGTAAAAGACTGGTGTGAGAAATGTACTATTTGTGCTACGAGTAACGGGCCTTACCGAAAAAGGAGAGCTCCTATGAAACAATATAATGTTGGAAGCCCGTTTGAAAAAATAGCTTTGGACATTGCTGGGCCATTTCCAGAAAGTGAAAATGGAAGCAAGTAGATGTTGGTAGTAATGGATTACTTCACTAAGTGGGTCGAGATTTACGCACTTCCAGACCAGAAGGCCGCCACTGTTGCAGATAAGTTCATCCAAGAATATATTAGCCGATTTGGAGTACTTTAGAGATCCATAGTGACCAAGGCAGGAACTTCCAAAGCGATCTATTTCAAGGAATATGTGATATACTAGGCATGAAGAAAACAAGAACTACAGCATATTATCCGCAATCGGATGGTATGGTAGAACGGATGAATAGGACAGTTGGCAAGTATTTGACGAACATGGTGTCTGATCATCAGCGAGACTGGGACCAATATCTTCCGTACTTCACAATGGCCTACAGATCTGCTGTTAACGAATCAACAGGCCAGACACCAGTCACAGTCCTATTCGGACGCGAGATGCGACTTCCTTGTGATCTAGAGTTTGGGTGTCAACCTGGAGAAGATGTAGCAGGTGAAGATTATGTGATCGAATTACGAAGAAGAATGGAAGATGTGCACGAGTTGGTCCGTTCCCATCTTCAGATCGCTAGTGACCGAATGAAGAAACGGTACGATACGCAAGCCGAAAAGAGGTATTTTAAAAACAACGACAAAGTCTGGCTCTATAATTCCAAGAAGCGAAAAGGTTGCTCTTCCAAGTTGCAACAGTTTTGGGAAGGTCCATACCTCATTATGAAGAAGATCAATGATGTCATTTACCGAATAAGCAAGATTCCGAGGGGGAAGCCGATGATAGTACACCATAACCGGCTGGCATCTTTCGAAGGTGACCACGACGTAGATGAAAAAGTGGAAGTAAACCAAGTCCAAGATATGTCTGACCTCACGTTTGAGGAATTCATGGGTGCCTATGGAGGTACCGGTAAAGCAAGACATAGTGTTACCACTGAAGAAATGCAACATCCATCGCGCTTCTCGATGACTACTAATTGGCCCTTACCATCCCGGCCAGTATCAAAGACGCACCATGGTTGGCATCCGTTTTTCGAATGAAGTTCGGTCGAGTTGCAGAACTTCAATGCCAAGTGCCAGCTCCCTGAAAAGCCTGAAAACTCCAAGATGCATCACGTTACCTTTTCTACCTGGTAACAAAAGACACTGCCCGTGACCAACCTGCCTATCGAGATGTATGGGAAGCCATACTTCAATTAAGAGTAAAATTCCATTTTTATACAAATGGAAGTTGTAAAAGAGGGTCCAGTTGCCGATATCAGCATACCGTTCCAGTTTCATTCCCGACAAGGTTCCAGGAGGAACCATATTTTAAGAGGGGGGCAATGTTACGATAAATATGTCTCATAAATATTCTTTCGAATTCTTATATGTTCTAGATTTTACCTGATGGTAGAAATTTCAGGTAATGCCTATCTGAATCGATGGGTTCCCCTCCGATATAAAAACAACAACTAGCCTGACTGAGCGCCCCTTCATCGAGATAATTCGCCGCTCTGTCTGCTGTGGGATTTTCTTTTTATATTAGTCGAGAAGGACGGCTTCCGGAATTCTCAAATAACGGCATGATATATAAAGAGAAACCTTTTTGTAGAAAACAAACAGTTGTCACAAGATAATATCGCGGCGGATTTTTAAATGTCACGCTCGTATTTTAAATAAATTATGTAATTATTAGTGTAAGGTAAATTAGGACAACTAAACTTTAAATTAAATTGTAAGTGTTATAAATGTAGAATCTTTGATAAATAATAAAGAGAATAAATTAGAATTAATAAAAATACTACACTATGTTATTTCCGCCATTATAACAACTTCTCTCTACAACCTTACTCCCCTTGTACATTGTCACTCGGGCGAGTCTTTTGTCTTACAGGTTGCAATTACACACTGTTGCAAGACTTAACTAAAAATCCTATATTATACAAAATGAAAAGTCCCAAATACGTAATACTAAAAAAAGTTTCCTCTTCTGAACAGTATAAAGATGTCCTATACGTAAGTATCATAGTTTTTGAGTAAGTTTACAATTATTTAAACTCTTCATCGGTACATTGATTTTAAAACAAAAGATATAGTTAGTTAATGTCATTGTATGACATTATCATTTTCTGACATTACGGTCTGGCAATTGTCAAAATATAAACATTCGTGTGTAATAATTAACTTTCATTGTTCCTAAAACTGAAGAATTACTTACGGTATCCATGAAAGAGTTGACATGGTACTTTGCATTGGAGAATGTTTGGAAAATTGTCTCTCAGCTTCTAAAGTTCATGCT